>JAWNKX010001092.1:0-600000 GCA_035041755.1 Cacoxenus indagator
ATTAATAATCTTCTGGGAAAAAAGTCAATACTAGCACAACACCCACTGCTGATGACATAGATTTCACAGTTGATCTCATGACGTCCAGTGTATGTGACGTAATAAACCTAACAGTTCCCAAAATTGAAAAGAACGCCCACTTTTTGCCCACCATCTCCGACAACATTAAGCAGCTAATCAAAATAAGGAACCGGTCTAAATAAGGAACTCATCTTTAAAGCCAAATTAAATTATATGCTATGCTAACAATGCTAATTGAAACAAGAAATTATCACGTATGGACACTAATTCCCAACCCTTTTAGAAAATCACTAAATTAATAAAGAATAAAAAGCAATTCGTTCCAAGTTTCTGGCATAACAATAAAGGTCACAGTACTAGGGAGCAAAATTTAAAATTTTAAGTGAGATTATTGAAAAAAATAATTATCTGACTGATTCCTTTTTTAACTCAGTCACTATTGCACTCTTTAATAAATTACTCACTCCTCAGTCAACTGATGAACTTAGAAACCGTGAAGAAATTATGAGTGCGGACGTTAAACACGTTGTTCGTTCGCTTAAAGTCAAAGTCACGGATAATATACCTAATATCTGTCTAAAAAGTCTTCCCCAACGCAGTTTTAACTTATTGGCTTTCGTTTTCAACAAGTGTCTCTGTACATCGGCTATTTTTCACGCAATTGGAAAATGGCTAAAAGAGTGGCAATCACAAAACCAGGCAAACCCCCCGATAATACCGAAAACTATCGCCGTATCAGCTTACTGTGCGGGTTCTCAAAAATCTTCGAGCGTATTTTAAAAGCTAAGCGAAATAATCACATTGAATGTGTATACTTCCGCCAACACAGTTTAGTTTTAGAGCACAACTTAGCCCTATTCATCCTATAATGAAGATTAAGCAGGCGTCCCTCAGGGTTCTGTTTTAGGCCCTACTCTTTATAACCTCTACACACACTACATTCCAACGCTTGACCACTGCAGTAATTTTTGCTGATGACATTGCTCTCTATTGCTCCGGCTCTACAGTGAAATTAAGAGTAATCTGGAGTCATACTTCAACTCACTTGGTAACTATGTCTACAAATGGAAAATTAAAGTTAGTATCCAAAAAAAAAAAAACATTTTTGCCTGACTCAAACTTACATCTTAACCTAAACTCCGTTGGATGGGAAACAAACATTAAGTATCTCGTCTTATTCCTGAATACCAAATTAACTTTTGGTTGGCATATCAGCAGGACATTAGATAAAATTAATAAAACCACGCGTATCTTATATCCATTTCTCAATAGGAAATCACAATTGTCAATTGGAAACAAACTCAGAATCTATAAATCTATTTTTGTTCCCATTATGTTATGTGGGTCGGAAGTCTGGGGTGACTGTACTGCTAGTCACCGAAAAAAAAACTTCAAAAGGCTAGATTTTAAATCTCCCCTTTTATTACCGTACATCTCAACTACATGAAAGGCCTGACATCTGCATTATAAACGAAAAAAACTCTCAAGCGTTAACTAACTTTAATATTCGAAATCAAATATCTCACGTAACGTGTTGATCGGTACTTTACAAGCTAATTTAAATATTAGCCTCTCTAAGTACCGACTTTATAGTTCTAGTCCCTATGTTAAGTTGCATAATTCTTATCATCTCCCATACCGTTCAAAGTGTCTATAATTTCATTCTCTGTTAGTTGAGATTTCCCTAATCTACATCTACATCTTAATTCTTTAAGTACTGGACATCTGCAAAGAAAGTACCGTGTATTTTCTTCCTCTTTCATATTGCATAATGTGCACAATCTCGTACTGCTCAGTTGGTGTGGACTCCCATTTAACCACAGGAGATCACCTCGAATATGATCGTTTGCATACGCTGTCGCTTGCACATTCCGATACTCGCCACGGATAAGTTAAGGCTAGAGTTAGTTTAGAAATGTTTGTAAGTTTCAGTTTATAGCAGAACTCGAAAGTGCACTAACGTGCCATAAAAATGTATCTAATAAAGCAAGTAACTTAATATATACACGTCTTTCACTGCTTATTGCCTGGGTTAAATAATGTTGTACCTGTTGATGTTTTATTACAAACTACAAATTACACTCTATATAAAGATGTACAAACTATATGTAATATGAAATAAAGGTTAATAAAATTGAAATTGAATTAAAAACTATATACATATGCATATTCATATTTACAATTGTATCTATATTTACAAATCTATAATTTTATAATTTAGTATTTCGTAGTCTGTGGTATAAGGGATGTTGATTACATGTATGATTGGATTGTTTCGATGGCTGTGGTTATTTGGTGGAAATGTTGGCTTCTTTTAAGTATTGTATGATTTTTTAAAGGTTTTCGTTATTTATGTTACTTAGACAACTAGTTGGTTCTGTGTTTGCAAAAAGTTTTGTTTTTTTCCCGATTTAGTGCCGTACAGGGTTAAGTAAATGTTTCCGTGTCTATGGTAGCATTGTAGTTGCATAAGGGACAGTTGGTTGCTATTTTTTTATGGACATAGTGTTGGCTTGTTATTTTCGTGTGTCTTAACCGTCCTAATTATTTTAATTTGGTTTAGCCTGCTTATATATTTTGTTGGGTTGTTTTATTTATATATTTAATTTAATTTTTTTAAATTGTTTTAATTAAAATTTATGAATTGATACCCTTTTATACAAGAAAGTAACGATTGATGTTGTTTGTTAAGCAGTGATTTAGGTTTTATTAGGGTTAAGGTTTGGGGTGAGGATTAGTGAAATTTGCGTAGCAGCTTTAGCAGCTTGGCCGCAACCAAAAGTGGACTCTTTTAAAGTGGAAATGCAAGTCGGTCGGAATTATTGGAATACGGGGAATTAATACATCTTTTCCCTTTGCTGTTCCTGTGATAATTATTGCTCTTATAGTAGTCATTCCTAGGTGTGTTATTTGGAGCCATTACACAATCTTGGTGCGCCAAGATTTTGCATTAACCGGACTGGAACCTCAATTTTCAGTCTTAACTTATGGGAAGGCGTCCCTAACAATTACAAAGAGTTGAGAATCTCCAGAGGGTACGATGTCACTTGCTCAGTGTCGACGACATTGTCAATGGAAAGATACTCAACAACATCACCTTCCACATGTGACATGATTTCATCGTTGGTGTGCACATAAATTTCATTCGTCGGTGCTAAAATCGCCCTTCCATACAGCCATTCTCTGTTTTCCATATTAGTTTTCAGGTGGGGATAGACGTTACTTTTCAAATCATCTGTATTATAGAAAATATTACAGAATTCTCCGTTCAGTGTAATCGTACCGTTACTATCTAATGTTTTATGATCTTCTCAGATATTCAGAAGAGCAGCCGCATATTGCCCTGATTGTGTATAACTCTTGAGTTGTATCCGCATGGTTGTAGTTAGACAACATTTTTATAATGTAAAGGCTTTCAAACATGCATTTATCTTTCATAGTCCGATCTAATGCTTCGATTGCTATTTTTCGTACACTCATCCCAAACCAACAGGTTACGTTGCTGCAACATTTGTCCACTCTCGCTGCTTTTAGTTATATTACAAACTGGCATTTTCTCATGAGCTAAGTTTAATGGCAGTTTAAGTACAGAATGTGAAGTTAGGCCACTATTGAGCAATATAGCAGCTATTCTAGAAGAGGCTACAGCAACAGCAACTCCTTTATCTTTGCGGATTTGTGATAAGATCAAATTCAAAAGAAAGGTTTTGCCGGTGCCTTCTGGCGTATCCAAAAGGAACAAACCACCGTCACCATTTAAAATTTTTTTTCTAGGTTTAAACTTGGAATAGACTCAGTTATTTGTTGTTGTAAAGAAGCAGCACTGAACTGGATTATTCTCTTATTAAATCATTGCAAATTTCTCCAGTTCTTTGTGGGCTGCTCATCCCAAAATCCGACAAATCTTTTCTAGTAACAGTTATGGCTTGATCTTCAATCTTTGTTAGAGCCTAACTGTAAATCAAATCATTTGTAAATTTATAACCTGAGTAAAATATAAACCGCCATATGGTTTTTGTACTTTTTCCACACTTGTTGAGGGTTTGAAAGTCCACATGTTTCTATTAATATAACGAAAAGCTCTCTCACCTTGGCGGCTGATCTACATTGTGCAGCCTCTTCCAGTGTTATATCCCAATGATTGTCATTCTCCAAGTATCATCTTGCCACACATGCCTCAAAATGTTGATAACTCCTGATTAATGTATTTTTTGAGCTCATGAAAAGAGGTTGGCCCTCGCACATGGTGTAGGAGCCTTCTTAAGCAAACACATTCCATGTTAGCATCATGGACTACTCGTCCTAAAGCACCTCCACATTTGACACAAGGCCATTATGAACAGGAATTCCTTGGATTCGGCGTTTCCAAGCTTTTCTGGTTGCGTCCCATGTGTAATACTTCGGCATGTCAGCGTACAGAAAAGTTCTTGCAAATTCATCTCTTGTGCAAAGATAAAAAAAGCAGTGAGTGTGGTTTTTGGTCGAGAATATAGTCGTGCGCCGAAATTACTTATGGTAAAGTAAATCCGTTCACCATTTTCTAAATGCGCACTGAGATGTGTGACACTGGGATGCCTTTCGTGCAAAGGGAACCTTAATAGTCGCCACACGGCTTAATTGCTGCTGACATAACGACTAGATTAATCCGATTGTACTTCATCGATGGGATTGAAAGCTCTGTGTTTTTAAAATTGAAAATAGCTTGATCGCTTCCTTTACTAATATATTTGCAGATATATTTGATAGCGCGGACTGAACTGCAAGGATCAACATTTATGTGGGCGTTAAATGGTTTTGATAAAATAGAGGAATGGTGGTCTTCTACGATACAGCGGGTATCCGTTTTCATTGTGGACAGTCCCTTTGAGTAACTTGCGTGGAAATTTGTTCGTGCATTTCCTATCTTTAATGCTATCTTTAATCCTCAGTGCCGGATTAATAGGTCTGCATGGACCATGAGTCATATTTTTTGCAATAATAGCATAGAGTTACTTGCCGCTGCTCTCATCGGGTATTTCAGCGCTGATGATTTTATCAATTTGATTGGCTCTTAACTTGTTTTTAAAAATTTTTTTTATTTCCCATATGTCGTGTACATATGTCATTATTTTTTATTAAGACTATTAGTACATGGTTTAAACGTTATTTTAGGGTTGCAGCCAACTTATGTGAGCAGATCGCAAAAGCCTTTCATTTTTGTATGGATGTAGGGGAAAAAACCAAAATAGTAACAAAAATAATATACATTTAAATTAAATTAATACCATTATAGAACAAAATAAAGTAAAATAAACATAAATGAAATAAAAATATAAAACACAAAAATAAACAACATTAAAAAAAAAAAAAAGAAAGAGGTATTGATATATGTGTAGTATATAGCTTCGAATATATTCTACCAGATCTACTGGCCTTGTCCTCTGTAACCTGGGTCTACGTTGAAGTTACTGTATTGGTAATAAGCTTCGTCTGGTAGATACGCCTTATTTTTGTAATCTCCTCTGTTACTGTTGGAATATTAACATCACGATGCAGATCATCGTTAGTTATATACCACCCAGCCTGGGTGATCATACGAATGATTTTTGATTGTTGTCTTTGTATTATGTCTGTATTTGATTTTTTGGCCGTTCCCCAGATTTGTGCTCCGTACGTCCAGATTGGTCTTATAATGGCTTTGTAGATCAGTATTTTGTTTTCTAATGTTAATTTTGAATTGAGCAGCCAATATAATTGACTAATCGGTAGCTTGATTTGGTCCCGTTTTTGAAGTATATGGTATTTCCAGTTGAGTTTGTTGTCAATATATAATCCTAGGTATTTGACTACATTTTCAATTTTTACGTCAGCTCCGTCAAGCTCCGTTTTAGTTGTATGTATAACATGTACTGTTTTGGTATTATTTACTTTTATTTTCCACTTTTCAAACCACCTTAGGGTAGTATCCAGATGCTGTTGCAGTTTGGATGTTGCTGTGTTTACTTGTCTATATGCGCTACGTATTATAGTGTCATCAGCAAATGTGGCTATCACTGAAACGTCGTCATTTGGTGATGGTATGTCCGCTGTAAAGATAGTGTATAATAACGGTCCTAGTATACTTCCTTGTGGTACGCCTGTTTTGATTTTTCTTAATGTGAAATATTCATCTGAGTACTTAACGAAAATTTGTCTTTCTGTGATATAGCATACTAATATCTGTAGTTCGTTATGCAGGAATATATTGCGCAATTTGCTGATTGGTCCTTTGTGCCAAACTTTGTCGAATGCCTTTTCTACATCTAGAAAAACTCCTATGCAGAACTTTTTGTCGTCAAGATCGTTTAAAATTTTATGAGTCACACGATGGATTTGTTGTATGGTCGAATGTTTTCGTCTTTATGTCGTACTGTATACATTTGAGTATTTCATTTGTGCATGTTTTTTTTAGACGAGTTTCTTTGTAGCTTTCCACAGGGAGTAGTCGGTAAAGCTTGTCGGAGTTAGCCTCTGTAAATACTTCGTGATTTCATAATTTTTCTGATTTTGGAGATATTTTTTAATTTCTTTAGTTGCGTTGTTATATTTATTTTTCGCAACGGGGGATCTGCAATGGTCCATTCTTTTTTCAGTTTTCGTTTTGTACATATCAATTTGCGAAGCGTAGGGGGTGTGTATCGCTTTACATGGTGTATTGTCTTGTCCGTAGTTGCTTGCAATACTGCCTTCTCAATGGTATAATTTAGGTGGACTATAGCTGATACTACGTTGTCGGGTGATCTCAGTGAAATACTTGTATTTAAGTTTGTGTTAATGTAGTCGCGATAGGTATCCCAGTCAGTTTTGTTGTTTTGCATTAGTTTAGAGTTGGTTGTGTTCACTTCAATTAAATTAAGTTCGAGTAGTATAGGTGTATGGTCTGACGATAGTTCCAGCCTTGATGTTATGACACATTTATTTAAGTCTATGTCTTTGAGTATATAAAAGTCAATGAGATCTGGCTTTTTATTTTTGACTGTTAGCCAATACGTGCGTTCGCCGGTACTAAATTGTTTAGCTTTTGCTAACAGCAGTGCACCCTGTAGGTTTTTACATTTCTTGTTTGATATTCTGGAGCCCCAGTCTGTATGCTTCGCATTGTAGTCGCCTGCAGCTATAAACCGTTGTCCGAGAGTTTTTAAGAAGTCAAGGTATTGCGACTGTGAGATATTGTGCTTTGGTGGGCTGTACAAGGCTGTTATCCTTAGTGGTCCGGATGAGTCGAAGATTTGTATGTTTTTCGACTGGATATAGGTTTCTTGGAATGGAAGCAGTACGTTATGTTTAATGTTTTGTTTAATAATGATAGCAGTCCCACCGTGACCTGTATCATCGGGATGGCTTGTGTTGTACATCTTGTATCCACGTATGTTCATGTGCTGGCTACTTGTATAGTGTGTTTCCGATATCAAAGCAATGTCAGTGTAGTTGTTGTGTAGGAAAAGCTGTAATTCATTCAGGTGATTTTTTAATCCGTTTGCATTCCAAGTTAAAATTTTTATTTTAGTGTCCATTCTTGTTGTCGAGTTTTGTCAATAGTACTGTTATGATGTTCATCATATTACTCATTTGTTGCGCTAGTTGTTTTATTATATCTTTTATTTCACCTAAATCTTTTGAAAATGCAGTCTTTTTTTCTGTGTTTTTACTAGTCTCGTTTTTGTTGGTTTCGTTTTTGTTGCTTTCGTCTTTGTTGTGTTCCTCATCTTTTTATTGATATTGTACCTGATTTGTGGGATTTCTATAGTTACCGGCTGCTGTTTGGGCGTACGTTATTCCAATTTTAACTTTGTTTGATATCTGTTCTACTACCTGATGGTCATCTATTTTAGCGTCTTTCTCTTTTAGTGAGGGAAATCTTTTAATTTTTAGGTGTTTGTATACGTCACATCCCTTATAGTTGGCTGTGTGTGAGACGCCACAAAGAGCGCATTTAATTTGTGACTCAAATATGACTTTGGTACATAGGAGTGTTGTAATATTAAAGATTTCTCTATTATTTGCTTTGGCTTTTAGTTCAATGAAAAATAGCAGCAGTGGTTTCTTTGTCAGTTTTTGTTGTACGTTGTGTATATTAATAACGTCGTGGCCTAGTTCCGATAGCTCGTTTTTAAGTTCGTCAAGGTCAGTGGCGTAGTGCATACTCCTAAGTTCTGTCTTGAATCCCCGCTCCTATTTCGGCTTAAAGGTGTAGTATTTAGTTTTGTTTTCCTTGAGCATCTTAACCACCGCCGAGTAGCATGGTGTAAATACAAAAAGGATGTATAATACTACGGTAAAATAATCGAGCTCCCTCTACTCGGTTTTACAGTCCAATTAAAATTTGCAGTGCTACTCCAAAAATAATGAACAATTTAAATATAATTTAATCCAAACCATCCAAGGAAAACTTATAAACAGTAAATGAAGAAACTTTTTGCAAATATTCATGGTAAACAGCAAAAATATTTGTTAATGGATACCCCTGGTTTTATATGCCTGTCCATGACGCAAATATCATCGAAAATGTTGCGCTCCCAATTGGTATGATATCGGAGGAAGCGCGAACAAAAGACTTTCGCTACTTTCAGCTAAAGCATACCCGAAAAAATTCACGAAAGAACACATCGCATGTTCACCAAAGAAATTAGCAATTAACACCAGCTGAGCCCAGTCTATGTGACTGGGTGAATTTTGATGCCACTTGGGCCTGCCCTATATGATATCAGTGTGTAGTCATTGCGTACCTACTAAGTCAATGTAAAAAAAAAATAATAAAAAAAAAAATAAAAAAACGTAAGGCATTTAAAATCTGCCAACGTCTCTATCTCGTTTTTTCATTCTGCTTCGTGAAGTTTGCCTGAGGGGTGCCAGAATTTGATATCGAAATTTAAAAAAATAAAAATACATATTAATTTAATAATAGTAGTAGTACTACCTTTACTATTATTATAACAACGTTTAGATCTTAAGTAAATATTATAAAAATTTTATGAATCTTAAAAACATAAAAAAAACTAAAAAAAAAAAAATAAATGAATAAAAAAAAAAAAATTGTGTGCGGTCTGGGGACCACCGTTAAGAACGAGGTTCTTTACGCCTTTTTACATATAAAATACAATGATTTTTTTGTGACCTAAAATTTACTCTCATTTCTTGATGTGTAACTTAAAGTTACAATTCGGAGAACTGCGCGATAGTCCATTTTTATGATCCCTTACTATACTTATGTAATGCACTTTCGTTATGTTACGGTTTCTATCTGTCAACTTCTACCGCCAGCCAGTAAACTTTTTAAATCTCATCATATTGTACCATGGTAATTAATGGCTTATGGTAACTATAATAAAATGAATATGCTTGAGATGGAATTTTGTCCAAGTATCTTGAAAAAACAGCGTCAATGGTATTACAGTAATTTGCTGCGAATTGCGCTGGATCAAATGTATCTAATAAAAGGGACGTTAATTCTTCGAATTTCTCTTTATTATTGAAGTTTACGTGGAAGTCTAGAGCCAACAATTTTTACAAATAACTAAACAAATATCACCAACTGATGAGTGCTTAGTACTCAAATCATTAATGTTTGACAAAAGCGTTCCCAATTTTTTGTACAAATATGAGCCGCGCCTTCAGTTCTACCATATATTGCGACTTCACCTGAACGCAACAAAAAATTACAAAGAAGATTCTTCCACTATTTTTTGTGAAACTTAGAAATAAATCAAACAACACTGTAATCTACATAATAACAACTTTGCTTTGTAGCAAAATAATCTTTGAACCGCCGCACCACAAACGCGTGGTTGTACAATGCTCCAACTGTCAAAAGTATGGTCATACGAGGAACTTTTGCACAAGGGACCCCATATTTTTTAAGTGCGCAGGTAAGCACAAAACCATTGACTGCAAAATATCTAAAGACAGCCAAACCAAAATGCGCACTATGTGGTGGTGCACATACGGCTAACTACAAGGGCTGCGAAGTGTATAAGACACCTAAAATTCAACGTTTCCCTTCTCTTAAGGAGAAAAGCGCTAAAAAATGTGATCAATCGACAGCGTATCAAGAATCAAACAAAATAAGAGAGGGAGTAACCTACGCCCAAGTCGCATCAACTACTCAAGAAAACAACCCGTTAAAAGAACAACCAAAGCGCATAGAGAATGAACCTAAAATGAACCAAGATAAGGAAGCCGATAATGAATTAGTGGAAATCAAAGACATGCTGAAACAAGTAACCCAGCACTTGAATAAAATGATGAACATCTTCGCGTTACTAATAAATAAACTCGATAAATAAAATTGACACCAACATGAAGATTCTAGCCTGGAACACAAACGGGTTAAGACGCCATCTAAATGAACTAAGTCTCTTTTTAAATAATAGCGACATTGATATAGCATTAATCTCAGAATCGCACTGTACAATCGAAAAATACTTTCAAATTCGTGGATACAGTATACACAAGACAAACCATCCAGATGGCACAGGACACAGCGGCACTGCCATAATTAATAAAAATCACATCAAACATAAAATGCTGCTCCCATTCAAAAAGGACCACATCCAAGCACCAACGGCCCAAATTTTCAGTGCATCTGGCCTGTTCACTGTATCAGCCATTTACTGCTCTCCCAAGTTCAACATTACCCAGTCACAATATCTGGTCTTCTTAAACACACTAGGACGACGATTTATTGCTGCTGGAGACTTAAACGCGAAACACATAGAATGGGGTTCACGAACTTCAAACAAGAGAGGGAGCTAAAGCATCAGTTTTAGCAGATTATTATGAGAAAGTTTTTGCAGACGAGCAACAGAACTTAGACGTCCCACACTATAACCCGGCTGATGAACCCCAAACATTGCGACTTAAAAAAACTACGGCTTCCGAAATTCTACTCATCATTCAACATGATTACAGCCTAAAAAATCAACAGGCTATGACAAAATTAAGGGCAAACTCCTAAAAGAGTTTCCACCAATCGCGGTGATTTATATACGCAATATATTTAATGCAATCCTCAGATTAAACTACTTCCGCAAAGTCTGGAAAGTTGCCGAAGTCATTGCGATTCCAAAACCGGGAAAAGACCTATCTCTGCGGTCATCATATAAACCAATCTGCTTACTTCCTGTGCTATCCAAAATATTTGAAAAGCTCTTGCGCATGCGAATCCTACCTATCGTGGAACTCAGCCATATAATTATAGATCACAATTCGGCTTCCGTAGAAACCACTCAACCATACAACAAGTCCATCGTGTCACGCATAAAATATTAATCGACCTCGACGACAAAAAATTCTGTATTGGAGTGTTCCTAGACGTAGAGAAAGCCTTCGATAAGGTTTGGCATAATGGATTAATCTTTAAGCTAATAACTATATTTCCCCACAATATTGTACAAATGCTGGAATGTTACATAACTAATAGGTATTCCTTCGTAAAATTTTCGGACGAATATTCAAATTTAAGAAATATTAGAACAGGGGTTCCGCAAGGTAGCATACTAGGTCATCTGTTGTACACCATCTTCACAGCAGATATACCAATACTAAGACAAAAATAATCAATGATAGCTACATTTGCAGACGACACCACATTACTAAGTTCCCACAAAAACATTGAAATAGCAACTGCAATACTGCAACAGAATTTGGACAACGCTCTTAAATGGTTCGGTAAATGGAATGTTAGAATAAATCACAGCAAGACAATACATGTTATTTACACAACTAAAACAAAATTTGTGGCACCCCGTCTAACGGTTGACGGAGTCGACGTTAAATAGAAGACTATGTGAAATACCTAGGACTTTACATAGACAACAAATTAAATTGGAAACACCTTATACAGAAAAAGCGCGAACAAATAAAATTGAAGACTAGACAGCTTTATTGGCTCCTTAACCCTAGATCTAATCTATCGCTAGAAAATAAGCTTTTGATATACAAAGCCATAATCAAACCCATTTGGACTTACGGTGCGCAAATATAGGGAACATCCAAAAAATCAAATGTCGCTATAATCCAAAGAGAGCAGTCACGAATAATAAGAATAATCACCATACATCACAAACGCCGACTTACACCACGACCTGAACATTCCTACAGTAGCAGAGGAAATAACTAAAATAAGTCGGATGTCAGCTTACTTCCGCAAAAATAATTACAGTGTAGGCGACATCTAAAAAGAACAAGACCAGTTGATCTGGTAAACTGACTTAAAATAATTAATACAGTTATACAGTTAAACATTATATAACTTCTATGAACTGCTCACAGAAGCTAAATACACCTATACTCGACATTTAAACAACGTACTAGTAGTCTAAGTATACATATGCAAGTACTAAATAAAAAGGTTAATAAACAAAAAAAAAAAAACCTGAACGAACATGTTGTCGTTTATAATAAGAAATGCAATTGAAATTAGGAAGGGCAATTTATTCTTCATTTCTTTTCTACGTTTCGAGACGTAATAGTAGGTTCAAATTTGTAGTAACTGGATCCAAGAAATCTAAGGTGTCTTCTTAAACTTTGTCAGTTAAAAATGAATGATAAAAGACTCCTCTTTTTACAAATCATATCCAGGATAATTATGTTCTGATCTGCAATGTGTTTAACTATACTCTTTGAAATTCTTGCAGCAATTTCTCTGTTGATCTAGCTTGCTTTCGATTATGATAAAATTTAGATTTCGTTAGATCATCTTGGGGTGTTACAATATACAAGTTTTCGTATGTGTTACTCGAGATAGCGCAACGTAAACAAGTTCTTGCAAATAATATTTTCTAACTATTTCGCTTAAGTTTTCACCCTGCGAATTATGTGTGGTAATAGC
Organism: Cacoxenus indagator; assembly: GCA_035041755.1. Taxonomy (NCBI): domain Eukaryota; kingdom Metazoa; phylum Arthropoda; class Insecta; order Diptera; family Drosophilidae; genus Cacoxenus; species Cacoxenus indagator. Next base: position 12,869 of record JAWNKX010001092.1, read on the forward strand.
GCAAGTCGAATTAAAGGAAAATGCTTTCGAGTAGCAATAATTTTCTTACCTGATGCCAATGGAATGTTCGCAGATCGTAGTTCAATATGCACAGCAAGACTAGTAAGTCCACTTTGTACAGCTAACTGAGAAGCTTCTTTTGCTTTTCCTCCAACCAATCGTTGTTGAACCACAAAACTCCATCCAAACCCCAACTACAATGTTGTTTGTATCAAAATCTAAATTCACTAATTTTCCTGTCATACCATTACATAAGCCATCTACTATATCAATATTTGGTCATATCCACTTTACTCTAAAATTAGCACTTTTTTCTTGACTTTTAGATCCTGTAATTGAATCAGTGGCTGTAGATATAATTTTGTCTTCGAATTGTTGTAGAACGTAATTGTTGTAGGGGTACATTAGGGCACAATATTTGAGTATCGCTTTTTGTAAAAAAACCTTGATTCTATCATCTTGATTACTTGTTTTTCTAAAGGCTCATCAATGCCTACTTTAGTTAGTAAATTAGAAAATACAGCATTAGCCTGTCACATGACTTGGTTGAGTTGATAAAACTTAAGTTTTCGCCAAAGATGGGGTCCAACCATGTGTGTTCTAATAGTACTATATATTTGGGTTGCACCTACCCGTGATAGCTACCGTAAATCTCCAATAAATATAACATCTATGCCACCAAATTCCTCGTTATGATTAATTGGTTATTTGCTTTAAACGCAAGCCAATTTTCACTACAAGCTCTGTTCTGATCATACTTATTTAATCGATGATTAATACTTTCACATATCTAAAAAGAGATCTATACAAATGCGCTATTTCTGATGGCAGAGGCAATACTTTTGAAATTGAAATTATAAGTGCAGAATGAATTGTTGTCCCATCCAACTGAAATAGAAGCTTTACCAGAGGTAGCGCAAGTTATATACGCATTACTAGCCGTCTGTGTCAGTATAAATATAAATGTCTGTTATAAATTTCCATTATTAGTCTAATGTCAACATTTTTATCAGCGCCTGGAAATTTGTAAAGTTGCTTGATGATGTGTAGTTTGTAAATGTTAAATAATTTGCATCAATAAACGAAACCCACGAAAAAATATAAGGAAAACACCAGGTAATATTGTGTTCGAAAATGCAAACTTATAGCTCATCTTCCCTTAGATTAGCTATTGGATTATAATTTATAATTTATATGAAATCCTGTGCGACTCGAACAACATATATATATGAGCAGTTTCACTTTTGGAAGCACATTATAACTCATAATTGAGGCACATAATGTATATATTTATATAAAATATAAGAGCCAAGCCTTGGCGACATGAATGTCAATTCATATGCGCGATGGGCGTCGAGTAGAGTACACACACAAACAACACACTTAAATTAAATTCGCTCGCTCTCTGTCTTCGCAAAGCGAATGCTTGAAATTGCGGGCAGTTGTCCCGCTATTGTTACCTTTGTTGTTGTTGCTGCTGTTTGGTTTTGTGCTCTCCGCATGAGCACAACAGAAGAGCAGAACCAAATAGCAGCAAAAAGTGCTACAAAATACAATAACAACGTTGTTACGGTGTTTGAATTTTCTGGCATTTCACACCTACCACAAGCCGCGTAAAGGAACTTCGTTCCAAAAAAAACATTTAATATATTACACCGACAAATGTGTTATGCAGTTTACTGCGTTAAATGTTATAATTTAATTTAAAAAAAAATATATATATATTACAAACAGATTATATATTATAACAGATTAAAATCTCTATGTGCGTCAGAAAAACTCTTGTAAAATTCTGTCCCTGTACGATAGAGCGCTCCTTAGGAAGTCTCCGAGTATTCCCCAATCTTCTCTGATCAGAATGGTGGTATATTGTTCGTTGGGTGGCGTTGGCTTTGCCCATAATTGCATCCTTAGCTCCCTCAGGATGTGGAAGATCGCAATAAAATGGCAGACGTCTTCGGGTTTTTGCATGTTAGACAACTCGAAATGTGTGCTTTGGCTTAGAACTTCCCCCTGGCTTTAAGTATAAGTGATATTATGTACGTGTCAATTGTGTCGCGAAAGTAATTCCGTTCCCCAAGGTCATACTCAAGCAGATTATACGATCTTCTTGTTTGACTTGGCGTGCTGTTCTAACAAAATGTTCCCGATTTGCGTTTTCGATACTTAGTAAGAGGGCCTGCTGCGCCTGCTGTGTGTGCCTGGGTCATCGATAATAAGTTGCGTGTTATGTTCTATTGCTATTCGCTCCCAATGCTCAAAGCACTGTTGCTTCTTCATGAGTAGATATTTCGCTACAATTTTAGGGGCTCTGTGATCCGGTAACGCTAGCACTTTTGTGATGTATTGCAAATTTAACTTCAGAGTGTACACGAATAAACTGGGTAGTCCCGTCTCTAAATGGATAGAATAGTTTGGTGTGTTGTTGGGTAGATTGAAAATTCCTTTTAAGAAAAGCCTTTGGCATTTCTCTAAATCCTCATACGGTGAACAGCTCCAAGATTGGGCAGCATAGCACATAATTGCACGCACGGTCGGCTGAAACATTTGGTATTTCGTACTAGCTGCCACTCTTCTCCTACCAAGGAACGCTTTCCATGAGCTGTTTAGAGCTGTTTTGGTATCTTTCAGTTTCAGTTGCAAGTGTTTAGCGAATCGAATATCTGAGGTGATAGTGACTCCTAGATATTTGTAGCTCTTTACTATTTAATTACTATTTAATAATATATATTCCAAACTACAAAAAACGTTTGAGTGTTGCTTGATAAATTGTGTAAAGTGTGTAGTGATATTAATTTCGGCACAGTGATATTTATGCATTGATATTAATTTAGTTTTTGGCGCGAAAATTTGTGGAGTGTGGAATAAAAAGTTTTTGTTTTAGTTTGTCGGTGAGAAACATACATAAAGTGCGTAGTGGAGACATTCTGTGTGTGTGTGTTGAAATCATTTGGGTTTGCCAAATAAAATAAAAAACCAAAATAAAGACTATAATAAAATAATATACGAAACTACTAACTACAATAAAAAAATTATTTTTGTGAAATAATTAAAAAAAGATTTAATTTGATTACAATATTTGACGCAATAAATTTTGTTTTTAAATTGAATTAGAAGTTAGTGTTGTTTTTGTTTCATACCTGAGTTACATTTTCTGATTACATCGCTTTTGTAATGGAGAATCAAGAAATGGAAACTGCCTAGCGTCAAAAAGTGTTCGAAAAAAGAAAATCAAATGCTCAGCGCAAAAAGAGTTCAGAAACAGAAAAAAAAATCGAAGAATATAAATTATTAACTAATGCCGAACGTAATAAAATATTTAGAGATAAATTCAAATCAAAAATGCTACGAGCTGAACTTGACTCTTTACTATCATCGAAAGATGATACAACAATGAAGCTCAGCAAGTAAGTCCTAGTATTCAATCATTTGAGGCCCCATACGAGGAACATGATGTATGTTCAATGCCAAATGCACTATTGCATGACGAAACAAACATTGCTGGTGATGGTAACTGTCTATTTTCATCTCTCAAAAGAATTTTACACCTTCAAATATCTGCATCAGTTCTTCGACAACAGCTTTGTGATTCACCCTACTTAAATGCTTGTCCAAATCGTACAACTGCAAGAAGAATACTTAGTATTCATATTTTCCAGAAAATGGGATCAAGACATATGCGTGCACTTTCATTATTTTAATAATAACACATTTTCAAAATGTTAGAGGGGTAAATTCTAAACTTTCTTCGTTTTATCTTAGAAGTTTTTCTTTCAGTTCTGACATTATCGTTTTCGTTGAGACTTGGCTTCGCCCTGATGTTCTCAACTCTGAAATTTTCAATAACTCTTACTCTACGTTTCGTAAAGATCGTTAGGGCCGCGTAGGTGGTGGAGTCTTAATCTCTGTTCTTTCATCGTTTTCGTCAGAACTGGTCTCTCTTGACGATACTGAAAACATTGAATTTATCTGCGTCAAAATTTCATTCTCTAATTATAACATTTTTATTACTTGTTCATATATCCCTCCTTCATCGTCCGACTCAGTCTACTTGGATCAAGCGAAAGCCATCCAGAATGTATTAAAGCTCATTAATGACGCTGATATTTTGCTTGTTTTGGGTGATTTTAATCTTCCCTCTATTAATTGGATTCCTTTTAGTGACTCCAATATCGTTCTTCCTTCTGTTGGCAGCGAGTTCGTTGATTTATTGCTGGATCTGTCTCTCCAGCAAATAAACCACATTTCCAACATCAAACATCGTATGCTAGACCTAGTGTTTACTAACTGGTATGAAAATACCTCACTGTCGAGATCCTCTCCATTGTCAATTCCAGAAGATACCTATCACTCCACTCTTGAGGTGACACTAACTCTTAACCAACTTATGTCTGCATCTGATTCAACTTGTGCTAAGCCAAGACAAGCTTTTAATTTTAAACATACTAATTTCAATCGTCTCAACTCATTGCTTGCTTCCACGGATTGGTCAATATTAAGTTCTTCTTCTGATATTGATACCTCCGTGCTGTTTTTCAACACGACTATGCTGGGTTATATCAATAAATGTGTGCCTAAAGTTCATGTTACCGACGATTCTAAGCGTCCGCCTTGGTTTTGTAAAAATTTGGTCCGTCTAAAAAATTTTAGAAATCAGTTATTAAAAAAATTTAAACGCTCTTGCTCCGCAACTGATTATGCGAGTTATGCCGCGGCTCGTAGTAAATTCAACATTTTTAATTAATCTTGCTATAGTAGATATTTGCGCAAAGTAAAAGTAAATATTAATCGAGATCCCAAGAATTTTCTAAAATTCATTAAAATTAAAAACAAATCAGAGTGATTTCCAACTAGTATGGAGTTTAATGGAGTTGCAAGTAGCTCTGATGATGGGATTGCGAACCTTTTTGCTAAATTTTTCCAGGGCATCTACTCTAATAGTGCCTGTGGAAACAGTTCTCCTTATAAAATTGATGAATTTAATCATTTCAATTTGCTGTTTATTGACGGCAGTATTGTTTTACGATATCTAAAATTGATTAAACCTTCTTTTTCACCTGGTCCGGATAATATTCCTAGTTGTATCTTAAGAAGCTGTGCTGACAACTTATATATTCCCCTTTGTACCTTATTTAATTTATCCCTTATTACTTCGTCTATGCCAAGTGGTTGGAAAGAATCCTATATAATTCCCTTATTCAAAAAGGGTAGTAAGTCTGATATATCGAACTACAGAGGTATTGCCAAGCTGTGTGCAATTCCTAAGTTGTTTGAGCAGATTATCACTGATCATCTACAGTTCTATATTCGCACATTGTTGAGTATATCTCAGCATGGTTTTGTAAAGAACCGTTCAACGGTAACCAATCTGTTGGAATTTACTTCTATTGTCAATCACGACTTCTCGGTAGGTAGCCAAACTGATGTTATCTACACCGACTTCAGTAAAGCTTTTGATACTGTATAGCATGCGTTGCTCATAACCAAACTCAAAGCTTTTGGTTTCCCTTCTCCACTGATCCGATGGCTGGCATCTTACCTTGATCATCGCACGCAAAGGGTACTTTTTAAGTCTTCAATATCTAAGTCTTTAAAGGTAACATCAGGTGTTCCCCAAGGCAGTCATGTGGGGCTTTTGCTTTTCAACATATTTATTAATGATCTACCTACCGTCATCAAACACTCTCAGATTTTAATGTATGCAGATGATGTAAAACTATGTTTCCGCCTTAATAACCCTTCTCACTTCTTCTTCTTCTTCTTCTTCCCTTTTCCTTCAGAGTAACATAGACTCTTTATCTCGTTATTGTTCCAAAAACTATTTAATCCTCAATACCAATAAATGCAAAGTTATGTCCTTTTCTCGCGGAGCCCTTATTTCAAATTCTTATTACATTGACTCAAATAGTTTAGATCGTATTTCCCAGTTTAACGACCTTGGTATTTTGATGGACTCGAATTGCATTTCGGTACCCACATTTCCACTTCGGGCTCTAAAGCTAGAGGTGTCCTTGGCTATATTAAACGCTGGTCTAAGGAATTTGATGATCCGTATACTACCAAAGTACTATACACTTCACTGGTAAGACCTATTCTGGAGTATGCGTCTTGTGTCTGGGATCCTCAATATAAGATGTATATTGATAGTATTGAGTCGGTGCAAAATCAATTTCTACTTTTTGCTCTCAAAAACTTGCCCTGTGATCCTAATGCTTGCATACCATCTTATCGGTGTCGTCTCAAATTGATCAACCTCCCTACCTTGTCTAGTCGTAGAACGGTCATTAGTGTAACTTTTATGTATAACCTCATTTATGGTAGTATTAACTCACCTTTCTTACTTAAAATGATTAACTTTATTACTCTTCCCTTTATACTATTACTCTTCCCTTTTTTTGCAACATGATCCATTCTATGTCTTATGCAAATCTTTTAATACCCACTTTGCGTGTGCTGCTCCTCCCACCTCTTCTTATGTTATAAAAACTAAATTGTTGGCATTATTGAATTAATGCATAACTTATTTCTAAACTGGTAACTTGCATTTTTTCTCCTTGTTTGAATAGTCTATCTCATTGTAGGTATTGAATTCTAAATTTAATATTAGCTTTAGTTTAATCTTGCATGCTGATTATGTTAAAGGCTGATGATGGTTTTATCTGTAGCCAAATATTTAGTGCGTAGACATTAGCTTTGGTATCTCATGATCACCAAAGATATTAGCAATTAAGACCAACTGAGCCCAGTCTATGTGACTGGGTGAATTCTGATACCACCTGGGCCTGCCCCATGTGAGATCAGTGTGTGGTCATTGCGTACCTACTAAGTCGATATGAAAAAAAAAAATATGCACAGCAAGACTACTAAGTCCACTTTGTACAGCTTTTTTGGCTTTTCCTCCAACCAATTGTTGTTGATCCACAAAACTCCAACCAAATTCTAACTACAGTGTTGTTTGTATCAAAATATAAATTCACTAATTTCCCTATTGTAACTTTATATAAGCTATCAGATACATCAATGTTTGTTGTGATGAGATAAATCATGTTTTTACAAAAGTAATTTCTTATGGTAAACCACCAGTATCTATAACTGACCTTTTGTGTAACTTTAATCTAAAATTATCACTTTGTTCAAGATTTTAAGATTCTGTATTTGAATCAGTGGCTGTAGAGATAATTTTGTCTTAGAATTGTTTTAGATCGTAGTTGTTGTAGGTGTTTAGATGCCATTTTTGGAAAAATATTCGAACCCCATTAGAGCAAAATTTTTGAGTATCTGCATTTGTAAAATCTTGATTCTATCAACTTGTTTTTCTAAAGGCTCATCAATGCCTACTTTAGTTAGTAAATTAGAAAATACAGCATTAGCCTGTCTCATGACTTGGTGGTGGTAGCTGCCGTAAATCTCCAATAAATATAATATCTATACCACCAAATTCCTCGTTATGATTTATTGGTTATTTGCTTTAAACTCAAGCCAATTTTCACTAAAAGCTCTGTGCTGATTGGATTATAATTTCTAATTTACATATGAGCAGCTTCACTTTTGGAAGCATATTATAATTTATAATTGAAGCACATTTATATAAGATATAAGAACCAAGCCTCAGCGACATGCATGCCTATTGATATGCGAGATCGGCGTCGAGTAGGGTACACACACAAACAAACGAAATGAAACTCGCGCTCTCTATCTCTTCGCAATCCCGAATGCTTGAAATTGCGGGCAGTTGTCTTATTGTTCCTACCGTTGTTGTTGTTGCTGTTGTTTGGTTTTGTGGTCTATGCATGAGCACAACAGAAGAGCAACCACAAACAGCAGCAACAAATACTATAAAATAGAACAACAACGTTGTTACGGTTTTCGGAACTTCATTCCAAAAATTATTATTTCGCTGATTTGTATTCTTATTATTCTTCTTATTCTTATTATAGATCTTATAATTAATCTTATTATTATTGTTATGTTTACCATATAGATACTTATTTTTTGGATATGCCTCGAAAGCGTAAATCCAATCTATCGCTAAGCTCTAGGAAACCTTCAGGAGGAAACTCAGGCCCGTCAGACTTTAGATGCCCAGCGTTACGCCGCTCAGAGAGCTGGTGAGACCTTAGAACAGATACAAGCCCGCAAATTTTCGATGTTGAGCGTCACGCAATTTAAAGAACTGGTGAAACCTTAGAGCAGACACAAGACCGCCAAGTGTTAGATATTGAGCGTCACGCAGCTCAAAGGGCGGCAGAGACCTTAGAACAGGCTCGGGCCCGTCACATTTCAGATGCAGAGAGTCTTTTGATTATGACCCATTGATTGATTATTTGAACCATCTATTACTTCTCATAGGGAGAATGGATAATAAATGTAGACATTGTGAAGCAATCAAGTGGAAAGAAAAAACTTCGAGTATGTGTTGTTCTGATGGAAAACTTTCAGTTCAAATACTTGGTGGGCCAGGGGAACCACTAAAATATTTATTTTTGGATGAAAGCAATGAATCGCGGCATTTTTAAAAACAATAAGAAAATATAAATTTCAAATGACGTTATTTGGTGTAGATAAAGAACTAATTATGCCTGGGTTTGCATTTACTTTCACGATCCAAGGTCACTTTATCACAGAATTGGTTCTTTGCTTCCTATAAATAATGAAGCATCAAAATTTTTACAGATTTATTTTATGGGGGATGAAAATAACAAAGTTGACCGCAGGTGTCAAAACAGGAGTTCAAAAGGATAATGTTCTCAAAATTCATAGAATGTTGCACGAACATAACCTCATCGAAACACTTTTAATACAGCTTTAGAAAGAACGCCAGGAGAATATTATAAATTAGTGATTCACCCTCACCGTACGCCAAGTGGCGAACATGAAAGACGGTTGTCCAGCCTTGTACTGGGGGGTGCGTCAATTTAAAATCGGTTTTAATATTTCTTGAAGGTTGGTACTGTACCTTATTGTTGTCTGCTCACTTGATAGTCTTTTTTCCAAATGTGTGTAAAGTTTTTGGTTCGCAGAGTTCAGACCTTATTCTGTTTATATTACGGATTGTAGACATTTAAAAGGATGTATGTATGTATATATGTCAGTTACAACTTGTTTTTTATATATATTTTTATTTTTTTTTTATTTAAAAAGTAAGCGTTGAACCCGTACAGCAAAGGATAGTACCTTTAACATAATTTTAGTGGAACCAAACCTCATGTATTTCACACGAGGACTTATAGTCTGGATGAGAAGTGCCTCAGAGTTGGCGAACCGTCTTGGCAAATCCCAGTCTTTTTATTCGCCTTAAAGGCCTGGAGGGTAGTAGTCCTCTGGCGAGTGTACTGCAAAGTCTGATCAGCCTATGACTGTATCTACTAGTGTGCCTTCCGATCTTCTCCTCTACAGTATGCAGATTGAAGTCTCGATGGAGTGTAGAGCTGTCCACGTACCAGGGACAGCACGTTATTTGACGAAACGTTCGGTTCCGCAGTACCTGGATTAATTTATAGTTTGATTTGGCGGTGATGAACCAAATCTGCACACAATATAGACAGATCGACGATATACAGTGCAAGTAAACTTCTCATTTTACTCTGAGCGACATGGTGCTTCTTCTGTTGACCAGCCACCGCAATTGTTGCATTCTTCGGCCACAATTTTTGACCGCAGCTTTCAAGTGCGGGCCAAACGTAAGGCGTTTATCCAGTATGATGCCAAGGTATTTTGCCTGCAACGGCTGCTCCAGGGTCACTCGGCCGTGTACATCGCATAGAGCAGCAGTCCAGGAACGCTACCATGGGGAAATCCAGCTTTCATGGGGCAAGGGGCCGAATAGGGGTTTCTGACCCTGACCATAAATTTCCGTCCTTCCAGGTATGAGTGTAGGATACCGTAGTAAGGTGATGGCAGAAGCATTTTAATTTTACTCAGGATACCAGCATGACAGACCCTATCAAATGATTGCTGCATGCCTATTCATTGCAGTATTCAAGGTTATCAAAGGTCTATAGAATGTGCTCCACCAATCTATGGACCTGCTCCACGTTGCTGTGTCCCACCCGAAAGCCAAACATCCGATAAGGTACTGCGCTCCCTAATGATTGTACCAAGAAGATTGGCAATAAGCCTCTCCCATATAGGGAGAGGGAGCAGATAAGGCTTATTGGTCGATATAACTCAGGGCCAACTTCCGATTTTCCTGGTTTATGGGTCATCAGGATTGCTGCTATCTTCCACTGCTTTTGTAGAGGATCGTCTTAGATGGCAAGGCCTTCAGCGTGGCATGGCACACCCTGTCAATGCCTGCGGCCTGGTTCTTCGGAAGGAATTTGATAACCTCAACAATCTCCTCAGCCCTGGCTGGTCTATTGGGTAGCGACATTTGCAGAGGTGTCTGTAAACTGTCGTGAGTGTCTCTGACCTGCTCTATTGTAACAAAGTCGTTAGATGTGAATCTAGCTTCCAAGTGACGTGCAAACGCATTGGACTGTTCTTCCTCATTCCTAGCAAGATCAAGGCCAGGACAACGAACAGGCACTTGCCTAAACGGCTATCTCTTAAGGGACCGAGTGCATTTCCATAGCGAATAGTTGACATCCACGGTATAATCCAATGGTAGTCAACTTCCGCTCAAAGAAATTGCTTCTAAGATCCCTTAAGAGATTTCGTAGTTGTTCGGCTGCCTGGTTCCATAGAATTCGGTCCCAGGGGTCTTGAGATCGGATTTCACGTCTTCGCAGTCTCCTTTTTGTTGCCAAGAGCTCACTGGCCTCCCTTGTAGGAACGATACTGTAGCTGATGGTCCCTGACGACGGTTCAGGAAGCGTTGAAGTAGCAGCAGCCTTGTGAATGTTTTCGGTTAGGATAAGGTGAGGATGCCGCCTCAATATCTTCCCCAGAGTCCAGTGTCGCATCCAATTGAATCGAGTTCTCGAGGCGTTGCCTAAAGGCGAGCAGGGCAGTGCGCTTGGTTACCAGCGAGGACTTGCACTGGTATTAACACCATCTATCCCTATACTAATGACCAGATGCTCGGAGTTACAACTTATAACCATTTAAATTCAAATTCTTCTTCTCTAACAACTAGGGGTAATTTGACCGCTTTATGTATTAAATTAATAACTCAAAGACAAAGTAAGATTTTTCGGTACGGTTTCTCCTGTTAGCTTCTACATACCACTAGACAATGTTCTGGAAAAAAAATTTTTTTAAAAATTTGTTGCCTGAAAATGTCAATAAAAAAGTAATGCATACCCCTCAGGGATAACATTATTCATATTGCAATAGTTTAGCAAAGGTTTTCATTTGGAGCCAATATTATCAAAGTAAGAGTTTTGGTTACAACTTTTAACAAAGTTATTTAATTTATTACAATATTCTTCAAGTTTAATCAAGTTCATCACGCCATCTTCAAACAAGGGCCGGGGTTTTTTAAGTAAAATTAGATTGATGCCGTGAAAAGAAGAACAAATGTTTGCTCATAAGCTCGTTGAAAGAATAGGTTTTAGCCACTTCTGTATTGATAGGGAAACTGTTGCATATTTTGGTTTTACAATCAATACTCTTACTGCACAATAATGCTCTTTTATAAAACAACTATTAGAAGCGCTTAGGCTTTTGAAATGGTTCTGTCATAATTTGGCGGATCATTTTCGCTTTTCCGGACATATTATCAGTAACTTAAGCACCGCTACCAGATCAACTTATCTTCGCTTAAGAATAAAACAAGAGAAATTGATCCATTACATCTTGTTTTCTTCGAACTCTAGCAGTCTTATATATAAATGGCAATATACGACGTCCAACCAGCTTTTCTTTAATATCTAATATTGTTTTTCCATCAAGCTAGGCAGCAGATTGTTTTTTTAAACCGCTACAGTTTTCTTCCATATTTCTGCCAAATACGAGTTACATGTGCTTCTGTTTGAACCTGTTTTAAAACATTCGAAAATCACACGCTCCTGTACAGTTCGACTCTTCACTTTTTTCCATACAAAGCGAGGTTAAGTCTTAAAAAATGAAATTGCGGGAAAAGCGCACAAAAGCCCATATTGCGGTAAAGTGCATCGAAATAAAAATTGATTATATAAAAAATAAAAAATAACGGCGTAGCTAAGAAGTGCTAAGAAAATTTTGTAGCTCTTAACGAGAATGAGTTTTATTTACAAAGCTCTTTTTTAAATATGCGTCATATTAACACACCATTGCAAAGCTCTCTTGGCACTTTAATTTTGCACAATTTTAACAGTTGCACAGTACCAACACATAATATGAACCATAATTAAAAGATTCCATTACAAAAAAAACAATAAAATACTTTTTTTTCTGTCAACAAGCTTTATTTGGAAGCTTTATTTAGACAGTGCTGCATTTAATCAGCATTTCTGGTATGCAACATTATGCTTGAATGTATTACTAATAGAATAACTGTGGAGATATATTAGTTTGAACAATTTCGATAAATGGGTTTTCGGTATCAAAATCGGTCAAATTTCCCATAGTGCGGTATATCCCGTGATATAGTTTTACACGCCCGTGATAACACATTAACCAGGGTGCCGGATGCACATACATTTTTTGATGCATTACAATATCCGCTAATATTTACCAAGGGTCAGGAGGGGTATCACTTTCAAATATCACAAATAAATACTGTAACTGGCTTTCCCTTGCCCAACAGAAAGGTATCATGTATGAATTTTTATGCCTACCATATTATGATACGAGAAACATATTTTAATATTATACCACGATGCAGACAACTTGCCAATCAGATTTATGTTAATATGTACGTTAAGGTTGAAAGCGAAGGACTACGTTATATATCATTGAATCAAACTAAATTAAGAGCAGAGAATTATATCCATCTTTAAGATGCTGTATTAAATGACGCTAACGCGAATCCTAATAATACTGGCAGAATGGTCAATTTACCCGTTTCATTTGTAAATCGTCCACGATATTTACACGAATAAATTCAGGACGCATTCGCTTATGTTCTTACACATGGTCGCCCTGATTCATTTGTTACGTTCACATGCAACCCAGCATGGCCTTAAATAGTAATTGAGTTCATGCTGGGACAGAGCGCGATTGATAGACATGATGTTGTTGCAAAAGTTTTCAGTTTGAAAGTTAAAAAATTTATGGCTGCCATTACCACAGGCAGAATATTTGAAGAAGTGCTATGCTTTATGTATTCGACAGAGTGGCAGATTCGGTAAACCAAGCGGTGTACCACATGTCCATATATTATTGTGGTTAAAAAACAAGTTGATTCGAAAGTGCACTGTCAAGTCGACTAGTCGTCTCCTTTCGCTTTCCGAATTTAACAGCACAAAAACTAAATCAAGAGACAAGATAATCAATTGTTCTTTTCTCAAGATGCCTGTTGAACGCAGTCCTAATTTCGAGAGAGCGCGTTCTTGCTCTCCCGCAATACATCAAACAGCTACACACTCACAAAGAGAAAACAATAACGGATCATCACTATCTCACTAATTACAACAACCACCACGTCATCTTTCTCAGCTACAATGCCAATTTGCTCCCTCTCTTCGGCAACAACATTGATCAGAAAAAAGACATCAAACACGCAAGTACAAACTTCAACCAATCAAAACCCACAAGAGTCAAAAATAAAACGCAACCGTAGTAAGCTCTCTCCCAACAACACTTCCGAACAAAATAGCAATAGTAAAAAAAGTAGGAAAAAAACTCAAACACAAACGACAACACAAACAACACTGCAAAAGTACTGGCTGAGCGCGCCTAATACAAATAACAGGTTCGAACTCCTCTCACAAGACGAAACGGCTGAAGACGGCAGTGGTACAGAAGCAAATTCTAATGCACCAAATCAACATCGACCACCTACTACAATTCACAAGCCACCACCAATATACGTACAGGACGTAGAACAAATTAACGTACTAAACAAAGCTCTGAAAAACACAATATAACAAAACTACATTTTAAAAACACTTAAAAACAACGAAGTATTCGTACAGACAAATGACTCGTCGAACTACTCGGCGGTGGTTAAGATGTTCAGGGAAAACAAAACTAAATACTACACCTTCAAGCCGAAAGAGGAGCGGGGATTCAAGACAGTACTTAGGAATATGCACTACGCCACTGACCTTGACGAACTTAAAAACGAGCTATCGGAACTAGGCCACGACGTTATTAATATACACAACGTACAACAAAAACTGACAAAGAAACCACTGCTGCTATTTTTCATTGAACTAAAAGCCAAAGCAAATAATAGAGAAATCTTTAATATTACAACACTCCTATGTACCAAAGTCATATTTGAGTCACAAACGCACGGTAGCTCAGTGCTCAAACTGCCAAAAATATGGTCATACACGAAATTTCTGCATCAAAGACCCGATCTGAGTGAAATGCGCTGGCAAGCACAAGACTATTCACTGCAAACTATTAAGTGCAGATCATATTAAATGCGCTCTTTGTGGCGTCTCACACACAGCCAACTATAAGGGATGTGACGTATACAAACACCTAAAAATTAAAAGATTTCGCTCACTAAAAGAGAAAGACGATAAAAAAGATGACCATCAGGTAGTAGAACAGACATCAAACAAAGTCGAAATTGGAATAACGTACGCCCAAACAGCAGCCAGTAACCGTAGAAACCCCACAAATCAGGTACAACCTCAACAAAAAAATGAGGAACACACAAAAACGAAAGCAACAAAAACGAAACCAACAAAAACGAGAATAGTGAAAACACAGAAAAAAAGACCGAATTTTCAAAAGATTTAGGTGAAATAAAATATATAATAAAACAACTAGCGCAACAAATGAGTAATATGATGAACATCATAACAGTACTATTGACAAAACTCGACAACAAGAATGGACACTAAAATAAAAATTTTAACTTGGAATGCAAACGGATTAAAAAATCACCTGAATGAATTACAGCTTTTCCTACACAACAACTACACTGACATTGCTTTGATATCGGAAACACACTATACAAGTAGCCAGCACATGAACATACGTGGATACAAGATGTACCACACAAGCCATCCCGACGGTACAGGACACGGTGGGACTGCTATCATTATAAAACAAAACATTAAACATAACGTACTGCTTCCATTCCAAGAAACCTATATCCAGTCGAAAAACATACAAATCTTCGACTCATCCGGACCACTAAGAATAACAGCCTTGTACAGCCCACCAAACCACAATATCTCACAGTCGCAATACCTTGACTTCTTAAAAACTCTCGGACAACGCTTTATAGCTGCAGGCGAATACAATTCGAAGCATACAGACTGGGGCTCCAGAATATCAAACAAGAAATGTAAAAACCTACAGGGTGCACTGCTGTTAGCAAAAGCTAAACATCTTAGTACCGGCGAACCCACGTATTGGCCAACAGACAAAAATAAAAAGCCAGATCTCATTGAATTTTATATACTCAAAGACATAGACTTAAATAAATGTGTCATAACATCAAGACTGGAACTATCGTCAGACCATACACCTATACTACTCGAACTTAATTCAACTGAAGTGAACACAACCAACTCCAAACTATGGCACAACAACAAAATTGACTGGGATACCTATCGCGACTACATTAACACAAACTTAAATACAAGCATTCCACTGAGATCACCCGACAACGTAGAATCAGCTATAGTCCAACTAAACGATACCATTGAGAAGGCAGTATTGCAAGCAACTCCGGACAAGATAATACACCATGCAAAGCGATACACACCCCTACGCTTCGCAAATTGATATGCACAAAACGAAAACTGAAAAAAGCATGGACCATTTGCAGATCCCCCGTTGCGAAAAATAAATATAACAACGCAACTAAAGAAATTAAAAAATATCTCCAAAATCAGAAAAATTATGAAATCACGAAGTATTTACAGAGGCTAACTCCGACAAGCTTTACCGACTACTCCCTGTGGAAAGCTACAAAGAAACTCGTCTAAAAAAAACATGCACAAATGAAATACTCAAATGTATACAGTACGACATAAAGCCCAAAAAGGCACCCGGATATGTCAAAATTGACGGAAAACTTTTAACGGAGCTACCACTTCAAGCAGTGGTATACATAGGTAATATTTTCAACGCGATAATTAAATTACTTTACTACTACGATTACTACGATTAAATTACTTTCCTAAAGTATGGAAAGTGGCTGAAGTCATTGCAATTCCAAAACCTGGTAAAGACGTATATAATCCAGCGTCATATAGACCAATTAGCTTTTTTCCAGTGCTGTCAAAAATATTCGAGAAGCCCCTGTGCCAGCGACTCTTACCTATTATAGAACGCAAATATATTATACCTGACCACCAATTTGGCTTGCGACGAAAACATTCGACCATACAACAAATCCATCGTGTGACTCATAAAATTTTAAACGATCTTGACGACAAAAAGTTCTGCATAGGAGTTTTTCTAGATGTAGAAAAGGCATTCGACAAAGTTTGGCACAAAGGACTAATCAGCAAATTGCGCAATATATTCCTGCATAACGAACTACAGATATTAGTATGCTATATCACAGAAAGACAAATTTTCGTTAAGTACTCAGATGAATATTTCACATTAAGAAAAATCAAAACAGGCGTACCACAAGGAAGTATACTAGGACCGTTATTATACACTATCTTTACAGCGGACATACCATCACCAAATGACGACGTTTCAGTGATAGCCACATTTGCTGATGACACAATAATACGTAGCGCATATAGACAAGTAAACACAGCAACATCCAAACTGCAACAGCATCTGGATACTACCCTAAGGTGGTTTGAAAAGTGGAAAATAAAAGTAAATAATACCAAAACAGTACATGTTATACATACAACTAAAACGGAGCTTGACGGAGCTGACGTAAAAATTGAAAATGTAGTCAAATACCTAGGATTATATATTGACAACAAACTCAACTGGAAATACCATATACTTAAAAAACGGGACCAAATCAAGCTACCGATTAGTCAATTATATTGGCTGCTCAATTCAAAATTAACATTAGAAAACAAAATACTGATCTACAAAGCCATTATAAGACCAATCTGGACGTACGGAGCACAAATCTGGGGAACGGCCAAAAAATCAAATACAGACATAATACAAAGACAACAATCAAAAATCATTCGTATGATCACCCAGGCTGGGTGGTATATAACTAACGATGATCTGCATCGTGATGTTAATATTCCAACAGTAACAGAGGAGATTACAAAAATAAGGCGTATCTACCAGACGAAGCTTACTCAACACTCAAATGTTGATGTCAATCTACTCCCAATACAGTAACTTCAACGTAGACCCAGGTTACAGAGGACAAGGCCAGTAGATCTGGTAGAATATATTCGAAGCTATATACTACACATATATCAATACCTCTTTCTTTTTTTTTTTTTTTTAATGTTGTTTATTTTTGTATTTTATATTTTTATTTCATTTATGTTTATTTTACTTTATTTTGTTCTATAATGGTATTAATTTAATTTAAATGTATATTATTTTTGTTACTATTTTGGTTTTTTCCACTACATCCATACAAAAATGAAAGGCTTTTGCGATCTGCTCACATAAGTTAGCTATAACCCTAAAATAACGTTTAAACTATGTACTAGTAGTCTTAATAAAAAGTAAAGACATATGTACACGACATATGGGAAATAAAAAAAAAATATATAAAAAAATTTACACTATGCATACTGCAAATATATGCTCATCAACCGTTCCAGTTTCACTGATGCGTTCCCGGGAAGTGGAGTGGTCACTACTTTCATCATTTATATTTAGTTATATATGGCTTTTATATCATTGTTGTTAACATCGTATATAAGGCCTTCAAATATAGGTGGATGTGCTTTTACTATCTGCGCAACAGTGTGATCAACCACACATTGCAAATTCACTTCAGCTAAAGATTCTGTTATATGTATTTCATTGGGATAACACTCCTTTTTGGGTTCAACAAAACATCGTAGCTAGAATATATGTTTGCATTTCGCTCTTTTGCACCGTATTGCATCAACTGACACGAATTTTTCGTGTAGTCTCCATCTAAAAGAGGGCCAAGGCTTCAGGTGTATATGGAGTTAGGATGTTCACTTCTGAGTTCACACTTTTAATAATTTTGTTAGCAATTTCTGATTCTGAATTTAAAATTGATACTTGAGAAGCAGTTTTTTTCTATTCTTATAAAGATTGACGCGTACTGCCATCATTAGTTTTTCGCAACGGGTTTCATCAACATTATTTGCATTTTTTTATTTGAGCATTCGTTTTGAAATCTGTGAATGCCTTAGCTGGACGTCCAGGTGTACCTTGTCCAGCTAGCACAAGATTCTCTCTTGCGCTCTTTAAAGTAAGACAAGTTCCTACTACTTATTTTCCAATTTACCACTAATTTGTAAATGAACTGCCCCAATTTTTTGTGAATACTATATAACTACTCTTATTATTATTATTATATTACTTATTTTTACTACTAATATTTGAAAAAACATGTTCAGCAACTGCCAAACATTTCTTTGTCGGTACTGCTTCATTGTGGCATATTAAAAAAAGTGTGCGTTTAGAAACTGACATTTTGCCTGAAAAGTGCAAAAGTGAAAAAGGGTAGCAAAAAGTCGCAGCTAAGTTTGTACATTGGACAATCACAGCAGATCATATTAACAAACAAAATAGGAACTGGATCGGAAATCGGCGGGAATCACAAGTTACACTCCACGGAAAATCGGAGTACGTTAGTGAAAATACTATAACACAAATGTTAACTTCTACTACGATTTACCACTAAAACATATAAACACAGGTCAAACACATACTTTTTTTTAATATTAAGTACATACCTATTACTTTAAATCAAAACACTAATATCAATCAAAACTTAAACAATTATAGTTTTTTATTTACAAAGACTGAGCACTGCAAAGAGGCGGGAAAATGTTTTGACGTACATGCTGCAACATATGCTAAGTTTGAAAGCTGACATCTTTGTGATTTTCCTGACCAAAACAAAACAAAAATCGTCAAAAATATCGGTTGTGTATTGGTTATCGAAAAATTAAAATAAATCGGCTAAATTTATTTTAAATCGGCGTTAATGCCAACATGGTTAGGGACCCAGAGTAGTTTTATTTTCTTATGGTACTTTAGTAATAGATTTCTGATATTTTCTGGATAACATTCAACGCGTTGAGGTCGCGTCCAAATATGAAAGGAAGTGGGAACATATGCAGACTTTACCTTTCACCTTTCTATGGCTTCCACAATAGCTATGATTTCACACGAATATACTGAGGAGCAGTCTGGGTACGATAGATGTTACACATTATGAACACATTATGATATGTGGTTCGTCCGTGTAAATAAGTGCCTAGTCTTTTAATTTATCTTTTTGGCCAAAAATTGTTGTGGGAAGAATTGTTTATTACTGGTAGATTCGTTGTAATGACTGATGAGTGTGTATATTGCATCTGTCTTAAGATACGAGGGAGGTTCGGATTCAGTATAAAATTCTGTGAGAGAGATATGGATTTTTAATTGTTTGCAAAGAACAATCGTGTTGCGGACGATGTGTATTTTTTAGTTTTCTTTGAGATTTGGGATATTATATTGTGCTGTATTATGAATTGGCTATTGTGTTAAAGATCTTATTTATTAAATACCGTGTTCTGTGTTTAATGGGTGTTATATTTGATTCGATGTACTGGTTATTTATTGGTGTGGATAGCAAAGCTGCTAGAGACATTCTAATACCTATATTGAGAAGAGTTTTAATTGGTTTTAAAACCAATAATAATAACAATTGTAATATCGTTTTTGATGCGAGGACGTAAATGGGGAGAAAAGAGACATTTTTTGAGTTTATTATATAATTACTTGTATAAGTGTGCACGGGTGGCAATTAAATTATCTGCTCTGTAGGCATTTTATAATGTTTAAGGACTTAGTCAGGGATTTTTGTAAATTTTTTGTATGAGGATACCATTTATATTTTGAATTAGTAGTTAATCCCAGTATCTTTAGTTCGTTGACGTTTGGTATATTTTTGTGTGAGCAGAGACGTCACATCTACAGTTTAATTTCCTCCATACATATATGTAGGTATTTGCAGCTTAAGAGAGCCAAGGATGCCCCTGAGTGGTCACACCATATTTTTATGTCGGTAAATAACTTGTCAAGTTTGGTAGTAAAATTTTTTGATTTTTTAGCTCTACGATTATATTGAAATCATTGGCACATGCTGTCGATGTGCAGGTCTTGTGAAAGGAATTGTATTTGATAGTTTGTTATATGCAATGGTCAATAAAATGATTGTGACAAGGTACTTGAAAATGCGTTGTTGACTCGCACTCTAATTTCTTCGGAATGTCATAAAGTGTTTGAACTAATTTAGGATTTTGGGTCCCATTCCCTGTTTGATAAGTATGGGTTTAACGGGATTGGCCTATAAGATTCTAATTTTGATTGGTCTGTTCTTGGTTTTAAAATTGAAACTATTTTAATAATTTTGTAGATCTGGGGCATAAAGCCTTTGAGAATGTTATATATTACATATATATATTACATTTTGTTTATTATTACTTAATATCAGATTTGGTAATAAATTGATTCTTCAATTGTATAGAGTATAGCTTAGTCTAGCTTCACTTCTGTTCTGGCTCTGAATGCAAGCACCCATGAAGTCTTGTATCAAGCCTCGCATGGACCTCACTGCCTGCATAGGGACCCATTGGAACATTTCGGACAACTGTACGTATGAGAGGATATAGCGGTTTAAAGTTTGAATCCATTCACTATGAGTGTACAACAACAACAACAAAAAAATAGAGACCGCAATATATCGGAGAAGTAATTTGATGATGTCGTCGCCAAATCAAAGAGCGACAAAAATAGTGGAGGCGAGCCTGATCCACATAACTCAGGAAACGCAAAAAAATACACACGCTGTCGAAAGAGAAAAGGAGACCCCACTTGTAGATGTGAAAATCCCTAGCGCACAACAAAGAGAAATGCACACCCACAGCTCCCCAAGGCAAGAGTTGATTCTGAAGATGGAGACCCTGGAAGAAGAAACGCCAGAAGAGTGCAAAGGGGTACTGCGAAGAATGAAGAATGCCATGCGGAGACAGTGAAATATAAGCATGGACATTAAAGACAGCGTGTCTGAACTGAGTGAACTCTTCGATGTCATTGGAAGCTGCAGGAAGAGCTGGATGAACGCCGAAGTAGAAAGCGCTAAGAAGTTGAAAAAGCAAGGCACTGAAAAACAGGACCAAGACGGAACTGAAACTCCAGCCCTGGTCACCCAGAAAAGAATCTCTACAAGTCCTGCGATACAAGGTTCCAGCAAAGAAGTGAGAAACAAGGAGCCGAATGATGGATTCGAGACTGTGAATCACAAAAAAGGAAAGTGGAAACATGACAAAACAAAAGTAAGCAAAACTGAGAAATTAGTTGATATTGTCATAAAGGTAGATAAGCCTAAGTCAAGGAGGCGAACTCGGATGGAAACTGTGCTAATTAAGCCAAAAGGCGGAATGAGCTACGTGGAAATATGTGGAATATGAAACCTGATGAATCCGACAGTTCCGTCCACTCGGTCGGGAAGATAAGAACTTGACCAGATGAAGCAAACTTGATAAGCTCTGTGAAAACATCTAAGACATGTTTAAGGAAGGTGCGTCAGTGAAGGCCATCAAGCCAATGTGCAATCTGGAGATACATGACCTGGAGATCCTCACAGAGGTAGAGGAAGTTGTCCTGCAATCAAGGCTGTGATAGACGACAGGGGTCAAGAAATGCAAGCTCGGCTCACAGACGCCAACAATTCAGAGTTGAAGCGGGCTTTTGTCATACTACCCACAGAAGACGCAAATGAGGTACTAAAAGCGCAGAAGATAAAGATCGGGTGGACACGGCGCCGAGTAAAGCAGAGCATCGAAATTAAGCGGTGCTTCAGATGTTTTGGCGTTGGCCACTTGAGGAAGGACTGCAGAGGACCAGACCGTAGTGACCTGTGCATTAGGTGCGGAGAGAATGGACACAAGATGAACACTTGCACGAAGCCACCAATATGCTGTTTATGTGCACATGATAAACTCAAGGAGCTGAATCACTTCCCTGTGGCCAAGAACTGCGTTGCTAGTGCCAGGAAAGATCGAAGATGAACGTTCTCCAAGCAAACTCACATAGAAGCTGGATAGTGGATGATATGTTGTCCCAAATAATCATGGAGTAACAAATTGATTTGGTTATAATCAGCGATCAATACAAGAGAAAACAAACGAGATTCTGGGTGGAAAACGACACGAAAACTGCTGCATTATAGTTCCCAGATCCAAGCAAAATACGGCATTTGAGCAGTGATAAAGGAAGTTGCTACGAGTCAAAGACAACGTCATTAGGTGCTATTTAACATCTAGCGATGGTATAGAAGCATATCAGAGAACACTCGACGATATTGAAGAAACACCTTATCGATTACAGGGAAACCGTGTTGTAGCAGGAGATTTTAACTCGAGAGCTGTAGAGTGGGGCATACCTTCAACATACTCCAAATGTCGCGGAATCCTTGATACAACTACAAAAGCGGTTCTCGTAGTAGCCAACGTTGGTACAACTGCGACTTTTCGGCGAATGAGTAACGCAGGAACAATCCCCGACATTACTCTGGTCTCAGAGAATATGGCACATAAGATAATGCACTGGAAAGCCTTAGATATCTACAACAGCAGCGACCATGATTATATCTCTTTCATCCTCGCAGAGAATAACACATTCAATTCAGAACGCAATACCTCACGTAGTAACCGCAGATAAAACGTAACCCGCTTGAACAAGACCCTTTTTATCAACAAAATCGCCAGGTGCCTACTCGACAACGGAAGCATCCAGAGTGTAGTAAATAATACCATGGAAGCCATAAAAACTGCCTGTATTGCTGCTATGCCATAGGCAGGAAACCCTCGCAGGCAAGGACAAGAGGTATATGGGGCGCAGAGGAGATAAAATCTCTGAGAGAAGAGTGTATCCGATTCAGACGTCACCTTACAAGAGCAAGGCGCAGGGGAGACTCCAACATACAGGGGGAGATGTACAACACAGCCAAAAAGAGTTTAAATATCGCCATCCATACCAGCAAGCGGGACAAATGAAAAGCTCTCTGTAACTCCAACAATTTAGTTTTTACAATATAAGAAGAGGCGGGAGGAGCAGCACACGCAATGTGGGTATTAAAAGATTTGCATAAGACATAAAATGGATCATGTTGCATATATGAAGTTCTACAAAACGGAAGAGTAATAGGAAAATATTAGACGTGCTGGTACACTATAGTTAATCATTCTAAGTAAGAAAGGTGAGTTAATACTACCATAAATGAGGTTATACATAAAAGTTACACCAATGACCGTTCTACGACTAGACAAGGTAGGGAGGTTGATCAATTTGAGACGACACCGATAAGATGGTATGCAAGCATTAGGATCCCAAGTCAAGTTTTTGAGAGCAAATCTAGAAATTGCTTTTGCACAGACTCAATACGATCGATATACATCTGATATTGAGGATCCCAGACACAAGACGCATACTCCAGAATAGGTCTTACCAGTGAAGTGTATAGCACTTTGGTAGTATACGTATCATCAAATTCCTTAGACCAGCGTTTAATATAGCCAAGGACACCTCTAGCTTTAGAGACCGAAGTGGAAATGTGGGTCATTTTTTAATTGGTCAAATATTCTGATAAATAATTATGGGAGACTTAAACCTTCCCTATATTTCTTGGTCCGCTTCCGATAATTTCAACTGATTTATTTCATCAAAGAGTTGCGAATTTGTTGAGGCATTGCTGGATCTTTCCTTTCAGCAAGTCAACTATGTAACAAATAGCAAAAACCGAATTCTAGATCTGGTCTTTACCGACAGTATTGATGATGTCTCCTTGTTCAGAAGTCATTCTCTTTTTATTTCTGAGGATGCATTTCACCCCACCTTGGAATTGAATATCATTCTAAATATGTCCGGTCGTCAAACTAATAATGTCTCTAATACTGACTACGTTAAACTCAACCGTCTGCTTATTAATACTGACTGGTCCTAGTTGTATTCCTTCGAAAATGTCTAACTAGCAACACTGTTTTTTTTTAGAACTATCCAAAAATATTTCAAACTTTGTATTCCTGGAGTTAAACCTAATTGTAAAACCCAGACACCACCGTGGTTTTCACGCGATCTTAATAATCTTTGCTACTCGTCGTATGTTGCCTGTGTCAAAGAGGACATAAAACGCGATCCTTAAAAATTCTTTAATTTCATTAATATTAAGCGCAGGATGGAGTCATTTCCTACCTGTACGAAACTGAATAGTATTATATAGAAACATCACTCCGAGAGTAGTTCTACGACTGGTCAACGTAGAAAGTTGGACAAGCTTTAAGCGGCATCGATAGGATGAAAGTGGCATCCGAAATGCAGCTTTGGGTCCATCAAACCCCCTTTCGCCACCGAAATTCAGAATTTCCAAACCTGGCAAAACAAGGCGCCACGATGCATAACTAGGGCTCCCTGGTTTGTCTACAGCACCACACTACACCCGCTTATGCGAACTGTGGTAAAGAATATCCGTCAAAACCGCAGCCGTTATCACCAGGAGTTGCAATCTCATTCAAAGAGTCTGGCCAAGGCACTCACTATAGGCGTAATGCTGAAGAGACTCAACCCTAATAACTTTCTAGACAGTAGGTCGCCAACTATGTAAATAACTATGTGGTGTAACCGCTACAGGTCACTATTTTTTCGAAATTACACCAATCCTTGCAGTATACTTGCTGGCAATTACCACCATTCACTAGCCTCTTTATATATACTGGTGAATTCAGTAGCCGTAAGTACTGCAGAGGCGAACCAGTAAGTGAGAACAATTGAGAAATAATTTTTTTTTTTACTAAAAATGTAATAATTTTATTTTTCTGCCAGAGCTTCATCATAAGGGGATTACATTTATTTTTTTATTCTCTATTTCACCCACCTGGAAAGCACCCAAGTAATCACTAGCGAAGTAACTAGTGGCATTTTTTCCCTATTCACTGATGAAGTAACGGCCACTGCCTTGGCAATTGACCCTTGCCAATGACATCACCATGTTAAAGTCACCAGCTAAGTGCATGTAAAAGGGATACAATTAAAACTAGTGGTGATTTCAAAGGGACTGGTGAAGAATCAGTGTTGGAACCAGAGAGAACTTATTCATATAGAGGTTACATTTCTCTCTTAAAAAAATGGCCGGAGAGACTCTTCAGACACGATTAGAATCCGACACTGATTCTGTACATCAACATTATTGTGTTGGCTGTTCAACTTATTCAGCGTAACATATTGCTGTTGGTTTGCTTGTTGGTTTGCATAAACAAATTGGGCGGGAGTATGATATTCAAAGAAAATAAATACACAAGAAAGACATAATAAAAACAAAAATCAAAAACACTTTCTTCTTTCTTTGATTTTTTCGTTCAATGTTTTTTATTTGCAATGTTCAAGAATAATAAGCAAATTGTGTGGAGTTTTCTTTAATTTATGAATTATGAAATTTAACAAACGAAATCGAGCCATAGCTGACTTGTATTTGCCTATATTCATTTATATGAACGAAATGAAAATACCAAGCGGCTAGCAAAAAAGAAGACATGAAAAAGCAAAATCGTACAAAAATATTCCCACACAATAAGAAACCAATGTTATACACGCACTATACCTACACAACACACTCAAAATTATCACACTTTGCGCGCAAGGGCGAAAAAAAACCAAACAATCTCATACATGCACTATACCTACACAACACACTCAAACTTAGCTAAGGTAGCCACGCAAGGTAGACAATAAAAACCAACACAATCTCATACACGTAGCACACCTATACAACAAGGTTACTCACACAATGGCAAGTTTTGATTTTTGACTTCAACTTCTTGATGACAATTTTCGGTTGTGGCAGAAATCAAAATCCATTTCAAGAGCAAGTACAGTGAATGCGGATTTATTGAACAGCCAAAGAAACCCAAGTGAAATTTCTAACTACCGTCGAGTTTTCATAGGTCAAACTTTTATAAGTCGAATATCTCCATGACTCGAATTGAGTGCATTTATAGCGAAAAATCAATAGAATATGCTTTCCATAACTCGAATATCCCCATAATTTGAAATTTTGTTATGCATTATGGTGATTCAAGATTTGGCAGTTGACTGTACGAGCAATACGCACAGTCCGCGAAGTTCGAGTCTCAGTCGCGCAAAGCAAATTTCGTCACCCTTACTTTGTGTTGTGTTCTTTCCTCCTCTTTCCTTGTGATCGGCAGTGAAGAAAAAAACAAAAAACAAACAAAAAAACAAAAATCTAGACTTTGTTGTTGCGTGATCGTAGCAAAAAGGAGGAATTTTTATTCCCGCACGCGCCCCACTTCACAACACAGTCCACAAGTCAATTTTCGATTGTGGTACCAAATTTGTCACAGGTCAGGTCTCGAACGCGTTTCGTTATTCAGTTTAAATTTGGGTGCACGCAAAAAGTATACATATTCACTCACGCAGGAATATCTCTTTTCTTTGTCTTCCCTTATGTTCGGCAAATAAGGAAAAAACAAATGTCACACGCTTTGTTGTTGCGTGGTCAAAGGCAAAATGTATTGTTTGTCTGTTTTCGCAGTAGCGCAGCTGGTTTGATATCGTTTTCACATGGGACACTTGCAGTTGCTTGATGTTTTTTCTGTCTGCTAGTCAAGGTAGAATTAGCTATATTCAACTTCGAGTTTTATATACATATATACATAGCGCAAAAATAGGTATAATAAATTTCTTTTAAATTAATTTGAGTTTTTTATTTAGTTGTATTAAAGAAAACAATTTTTACTAATTAATTCCACCTTTTTTTTTTGTTTTTGGATGCGCCAAGGAGGTAGGAATCTTCATAGAAACTAGCAGCCCGTACTGTTAGCCTGTTCTTGTAGCCCAACAAGAACTCTGCCCAATATATGTTCCTTTTTCGCTATCATTCCCACAACAATATCAATACATCAAAATACATATGGGTGACGGCAATCAAAACAAACAAAACAAAGGTGACAGACAGAAATTCCTTTCATGCAAATTCGCGCCAAATACACAAAATTGATCATGACACAGTCCGACGGGGAACAGCACTTGCTTCGATTTCGCAACAGGCACCCGTATTTAAATTTCTGTTTGCCTGGTTACTTTGAGTGCAATACAATGTTTTCGTATAATAAAAGAAACAAAACGCCATCATAAAAATTTGTTGTTTACATCTATTCTTGCCAACTAAATGTATAATAAGCGTAAAGAATAGCATATTGATGAATAAACCAAAGAACGATAATTTCAAAGGGGTCAAGTCAGTCAATAAAAAATACGCGCGTTAGCAGAATGACGTTGCTAAACAGCGGCTGCGCTGCTACTTCGATGTTAATAACAGAGAAGTAAAATATTCCCATAGGTTCTATTTATTTGAAAAAAGCTCAAAAAGCTTTTGAGAGAAATGTAACCTCTATATAAATGAATACTCTTTGATGAAGAGCTCAAAGCTACTTATTATGTTTCAATCGACAAAATACTAAATTTATTATAATAAAACATTTTCGCAACTTGCCTACACCATCCCTCTAGTATAATTCACTGTTCCAACCAAAGAGTATTCATTTATATAGAGGTTACATTTCTCTCAAAAGCTTTTTGAGCTTTTTTCAAATAAATAGAACCTATGGGAATATTTTACTTCTCTGTTATTAACATCGAAGTAGCAGCGCAGCCGCTGTTTAGCAACGTCATTCTGCTAACGCGCGTATTTTTTATTGACTGACTTGACCCCTTTGAAATTATCGTTCTTTGGTTTATTCATCAATATGCTATTCTTTACGCTTATTATACATTTAGTTGGCAAGAATAGATGTAAACAACAAATTTTTATGATGGCGTTTTGTTTCTTTTATTATACGAAAACATTGTATTGCACTCAAAGTAACCAGGCAAACAGAAATTTAAATACGGGTGCCTGTTGCGAAATCGAAGCAAGTGCTGTTCCCCGTCGGACTGTGTCATGATCAATTTTGTGTATTTGGCGCGAATTTGCATGAAAGGAATTTCTGTCTGTCACCTTTGTTTTGTTTGTTTTGATTGCCGTCACCCATATGTATTTTGATGTATTGATATTGTTGTGGGAATGATAGCGAAAAAGGAACATATATTGGGCAGAGTTCTTGTTGGGCTACAAGAACAGGCTAACAGTACGGGCTGCTAGTTTCTATGAAGATTCCTACCTCCTTGGCGCATCCAAAAACAAAAAAAAAAGGTGGAATTAATTAGTAAAAATTGTTTTCTTTAATACAACTAAATAAAAAACTCAAATTAATTTAAAAGAAATTTATTATACCTATTTTTGCGCTATGTATATATGTATATAAAACTCGAAGTTGAATATAGCTAATTCTACCTTGACTAGCAGACAGAAAAAACATCAAGCAACTGCAAGTGTCCCATGTGAAAACGATATCAAACCAGCTGCGCTACTGCGAAAACAGACAAACAATACATTTTGCCTTTGACCACGCAACAACAAAGCGTGTGACATTTGTTTTTTCCTTATTTGCCGAACATAAGGGAAGACAAAGAAAAGAGATATTCCTGCGTGAGTGAATATGTATACTTTTTGCGTGCACCCAAATTTAAACTGAATAACGAAACGCGTTCGAGACCTGACCTGTGACAAATTTGGTACCACAATCGAAAATTGACTTGTGGACTGTGTTGTGAAGTGGGGCGCGTGCGGGAATAAAAATTCCTCCTTTTTGCTACGATCACGCAACAACAAAGTCTAGATTTTTGTTTTTTTGTTTGTTTTTTGTTTTTTTCTTCACTGCCGATCACAAGGAAAGAGGAGGAAAGAACACAACACAAAGTAAGGGTGACGAAATTTGCTTTGCGCGACTGAGACTCGAACTTCGCGGACTGTGCGTATTGCTCGTACAGTCAACTGCCAAATCTTGAATCACCATAATGCATAACAAAATTTCAAATTATGGGGATATTCGAGTTATGGAAAGCATATTCTATTGATTTTTCGCTATAAATGCACTCAATTCGAGTCATGGAGATATTCGACTTATAAAAGTTTGACCTATGAAAACTCGACGGTAGTTAGAAATTTCACTTGGGTTTCTTTGGCTGTTCAATAAATCCGCATTCACTGTACTTGCTCTTGAAATGGATTTTGATTTCTGCCACAACCGAAAATTGTCATCAAGAAGTTGAAGTCAAAAATCAAAACTTGCCATTGTGTGAGTAACCTTGTTGTATAGGTGTGCTACGTGTATGAGATTGTGTTGGTTTTTATTGTCTACCTTGCGTGGCTACCTTAGCTAAGTTTGAGTGTGTTGTGTAGGTATAGTGCATGTATGAGATTGTTTGGTTTTTTTTCGCCCTTGCGCGCAAAGTGTGATAATTTTGAGTGTGTTGTGTAGGTATAGTGCGTGTATAACATTGGTTTCTTATTGTGTGGGAATATTTTTGTACGATTTTGCTTTTTCATGTCTTCTTTTTTGCTAGCCGCTTGGTATTTTCATTTCGTTCATATAAATGAATATAGGCAAATACAAGTCAGCTATGGCTCGATTTCGTTTGTTAAATTTCATAATTCATAAATTAAAGAAAACTCCACACAATTTGCTTATTATTCTTGAACATTGCAAATAAAAAACATTGAACGAAAAAATCAAAGAAAGAAGAAAGTGTTTTTGATTTTTGTTTTTATTATGTCTTTCTTGTGTATTTATTTTCTTTGAATATCATACTCCCGCCCAATTTGTTTATGCAAACCAACAAGCAAACCAACAGCAATATGTTACGCTGAATAAGTTGAACAGCCAACACAATAATGTTGATGTACAGAATCAGTGTCGGATTCTAATCGTGTCTGAAGAGTCTCTCCGGCCATTTTTTTAAGAGAGAAATGTAACCTCTATATGAATAAGTTCTCTCTGTCTTCATATTCACTCATATAAACAAAGAGTATACATTCATAAAGAGGTTACATTTCTCCCTTAAAAAAGGCGGGAGAGGCTTGTCAGACAGCTTATGTTAAATTTTCTGTAGGTTTGCAGATTTTTTGTCTGTTCAACTTAAGTGGGGTACAATATTCTGTTGATTTGCAAAAGTCGAAATGTCGGAAAATATTCAATGATAAGTAAATTATAAAAACACAAGAAAGACATAGTAAAAACAAAAATCATATACATTGGGCGAGTTCAGCAGAAGTGTTTGATGGCCTTTTTTTGATGCTTTCGCTCATTGTGAATGCCTAATTCACAATTTCGATAAGAATTTAGTGATTTTTATTCATCACGAAAATACTTTGATAACCAAGTCATTACACTTCAGTTAGATGTTTTTTGTTTGTATACAAGTAATAGACACAAAATTTAAAGTAAATAAATTGAGTATTGTTATTAGTTGCTTGGAAAGTGAAAAGTAATGATATTTATTTATTTAATTTTTGTTTGTATGTATTTATGTTCTTAATATGTATGTAAAGATGAGTGGAATGGAAAATACGTTATTTCTTGGCAAAATATTTAACACAGAAATCAAAAAGACTATTTGCGAAGTAGTTAAACGCCGTAATTTTACAAATCTAGCATCACTGGGTTCAGCAGAGACAAATAGTCAACCAGTTATCGATTATTAAGTCAGAGAAAATGATGGGTGACTACTTCTGCTGAATGCACCCAATATTTATTGTTCTGTGATTGTTCTGACTACTGTTTGGCGAATTCGTTAGCCATTATTCTTGGGTCGGTCGACATGTTATTAGACGTGTTATCCTTTAGGCAGTGGATTGTGGTCGATTTGTGAAGACCACAAAATCTTCTATTGTTGGTCCAAATCTGTTCAGTATTACTTGACGGTGAAATGTCGGCTGTGAGTTGGTGTAAGTTCTCTGCTTTCTTTATTCGAAGTTACCTGCGAAAGCGAGCGTTCGCTTTTTATTTCTGATTTTTCTTTTGCTTCTTTGTGGCTTTACTTTTGTATTCAATCGACTGATTAATATGCCTTATATTTGAAAGTCATATCTTCTTCGTCACGGGTTTTATTTTCGTAGTTTTCACTTTTTTGATTTTTTCATTCTAACTTTGTACAGTTTGAGCAGCACTGCCGCCAAACTAAATTCTCAGATGCTACTTTAATTTTTGTGTTTTATTAGTATCTGTACAGTTTGAGGAGCATCTGAAAATTGATTTGATTTAATATTTATCGAATTCAGCGACTTTTTCTCACCAAAATTTGCAGTTACCTTCCTTGAAATTTTCATCAAAATCGGTCCAACGGTTTCGGCGTCCATAACGGACGGACATACATACATCTATTTTATATATATAGATAATGTTTTTTTTACTAATATTCCGGTTCGAATCTCGCAAACCTTTATTTTTTTTTCCTTTCGAAGTTTGTCTAAGACTTTGCTCCGCCAAGGGACGTTATATGATTTTTTGGGCGGTTTGGAAAGAGAAATGGTCCTGTAAGCACTTTGAATGCTGATTTTATTTAAATTAAATTTTGGTTGTTATGTGAATCGTTTTGCTGAATAAAGTTGTTTTTTCAAATGTCTGCAAGTCAACTGATTTTGTTATAAATTTTGGAGTGAATTTTGGTATATCTCTGCTTATGGGGTTAAATATGTTAATAATGATTGGTAAGTGATCGTTTCCATGTTGTCTTCGCAGTTTAGTTTAGGTCAGGTCAGAATGTAAGATCAATATGTGTAAAGGTTCAGTGGGTTGAGAAGTGGGTTAGTTTGCCAGAGGTTATTATTATTGATGAATTTGGTTATAATATTGCCTATACAATTATTTCTTGGGAAGCCCCAAAAAGGGTTCCAACTGTTGAAGTCTTCTGTTATTAGTGTTGGTATCTTTGTGGGATACAATACCTCTTCGCGGTCGGATAGTAAGAATTTTTGCTTAGGTGGTATGTATACAGTGATTATGTTAAATTTTTTAAATGATTGAATGTCAATTATTTATTGTTGAAGATTCTACTTTAGTCTCCGATTTGGGTTTTTTACTTGCATACAATGTTAAAATTCGCTTACTTCTCCTTGACAAACTCTTTGGGAATATTTATGTTTTTGGTTTCCTTGATGATGTTGAGATTGGCTTATCTTCTTCAGTTGAGTAAGTCGACTTGGCATCATCGTCAGTTATTCGCTGTAGGGGTGTGTGTTATTCGGTTTGGGTTTATGCGGCTGGCTGGTTCCTTTGTTCCTCCTGTTGGTCTTGATTTAGCTGCAGTTGTTTTTGAAGTTCATGTGTGTTATACGTGTATTAGATTTGAGTTGCAATTTAGATGGATGGTCCTTATTCCAAGTGTTGTTTATAAATGAATTACTAGCGGCTTGTATATACAGGTATTTATTATATTGGTACTTAGCTCTGTATATTGACCATCTGGTTGTCTACGTTTTCCGATGAAGCTGTGATCATTCTTAGATAATTTTTTTCCGTAGCAGTTTATTCACCTGGTGTCACTTGTGCATATTTCCCTCTGTTCCTCAAGGTGTTGAACGCAATTAATGCAGGTTCTCTTTTGCTTACACGTTTTGGCGATGTAACCTAAATTTTGGCAGTTGTTGATTCGAATTTGAAAAGGTATATATGTAGGGACCTTTTCTTTTTCGTAACCTATGTACAAATGCTCCGGTAATATGTTGATTTGCAAATGTAAAAATGATCAACTCGGTTTATCTCAGCTTGTTTTTTCAAAATTTTTCGCGAACTGATTATTATTGTAATTCTTCTAAGGTTTCTGTTTAGAATGTTACTTAATTCGTTTGTGTATGCCACACCTTTGAAGTAGTTGAGGGATCTGTGCTCTGATATTGAAACTGGTATATTTATATGCAGTGATGTGAGCTTTAGGTGTTTGTTCGTCTGCTGAATGTTTTTTTTTTAGAATATTGCCATACCTAGTTTTCCCGCACATGAGTACCTCACCGTCACCGGCGTAATCGGTGGCTTTTTTAAAACTAAGACAGATATACTGGCGAGGGATCCAGATATTTGCCATCCATGTTTCCTTTAAATGAAGGAGGATCTAACATGTTGCCTGATCCGAGAGATTCGCTTTGTTTTTTTGAGGTGAAATTTCTATGGGCACATTGGCAGTAAAAATTTAAAATACTTCTGAGCCGTGATGGCGGGTTCTATGACACAGATGGAAGAAAAATATCTAAGATAAACAGAAAAGGAATATACCGCAGACGTATAATTTCTTGCTTTTTTTTCCAAAATAAATACAATCAAGCAACCGGCAAGCGCACGACCCAGTCGAATTGTGACCTAAGAGACATAGCGGATTTCTTTTGCTGTTTTAATTTTCTCTTGTTCTTTGGTTAAAGGGCAGTTAGCTTCGTGAAACTACTCATATATATATATGTTGTGCGACTCGCACAGGCTTATATAGAAATTATAAATTATAATCTAATAGCTAATCTAAGGGAAGGTGAGCTATAAATTTGCATTTTCAAACATAATATTACTTAGTCAGCAAAGACACATTTTTTTTGGCAAGGGAAGCGAGGTGACGATGTTTTGTTGTGAAACATTTTTCGTTTCGATGGAGTGATATTTTACATGAGCGTCATATCGTCATAGGGACGATGACGACACGGCATTATCGATCTTCGAGTAGCATTCGAGTGTTGAGCCGAAGTTGTGAACGAAAACGAAGTCGTTAGCTGTGAAAACAACAACAAGTACTTTTTGCTGAGAGAGTAATCCTTTGATTAAAGCAGAGAAGCGAAAAAATACAATGATATTCTGTCAAAACAACAATAACAAGTGCATGTGTTGGTACTGAGAGATAAGTCGTTTGAGCGAAGCCTACAATCTGAAACCAAGATGGCTGTTGTAAAAATAACAACAACGCAGGGATGCGTTGATACTGATAGGACAATGGTTTGATCGAAAACAACAGCAAGAGGAAAGGCACGCGTTGTTGTTATTTATATAATTATGTACATATTCATTCAAACAGTTAGATAATGAATATGTTTCACAACAAAAGCTCGTGAGGGCTAAGCACGATCACACATTTTAGTCTTTATCTTCTTTCGCGGGTTTCATTTATTGATGAATATTATTTATCATTTACAAACTCCACATCAAGCACCTTTACATATTTTTTTCACTGGTCCAGCAGGCACTGGTAAAACTTTCGTAATTAATTTCGTAATGGAAATTTATAACAAATTTACTGACAAAGACGGCTATTGTAATGCTTATATAACTTGCGCTACCACTTTCAATTTCAAAATTTGCCTCTATCATCTGAA
This sequence comes from Cacoxenus indagator, assembly GCA_035041755.1. NCBI lineage: Eukaryota > Metazoa > Arthropoda > Insecta > Diptera > Drosophilidae > Cacoxenus > Cacoxenus indagator. The sequence continues at coordinate 47,298 of JAWNKX010001092.1, forward strand.
ATAGCGCAAATGTATAGATCTCATTTTAGATATGTACAAGTATCAATCATCGATGAAATAAGTATGATCAGCGCAGAGCTTTTAATGAAAATTTACTTGCGTTTAAAACAAATAACTAATTATTCATAACGACGAACTTGGTGGTATACATATTATATTTATTGGAGATTTGCGGCAGCTACCACCGGTGCGAGCAACACCATTGTATAAGCCTATTAGAACACACATGGTTGGACCCCATGTTTGGCGAAAAGTTAAATTGTATGAACTCAACCAAGTCATGAGACAGGCTAATGCTGTATTTTTTAATTTACTAACTAAAGTAGGCAATGATGAACCTTTAGAAAAACAAGAAATCTCGATTTCTTCCTCAATCTCAATCAACAAATAGCTACTATTTTACAAATAACTAAACAAATATCACCAACTGATGAGTGCTTAGTACTCAAATCATTAATGTTTGACAAAAGCGTTCCCATATTTTCTGTACAAATATGAGACGCGTCTTCAGTTCTACGATATATTGCGACTCCACCTGAACGAACATTTTGTCGTTTATAATAAGAAATCCAATTGAAATAAGGAAGGGCAGACTATTCTTCATTTCTTATCCACTTTTCGAAAAGTAATAGTAGGTTAAAATTTTTAGTAACTGGATCCAAGAAATCTAAGGTGTCTTCTTAAACTTTGGCAGTTAAAAATGAATAATAAAAGATACCTCTTTTTATAAATCATATCCAGGATAATTATGTTCTGATCTGCAATGTGTTTAACTATAATATTTGAAAAGCTTGCAGCGATTTCTCTGTTGATCTAGCTTGCTTTCGATTATGATAAAATTTAAATTTCGTTGGATCATCTTGGGGTGTTACAATATACAAGTTTTCGTATGTGTTACTCGAGATAGCGCAACATAAACAAGTTCTTGCAAATAATATTTGCAGTACACATAAACTATTTCGCTTAAGTTTTCACCCTGCGAATTATGTGTGGTAATAGCGCAAATCGAATTAAAGAAAAATGCTTTCGAATAGCAATAATTTTCTTACCTGATGCCAATGGAATGTTCGCAGGTCAAAAGTAGTTCAATGGGCACAGCAAGACCACTAACTCCTCTTTGTACAGCTAAATGAGCAGCCTTTTTGCTTTTCTCTCAACCAATCGTTGATGAACCACAAAAATCCAACCAAACCCCAACTAAAATGTTGTTTGTATCAAAATCTAAATTCACTAATTTTCTTGTCGTACAATTACATAAACAAATCGAGATTATACATTCATCGATCATTGTTGAATATACCGAAGTTATAGGGAGGTTCTAAATTACTTAAACAGAGTTTCCATAGGTTCCACTCATATTGGCTGGAGACTTCCACGTCAACTTCAATAATAAAGAGAAATTCGAAGAATTAACGTCATTTTTATTAGATACATTTGATACAGCGCAATTCGCAACAAATTACTGTAATACCATTGACGCTGTTTTTTCAAGATGCTTGGACAAAATGGAATTTCAAGCATACACATCTTATTATAGTTACCATAAGCCATTAATTACCATGGTACAATATGATGAGATTTAAAAAGTTTACTGGCTGGCGGTAGAAGTTGACAGATAGAAACCGTAACATAACGAAAGAGCATTACATAAGTAAAGTAAAGGATTACAAAAATGGACAATCGCGCAGTTTTCCGAATTGTAACTTTAAGTTACACATCACGAAGTGAGATATTAGCGTAAGTTTAAGGCCACAAAAAAATCATTGTAATTTAGTAAAAAGGCGTGAGGAACTTCGTTTTTGACGGCGGTCGCCCGAACTCACACCCCTTTTTTTAAATCGTTTTCCTACCATAACCTGCACAATTATGACCAAATGTATTATTTTGAAATTTACGATAGAATTCTCGACGAGCAAGCCTGTGTTTATAATAATCCCCGTAAGTTGAATTTATAACATTCAGTTTCGATTTCCACATCAATTGCATCATTTTAAAAATGAAATGGAGTACTTTGTTCAACGTGAATTTCATCAGATGATTTATGGGAAAAACTATATACGTTTTGCTGAAAGTCTATTCTGTTGTCCGGAACTATTTCTTGAACTACAATGTACGGAGTAAAATGTGCATCACGGAAATGAAATTTCAAGTAATGTATTGAATAATTTACTTTAAAATAACAGAAACGAATAACTTCTCTCTTTGTGTTATTATTAAAATAATGAAAGTGCACGCATATGTCTTGATCCCATTTTCTGGAAAATATGAATACTAAGTATTCTTCTTGCAGTTGTACGATTTGGACAAGCATTTAAGTAGGGTGAATCACAAAGCTGTTGTCGAAGAACTGATGCAGATATTTGAAGGTGTAAAATTCTTTTGAGAGATGAAAATAGACAGTTACCATCACCAGCAATGTTTGTTTCGTCATGCAATAGTGCATTTGGCATTGAACATACATCATGTTCCTCGTATGGGGCCTCAAATGATTGAATACTAGGACTTACTTGCTGAGCTTCATTGTTGTATCATCTTTCGATGATAGTAAAGAGTCAAGTTTAGCTCGTAGCATTTTTGATTTTAATTTATCTCTAAATATTTTATTACGTTCGGCATTAGTTAATAATTTATATTCTTCGATTTTTTTTTCTGTTTCTGAACTCTTTTTGCGCTGAGCATTTGATTTTCTTTTTTCGAACACTTTTTGACGCTAGGCAGTTTCCATTTCTTGATTCTCCATTACAAAGGCGATGTAATCAGAAAATGTAACTCAGGTATGAAACAAAAACAACACTAACTTCTAATTCAATTTAAAAACAAAATTTATTGCGTCAAATATTGTAATCAAATTAAATCTTTTTTAATTATTTCACAAAAATAATTTTTTTATTGTAGTTAGTAGTTTCGTATATTATTTTATTATAGTCTTTATTTTGGTTTTTTATTTTATTTGGCAAACCCAAATGATTTCAACACACACACACAGAATGTCTCCACTACGCACTTTATGTATGTTTCTCACCGACAAACTAAAACAAAAACTTTTTATTCCACACTCCACAAATTTTCGCGCCAAAAACTAAATTAATATCAATGCATAAATATCACTGTGCCGAAATTAATATCACTACACACTTTACACAATTTATCAAGCAACACTCAAACGTTTTTTGTAGTTTGGAATATATATTATTAAATAGTAATTAAATAGTAAAGAGCTACAAATATCTAGGAGTCACTATCACCTCAGATATTCGATTCGCTAAACACTTGCAACTGAAACTGAAAGATACCAAAACAGCTCTAAACAGCTCATGGAAAGCGTTCCTTGGTAGGAGAAGAGTGGCAGCTAGTACGAAATACCAAATGTTTCAGCCGACCGTGCGTGCAATTATGTGCTATGCTGCCCAATCTTGGAGCTGTTCACCGTATGAGGATTTAGAGAAATGCCAAAGGCTTTTCTTAAAAGGAATTTTCAATCTACCCAACAACACACCAAACTATGCTATCCATTTAGAGACGGGACTACCCAGTTTATTCGTGTACACTCTGAAGTTAAATTTGCAATACATCACAAAAGTGCTAGCGTTACCGGATCACAGAGCCCCTAAAATTGTAGCGAAATATCTACTCATGAAGAAGCAACAGTGCTTTGAGCATTGGGAGCGAATAGCAATAGAACATAACACGCAACTTATTATCGATGACCCAGGCACACACAGCAGGCGCAGCAGGCCCTCTTACTAAGTATCGAAAACGCAAATCGGGAACATTTTGTTAGAACAGCACGCCAAGTCAAACAAGAAGATCGTATAATCTGCTTGAGTATGACCTTGGGGAACGGAATTACTTTCGCGACACAATTGACACGTACATAATATCACTTATACTTAAAGCCAGGGGGAAGTTCTAAGCCAAAGCACACATTTCGAGTTGTCTAACATGCAAAAACCCGAAGACGTCTGCCATTTTATTGCGATCTTCCACATCCTGAGGGAGCTAAGGATGCAATTATGGGCAAAGCCAACGCCACCCAACGAACAATATACCACCCTTCTGATCAGAGAAGATTGGGGAATACTCGGAGACTTCCTAAGGAGCGCTCTATCGTACAGGGACAGAATTTTACAAGAGTTTTTCTGACGCACATAGAGATTTTAATCTGTTATAATATATAATCTGTTTGTAATATATATATATTTTTTTTAAAATTAAATTATAACATTTAACGCAGTAAACTGCATAACACATTTGTCGGTGTAATATATTAAATGTTTTTTTTGGAACGAAGTTCCTTTACGCGGCTTGTGGTAGGTGTGAAATGCCAGAAAATTCAAACACCGTAACAACGTTGTTATTGTATTTTGTAGCACTTTTTGCTGCTATTTGGTTCTGCTCTTCTGTTGTGCTCATGCGGAGAGCACAAAACCAAACAGCAGCAACAACAACAAAGGTAACAATAGCGGGACAACTGCCCGCAATTTCAAGCATTCGCTTTGCGAAGACAGAGAGCGAGCGAATTTAATTTAAGTGTGTTGTTTGTGTGTGTACTCTACTCGACGCCCATCGCGCATATGAATTGACATTCATGTCGCCAAGGCTTGGCTCTTATATTTTATATAAATATATACATTATGTGCCTCAATTATGAGTTATAATGTGCTTCCAAAAGTGAAACTGCTCATATATATATGTTGTTCGAGTCGCACAGGATTTCATATAAATTATAAATTATAATCCAATAGCTAATCTAAGGGAAGATGAGCTATAAGTTTGCATTTTCGAACACAATATTACCTGGTGTTTTCCTTATATTTTTTCGTGGGTTTCGTTTATTGATGCAAATTATTTAACATTTACAAACTACACATCATCAAGCAACTTTACAAATTTCCAGGCGCTGATAAAAATGTTGACATTAGACTAATAATGGAAATTTATAACAGACATTTATATTTATACTGACACAGACGGCTAGTAATGCGTATATAACTTGCGCTACCTCTGGTAAAGCTTCTATTTCAGTTGGATGGGACAACAATTCATTCTGCACTTATAATTTCAATTTCAAAAGTATTGCCTCTGCCATCAGAAATAGCGCATTTGTATAGATCTCTTTTTAGATATGTGAAAGTATTAATCATCGATTAAATAAGTATGATCAGAACAGAGCTTGTAGTGAAAATTGGCTTGCGTTTAAAGCAAATAACCAATTAATCATAACGAGGAATTTGGTGGCATAGATGTTATATTTATTGGAGATTTACGGTAGCTATCACGGGTAGGTGCAACCCAAATATATAGTACTATTAGAACACACATGGTTGGACCCCATCTTTGGCGAAAACTTAAGTTTTATCAACTCAACCAAGTCATGTGACAGGCTAATGCTGTATTTTCTAATTTACTAACTAAAGTAGGCATTGATGAGCCTTTAGAAAAACAAGTAATCAAGTTGATAGAATCAAGGTTTTTTTACAAAAAGCGATACTCAAATATTGTGCCCTACTGTACCCCTACAACAATTACGTTCTACAACAATTCGAAGACAAAATTATATCTACAGCCACTGATTCAATTACAGGATCTAAAAGTCAAGAAAAAAGTGCTAATTTTAGAGTAAAGTGGATATGACCAAATATTGATATATTAGATGGCTTATGTAATGGTACGATAGGAAAATTAGTGAATTTAGATTTTGATACAAACAACATTGTAGTTGGGGTTTGGTTGGATTTTTGTGGTTCAACAACGATTGGTTGGAGGAGAAGCAAAAGAAGCTTCTCAGTTAGCTGTACAAAGTGGACTTAGTAGTCTTGCTCTGCATATTTAACTACGATCTGCGAACATTCCATTGGCATCAGGTAAGAAAATTATTGCTACTCGAAAGCATTTTCCTTTAATTCGACTTGCGCTATTACCCACAAATAAATGGAAAGGGGCAAATATTATTTGCATGAACTTGTTTACGTTGCGCTATCTCGAGTAACACATATGAAAACTTGTATAGTGTAACACCACAAGATGATCTTATAATATACTATACTATTACTTTTCGAAACGTGTATAAGAAGGAAGAAATTGCTATTCCCAATTTCAATTGCATTTCTCGTTAAAAACGAGACAATATTCGTGCAGGTAGAGTCGCAATATATCGTAAAACTGAAGACGCTGCCCACATTTGTTTAGAAAATATGGGAACGCTACTGTCAATCACTAGTGATTTGAGTACTAAGCACTCATCTGTTGGTGACATTTGTTTAGTTATTTGTAAAATACGAAACGATATTGTAATAGTTATTGTAGATATTTATATATCCCCAAATCAAAAATTGAGGATATAACATTGTTCAAGCGGCGGCCATTGACAACAACAAAACATTTTACAATCAGAGTTGCTTTCGATCATGAAGTACAACGACCGATAACTTAAAATTCCTTTGATCATCGGTAATCGGAACCAAACGCGGTCGCAAACGCTGCAACATCCCCCACCCCGTAAATCAATCATACTCCGGCGGCAGTTTTAACATCTACGACGCCTACGTGTCCGTCCTTTGCTGGATGTGTAGCAACAATACGACCCTTTTGCCACTGGCTACGTGGCTAAGTTGACTCGCAAATAATTACGACATCAACAACTTGCAATAGTCGCTCTAGAGTAATCCACTTGGGGCTCTGCATCAACTGTGGCAGGTATTCTGAAGTCCATCTCTCCCAGAAGTTTCTTTAGGCATAACTTGTCATCGCCGGCGGCCCACCGCGACGTTCAATGGGTCAAATAGTAAACGGATTTACGAACGGCGTCACACGGTTTCGCGGCAGTTGGCCTATTATTGCCGTTGACGGCTTCACCTTGTCGATGCGACAACGAGAACACTCCTGTTGCACATTGTGAAGCAGAGATCGAAGTCGCGGCACCCAAAATTGTTGCCGGATTTCTTTCATAATAACGCTGGCGTTCTGGTGATGTAGCTGGTTATGCGAATGGCGCACGATTATTTTGTAACGTTGTGTTCTTTTGGCAGCAATATAGGTCGACGGGCTTCCAGCGGCAGGTAAATGGCTTCATCGATGCATCCAAGAAGGCGACTGATATCATGGTCATCCAAATAAGGTAACATACAAAAAATTTTACTATTTTTGGGAATGGCTTTCATTTCACGAAGACACCGCAATTCTTCACCGTTGGCTTCTTGTTGTGATACTTTGCAGAGCAATCGCTTCATAAGTTCGCTTCATAAGTTCGGTCGCTGATAGTGGGTCTCTAGGGCATGACTCACGAAACAATAAACAGGCTCGTAATATCCAGGCAATAACTCGTTTCATCTTTTAATACGAAGAACATTGAATTATATTAAAATTAACTCTACTTACATTGCAGATAAGCATGTGATAAATTTCTTCTTCTAGCTGTGGCGGGGTCTGCAGTTGTGATTGTGGTCAATACTTCTCTTACAGGCGCAGGAACGTTGGTCCGTGATACCATTGTCCGTTGACATTGACTTTTGGCGGATTAAGTGGGCGCGTAGCAGAGTCAGCAGGATTTTCATCTGTGGGTACCCAACGCCATTGTTCTGGCTTACTATTTTCAAGTATCTCGGCGATCCTATGTCCCACAAAGGGTTTGTATTTTCTCTCAGCTGAGTTTATATAAAAGAGTACACTTATGGAATCACTCCAATACACCATATGGTTAAAGTCGATACCGTGACCTTCTGTAACGATTTTGTTTAGTCCGACACCAAGGATAGCAGCTTGTAGTTCGAGGCGCGGTACTGACATCAACTTTTTGGGGCGGTACGTGTTTTACCATAAATAAAGGATACGTCAATTGAAACAGCAGGAACTATTTGGACGTATGCGGAAGCAGCAAAAGCCGTTTCTACGAAAATGTGAAGTTCAATGTTGTCGGTGATACTTAAATTTGAATGACATCTTGGTATTCTTAACTGACTCAACTTCTTAAATTCAGCCCACCACGGTTTCCACTTATCGTAAATGTGGTTGGGTATAGGGTTGTCCCAATTCACTTTAAACTTCCATGTTTCTTGAACCAACACTTTTGGCAGTAGTAGAAAATCTGTAATATATCCGTACGGATCGAAGATAGACATGGTTAACGCGTTTTGCGTTTTGTTGGCACCCGTTTCCCGTCATCAGGCACCCGGTCAAATTTGGTTTGATACACGAAAATGTTCTCTAAGGTGTTCATTCCCAGAATTTTGTCGGCCATGGCTTTGGGTTCCAAACGCACTAATTCAACAGCGGATGATGATGTTCCGTTGAGAATATTTTCTAAGTGCTCACTATTTGATACGAAATTTGAATATTGCTGGTCTTCGGGTCCTTCCAGAGAAATCGTTGAGAATATTGATCTTCTTCGCATATCTTCACTTGTGAAAACATTTCTTTGATGTCGGCGGCAACTCTTATTGCGTGTTGGTGAAACGCAAATAGAATATTCATCAAAGGCTTGGCCTGCTCGGGCCCTTTTAATAATTGGGAGTTCAGCAAAATACCGTTGGCTACGGTGGCGGCGTCAAAAAATGAATTCTGAATTTTCCCGGCTTGTTAACATTTTTAAGAGCAAAGTGCGGCAAATGCCATACAGGGACGGTATAGTTTCGTAACTAATCGCTTGAAAGTACACGGGCATAGCCCTTGTCAAAATATTTCTGCATCTCGGACTTGTAGCGCACTTGATTACCTGAACACTGCGGACATATTGTCCTTTCATCCTTGTTGTCATTACTCACATGCATCACTATACCCTGCTTTGGTGGAGCACTTTTTACATTGGGGGTAGGTGGCAACAAACAGAGGACCCTGGCAACCGAGTTCATCTACTCTGAAAAGTCTTTGATTGTTGCAAATGGTTCTATTTTAAGGGCATGTTGCGCCCATTCGTACTGCTTACTCGGTGGCAGCTTCCTTACCATTTGTTCCAGCATGGCAACATCATACAGGTAGCGATCACATTTCGAAAACACCAGTAGTGATACCGTGTTACGCACTTTTGTTGCAAATTATACGATTTGGTCCATTTTATTTTCACCAATGGTTGATATGTCATGCAACTTTGTCATCTGGTCTCGTACCAGTAATTCTGGATGGCCGAACCTGAATTTTAGCTCTTCCATAGCATTTGACACATCACATGGGTAAATTAAAATTGATGAGACTGCCTCACGCGCTGCACCTGTAAGACATTTTTGCAAACGCATTAGATTTTCGCGGTCTGTGGTTCTCGAGGTGTCTTCATAATTTGCATTAAATAAAGGTCATTCTTCGTTCTTACCAAAGTCACTGGTTCCCTTAATCATCGCTAATAGGAACCAAACGCGGACGCAAATGCCGCAATGCTAGTATTATAAAGAAGTAGTGTTTTTTTTAGATGTTGGGGCTAATCTTCGAAAATACTTATCTGATTTAAAAAATTCTTTCACCACTTGAATGCTACGTAGTTACTCAGTATTACTATATATTTATCTGATTTTTTCAAATTAAAATATGTTTTTTTCTTGATATTAATTTTGTGCGAAACCACTGCAGGACCAAAGACCAAAATGTTCGTCGTTTTTGTGTGTTTCTGCTATGCTTCTTCTTAATTTTTGTGTTTGTGTGTGTAAGTTCTTGCAAAAAGAGGATTAAAACGCACTGCCGGGTTTAACTACAATAAAATAAAAGAACTGGCAAGCGCAGGAGTCAGTCGGGCTGTGACCGCAATATATAGTATAGTCGTCTTTTAGTTAATTTTTTTTTCTTTTTTGGCAGCTTCTTATTTTTTTGGTTTTGGATTTTTGTTTGTCATCTTCGTTTTTTATTTTACTTCCTAGATAGCTTCGGTAGGTTAGGACAAAAAATATTCATTCGCTCGTTATTATTTTTCTTTCTCAGCTTCGTTTTTTATTGTATTGGATTCCACCCCGCGAGTTCGCTCGCCCGGTATGTAAAAAACTACCGCATAGGGCTCGACTTGGGTAGGACATACTTTTGTTCCTATAAAAGGATTCCAAGGGATAATTTTCAATGCTAGTCCATACCAGGCGAGTGAGGTCACGGATGGTATCTAGTCTACACATATAAAAACTAATAGCTAAACATATAAAACCTAATATAAAAACATAGCTGCTCTGGATATGTGTAGAATAAAGATGTAAACTGCAAGTGAAAACTTCTTTAGTCGCCTTGAGCGACTTCAAGCCTATGTTGTGCGAACGAAAAGGTGAAACTACCATAAAAAGTTATAATAACGTTTGTATGTATCTTCGTTTATATATATAAAAGCAACAACAAAACACGAAGAAGGCAACTGAATGAACACAAAAGAAACAAACAATAGAATGAACTTTACGTATTTTGGTGGAGAAGAGTATTATAAATTCGGTATGGCTTATGTCAATCACCCTGCCTACACCCGTGAAGGTGCCACAAACCACCTTCAGCTTTTAAGGCGTGATTCCAATTGCGTTTCCTATTGGAATGTCAATGGCTATATAATCTGTATGTGAATTTGTGTGGTACCAAGGCATACAACTTCATTTCTCTATCTATCTATATACGTTTCTATATATCAATCAATCAATCTATCTATCTATCTATATTTTTATTTATCTATCTATTTAGCTATCTACCATATGCGCATATGTATGTGTTTTTATGTAAGTTTCCCGTTGTACTAGTTTGTCCCCCGATATGCGAATGTGTGAACCCCTTACTCAGTCACATTTCCACAATGCTTTGTTATGTCTCCGTGTCTAGTATTTGTGCTTTCAATCTGTATAATGCCTTGGAGTGTGATTATGATAACAAGACCGCCGAAATATATATCTAGCAACAGTATCAACAACAAGAGACATTTGACCGTAGGCAAGTAAGTACTTGAGAACAGACATTAGTAGCAATTCTGAAAAGCGTTCAGCAACAGAGGCATTAGCAATAAAGACAAAAAATAATAGAACACACAAGTAAGCAGTAAATAAGTAAGCAACAATTGTAAGACTTATTAGTTTTGCTCTTGTCAACCAAGGCAACAGAAGGCATATTTTTTCTCGTTCGACAAGCGCTCCTTCCTTGAGCTGCTAAACTCAACTTGGATATTTTTTTAGATTTTAGGCGTTTATTTTGCTTCTTCTGAAGTCGTTTTTGGTCTACACTCTTAAGATTGTTTTTTCTACTCTTTTTTGCGCATCGTTGTTATTTCTTTACTTATGATGAAATGGAGTCCTTTGTCACCATTCCTTCCATTGTAAGCAAATTTTTTACTTAATTTTCTTTGTCCTGTTTTGTTTTCTCTTGCCCAACCTTGATTTGCTTGGATTTGCTTTTCACATGGCGTATGATTAATGACTCGGTAACCAATGCCTAAAGTGTAGCTTCGAACAAAGCAAAAAAAGGACTTATGAGACCCAATTATACTATAGGTTCCTCATCAACTCTATTAGACAAACAAAGTAATACTTTCCGATTCGTTTTGTAAGCTAAGCCACTTTTGTAATGCTCTATCACTCGAAAAAATCGAAACTTAAATTTGGACGTAATTCTACGACATTGATACATTTCATGGTGTGTAAACAAGGAAAGCTTAGTGCAATAAATAATTTTTGGAAATATTTTTAACTCAAAAAAGTGAATTTGGGTTTGAATAGGTATACCCCGACTAGTGGTTGAATAAGAAGGTCGGTAGATAGATCATTAACTATGCTAGAGTCCAAACTTTGCTGTAGTGATGGAATGTGATGTCTTGGGTATTCAAGATAATCGCTATGCAAACCTGCACTCTTTTATTAAGACTTAAAATAATCGACTGTATTAAATTCTGCTCAAATCGACACTATTTAACACGGGATGATTCAACTCAATGCATTTCAATTCAATTCTATTTAATTCGTTTCAATTCATTTCAATACGAGTAGGGCCATATAACGCATAATCGTAAGACCAGATGCGAACTCGGCCTTTTGTGATGTTTTATTTGCAGCATAAATATTTCATATAAAATTAGCTACACAAAATTGTGGTTAAACTGGTACCTCATGCGCTTTTCACACGCGGCCAAATTATTTACAGTAAATAATATATTGTTCCACGCCTACAACATTGCCGTTGTGTGGACACACTCAGTCGCAAATTAGTAGACGCATATAGTGGCTGGTGTTATTTGAAAGCCACTAAAACAAATGACAAAAAATATGAACTACACAACAACACATACACATACACAAACGTATACATAATTTTTTCTATTTAACGAAGTCGAATATATCGAAATTCATGTTATACCTACATTTAAATCATCATACGTGTAAATTAAACAAGATTGAGTTTTCTATTTTGTTTTTATTTTATTACTTTCCTGAGCAGCACAACGGCTTGCTTCCACTAGTCTGATTTTTTAACTCTTACAAAATGATTTTTACTCTGCTTAAATACTATTTTGAACGTCGCCTGAACAAAGTAATTCCTTTTTGTCCCGCCGCGAAAGGGTGAGTTTTACGGTTAGGCTTAAAAGTGTTACGTCTGGCGCCGGTATTTTATTATTACATCTGGCGTCGGTATTTTTCTTACATCTGGCGTCAGTATTTTTCTTAGACGCCGGTCCTATGTTCCTGGTTCTTGGTATTTATTTTTTACTGTTTGTATTTCTAGTTGATGATCACTAGAAATACGAGTAGGTAACAGACTCAGTGTTTTCCCATAGGCTGAGCATACTATTGCTGTGGTCGACACGATAGCTTTGTTGTCGGCTTATGCCATCGTGCTAACTTGTATACATGCGAGTGGGGCTTATATGCAGAGAGAATTAATTCATGTAGAGTGTACATTTCTCTCTTAAGTTTTTTTATGGATCGAAGTACCAGCGTAGACCGCTGTGTAGCATTAGCAACCTCATTGTGCTAACTAATGAACTGAAGTAATCAGGCAAACAGAAATTTTAGAAGGTGGGTGCCTGTTGTGAAATCGAAGCAAGCAATATTTTCCCTTCTTGCGGTGTCTTCCTCTATTTTGTGTTCTTTGCACGAATTAATATGAAAAGGAATTTCTCTATATCTCCTTTGTTTTGGTTGTTTTGATTGCCGTCACCCATTTGTATTTTGATGTATTGACATTGTTGTGGGAAAGATGGCGAAAAATGGACATGTAGAGGTTTGGTGCTATTTTTTGTTTAGTTTCCTTGGCGGATGCCAAAAGTGTGTCAATTACTTGAAATTTTTTAAAGAAATAGCTCAATAAATAACTAAAATTCACTTATAATGCTATATTTTGCGCTATATAAATCGCAAAATCGAAGTTAACTATCAGACAAACAAAAAAACCAACAAACAAATGCAAATGGCTGATGTCAAAACGAAATCAACCCAGCTCCGCATTGCGAATATCGTGAAAGACAAAGAAATAAATTTTGCCTTTGACCACGCAACAATCGTGTGACATTTGTTTTTTCCTTATTTGCTGAACATAAGGGAAGACAAAGAAAAAAGATATGCCTACTTTTTGCGTGCACGCAAATTTAAACTCAACAACGGAACACGTGCTCGGGGCCTGACTTCTCATAAATTTGGTACGACAATCGAATATTGACTTTAGGACTGTGTTGTGAAGTGGGGCACGTGTGGGAATAAAAATTCCTCTTTCTTGCTACACTCACGCAACAACAAAGTCTAAACTATTTGTTTTTTTTTTCATTGTAAGTATGACGAAATTTGCTTTGAGCGATTGAGACTTGAACTCCGCGAACTGTGCGTATTCCTCATACAGTCAAACTTCCAAATCTCGAATCACCATAATGTATTCCTCGTACAGTCAAACTTCCAAATCTCGAATCACCATAATGCATAACAAAAGTTCAAATTATTCGAGTTATGGAAGACATATTATATTGATTTTTCACTATAAACGTACTCAATTCGAGTCATGGAGATATTCGACTTATAAAAGTTCGACCTATGGAAATTCTACGGTAATTAGAAATTTCACTTGGGTTTCTTTGGCTGTTCAATAAATGCGCATTCAATGTACTTGTTATTGAAATGGATTTCGTTTTCTGCCACAACCGAAAATTATCTTGAAGAAGTTGAAGTCAAAAATCAAAACTTGCCATTGTGTGAGTTACCTTGTTGTGTAGGTGTGGTGCGTGTATGAGATTGTGTTGGTTTTCATTGTCTCCCTTGCGTGCGAACTGCCCTAAGTTTGAGTGTGTTGTGTAGGTATAGTGCGTGTATAAGATTGTAATGGTTTCTTATTCGGCCCTATTCCCGTTGGCGGTCATATTTTAACAGTCGTCTTTCTGTAGTCGTCGCCTTTCTGTAGTTTTACTTATAAATCGGTATTCCCTAGGTACAACGAGACGACGACGATAAGTTGTCGAAAAGTAAAATGAAACGTTGGCAGCGCTGCTCTAATTTGGGTTGTTATTTTTCGTATTTTTATAAATAATTTCATTATTTTGGATAAAAAAAACATAAAATGCCTATAAATTTCAAGGCGTTCCTCTTCTATTTCCAATCTCTTTTTTTGGTAACGAGAAATGTCATCTAAATACCCCTTAATGGACGCCAAGCGATTGCCGTTTTCTTGTTGCACTTCAGTTTTCTTTGGCAATTATATACTTTCTTTTTCAGCGGTTTTATTAATTTATTGAAGTTGTGGTTATTACGTCATTGTCGATATTGTGGACAGCAGACACTTTATTTATATTTTCGCCACTTTTACAATTCATATTAGTCGTCTCTTCGTCAATACTCAGCCAGCTCCTCAATTTCTTCATCGAAACCTGCAATATCTTCTAGTGGATATATTTTTAATTTCATTAAATTTTCCACCGCTTCTTCCAAGGGTGACAAAGAAATTTACTTATAGGCGCCTCTGCCTGTTGCTCTGCCTTCAGATTTGTTGGTCACCAGCCTTTTTTACTATAAATTTCAAGTCCTCCCATACTTTTAATATTAATTTGTTTTAATTTTTATTTATTTAATTTTTATTTAATTATTCTTTTGCAACTTTAGTTGCATCACTTATTTATTTATCACTAATTAGGTACTTACTTCGTGTCAACCATTACCATCATGGACTGGAGGTCCAAGTGGGTTCATTTTTTCTGCTAATTGTTTCCAGAAACATTCAATATTTAAGTTTTTTATGCCTTTCGGAAGCCCATATTCATATTTTGGCATATTCAGTATTTTTTTCCATTTCTGAAACTAAAATTTTGAATTGTCGCTGGGTTGTTATTTTCATACATCTTAATTTTCACTACACTCGCTTCAGCGCATATCAGTCGTACTCTCACTCTCGTTGAGTTCAGTCGTAAACGCGCATGGTTTTTATCGGTTTAGTGAGGTACAACAACAACATTTTCGTAGCAGTGTCGTTTTTGTGCTTCGTCTCTACTCCTTAACAAATTTGTTTTTCTCCTTAGTTTTTTTTTGTTTTTTTTATTCGTTATTTTAAAAACTTATTATCATTATCGTCGTTCGCCATCGCTGGCGTCACTATGTGTGATACAAACATTGGCGTCAGTAAAAGTCTCTCCTGGCAGGCACGCGATAAGTGGATAACTCTATCTGCTTCCAAAAGAAAGGCGCGCTCGATCGAAATACCAAATAAGAAGAAGCCTTTCGCTAGAACGTCTTTGCCTTCGTCTCCATTATCTGAAAAAACATTAACAGCCAATGAGGGCGAACCCATTCAGTGTGAACAGTCAAGTAACGTCATATGGCAAGATGACCCGAATATGACAAACAAATTCTCAGTGGGAATCGCTTCGAGATTCTTGGAACTATGGAAACCCAGATACTCCAGAAAACTCTCAAGGACCATCCCCTATGGAACAGGTGCCAAAAAAATTCAAACCCCCTCTAATCATCATTCCCTTGGTGGAAGACATTCAAACCATGCGAGACCTGATTAAAAAAATCATCGGTGGTAATGATTATTCCTACAAAGCTGGACGTGACGGGCAAGTACGCATTATGCTGCAGAACAGTGATCACTACAGAGAGCTGGTAAAGATATTCTGTGAAGAGGGAGTCACTCCTATCAGTTGACAGAAGAAGAGGCGTATCGTGCGGTTATTAAAAACTTGCATTATTCCACCGCCATTCAATACATCATTAGGAATCTCCACGAACTTAATCACGAAGTGAGACACATCGCCAACGGAAAGTCCCGCATTACCAAAGCTCCTATGTCGATATTCTTTGTAAGCCATTCCTGATCACCAATTTGGGTTTAGATCACAGCATGGCACTCCCGAACAACTGCATCGAGTCGTTAATCACATTCTTACTGCGTTTGAGATGAAACAGTATTCCTCTGCAGTCTTCATAGATGTCAAACAATCATTCGATAGGGTATGGATCGATGGACTTCTGCATAAATTAAAATTACTCCTGCCTGGCAAACAGTTTTTACTAATGCGAAGCTTTCTTCAACGACGAACCTTCTCTGTGGCTGTAAGAGACATAATTTCCACCATCAGGCACATGTGAGACGATGTTCAGCAGGGGAGTGTTTTAGCTCCGGTCCTCTACTCCTTATATACCTCTGATATGCCTAGAACTAGAGATGAGCATTCGATTATTGCTTTTTACGCGGACGATACGGCAGTTATATTCAACTCTGCCTCTCTGAACGAAGCTGCGGAGAAATTGTCTAGCTACCTAGATAGATTCCACTCATGGGCCAGGCGCTGGAATATAGCCATAAACTCTGAGAAATCAGCTCACTGTACCTTCACATTAAGGCAAGGCGTCTGTCCGGTTGTGACTTACAACACAAGCATCATTCCGCAAATGGAGCAAATCCGGTATCTCGGTTTGATCCTGGATAAGCGTCTTACCTGGCTTGCACACATTAAGGTAGTTACAGCGCGCTGCTACCAAAAGCTCAAGAAACTGGAGTGGCTCCTCCGCCCATCGAATAAGTTATCTTTAACTAATAAAAGGCTCATCTATCTGCAAGTAGTGGCACCTGCTTGGCGCTACGCCATACAAATTTGGGGCACTACTGCTGCCTACAACATCAGAAGAGTGAAGGCGTGTCAGAGCAAGGCTCTCAGAAGATTTACGGGCGCCCCTTGGTACGTCCGCAACTCCACGCTGCATAGGGATCTTGCCATGCCAACTGTTATGGAGGTGATTAATTCTCACAGCTGCCTCTATCACAACAGACTTTTGTCGCATCCAAATCCGCTAGCTTCCTCCCTCACCCGTATCTCAACAAGGCGTAGACTGAAGAGGCTACACCCGCATGAGCTCCCCTAAGAAGGATACAGCCTTCTATATCATTGCCTTTTCGGCGCAATTTACATCGTTTTTAATTTAGTATAAGTCACATTTTTTTTTCACGTCATTATTTTTTTTTTATTCAAACAAATGTGTTATGCAGTTTACTGCGTTAAATGTTATAATTTAATTATGAAAAAAAAAATATATATATTCTTTGTTGATCTTGAGCCAGCACCAAACAACATAAAGGTGTTCGAAGTCAAGGAAGTTTGTAATGCTATGGTTAATATAGAGCCTCCTAGAAAATTTGACGACTTGGTACAATGTCATCGCTGCCAAGAATTCGGGCACACTCAACGTTTCTGTAACAAGCCATACCGGTGTGTGAAATGTGGCGAAGGTCACAAATCAACTCAATGCATGAAAACAAGGGAAGACCGTAAGACCTGCGTCCATTGCAATAAAAACCACACGGCTTCCTATAAAGGATGTAGGGTATATCAGGCTCCTCTTCAGAGAATTAATGCTGGGACGAAAAAGCCAGTATCTCAGTACCACTCATCGACACTTTCAGTACAGCAACAAGTCACCTCGGTCTGGCACTCCAGCAGCCGCTCTACGTATGCCAGCGTAACTAGTGGTATCGTTACTTCCCAGCCCAGATTCCTCTTGAGAACCCAAATAGTAAAATAGTAGATAATAGATATCCCCATTGATGTTGTACCCAGACCTGTTAAAATCGTTAGAAGAAACAACAACCTAAATCTATATCACTCTTGGCTTGAACACACAATTGACTCAGACACTCAGCTGAACTCTGGTACTGATATTGAACACTTGACTTTGAACATCCACGAAGACGCAACCTACTCTACTCCTTCTCCCTCCCGAGTAACACAGTATCCTAAACGCCATCTCCACCACTGGTCTCCTGAGATTGCTAGCATGGTCCGAGGGAAGAGAAGACTTCGAAGAGTTTAGCACCTCAGTAGAAATCCGTGGGACAAAACGGCGTTCAGCCGAGCAACGAAGAAGCTGACAGCAGTGATTAACGAGGCAAAAAATAAGGCAACTTCATATTTCCTTGAAAAGCTGAAGGGAGTGCAGAATACAATCTATGGAGCGCGACAAGATACCTTGAAAGGCCAACAAAGAGAAAGGTGCCTCTTCAGAGTCATAGTGGTGTCTGGTGCAGGTCCGGCGAAGGCAAGGCTCAAGAGTTTGCGAAGCACCTTGAAGCAACTTTCACTCCGTTCAACTTCTGCTCTCCGGCTGATGAACAAGAGACAATCGAGTTTATTGACTCTGCATGTCAGATGGATCTCCCAATACGCTCAGTAGAACTTTAAGAAGTTCAAAATGAAACTGCTTGTCTAAAACCAAGCAAATCTCCTGGCTATGATAGAATAGAAGCTCTTGCCATCCGAGTCTTGTCCGTTAAGGAGCTGTTGTTACTTGTTGCGATCTTTAATGGCATTTTGAGGCTCAGTCACTTCCCCGCGCAATGGAAGTGTGCTGAGATCATCATGATTGCAAAACCAGGGAAGCCAGAGCACAAGCTAAGCTCCTACTGACCAATTAGCCTGCTAGCGATTCTTTCGAAGATGTTTGAAAGAATATTCTTAAGTCGACTGCTCCCGCTCCTGGATAATGGACGAATCATTTCCGATCACCAATTTGGCTTCAGGAAATTCCACGGAACACCTGAGCAGTGTCACAAAGTGGTTCAACACATTTTGCAAGCATTCGAACACAAAAGGTATTGTTCGGCTATCTTTCTCGACATTCGTCAGGCGTTTGACAAAGTATGGCACCCAGGACTGTTATACAAACTGAAAAAACTCTTCCCAGAACCGTAGTATCTGCTCTTCAAGTCCTATCTTGAAAATAGAACTTTCTATGTCACTTGTGACGGTAAGGACTCAGATATAAAACAAATAAAAGCTGGTGTGCCACAAGGTAGTGTGTTGGGGCCTATCCTTTATACATTATACAATTCTGACCTTCCGACAACATGCGAAGGCAGTACAATGACGGCTACATATGCTGATGACACAGCACTCCTAACATCGAACATCTGCCTCATCAATTTTGCAGTATCATCTAAATCGATTAGAACCATGGCTTAAAAGTTGGAATATTGATGTCAACACAGATAAATCTACTTATGTCACCTTCACTCTCAGACACACATATTGTCCCTCAGTCCAGCTAAACGGGAACATCATACCTACGCACACCTCGGGGAAATACCTTGGATTGACACTTGACAGGCGCCTAACATGGAATCCCCACATTAAGCTCAAAAGGAAACAGTTGAATCACAAACTATATAGGATGAGATGGCTCATGTGGCATAGCTCCACATTAAGTATTAGGAACAAGGTCTTACTCTATAAAACTATCCTTAAGCCAGTTTGGACGTATGTTATTGAACTATGGGGAACAGCACCAAAATCAAATCATCCAAAATTTTTGTAGGAGCTGAATGGTATGTCCGTATCTCAGTCATTCACAACGACCTACAGATTTTGACGGTGAGTGAAGAAATTGCGCACTGTAGCAAAAAACACATCATTCGACTGGAATCTCACGAAAATTATCTTGCCGTCAATTTACTGGACAATAGCCTACAAACTCGCAGGTTCAAGCGTTTCCACCCTTTGGATATCCCATTTAGAACAGCTGAATACTAAGTGTCCTCTACATCTCGTAACTTGAACCACAACTCACATGTCAATTTTACTTCATTTCATTTTTATGATCTCCTTCGGGAGAGTAGCAAATAAAGATTTAAGTTATAAAAAAAAAAACTCGCTTCAAAGTCGCCACCTCAAATGCTGACGACCGAATACGAATATTTCACAGTCGTTTTTCTATTCGTGGCAAGTTAGAGAATACCGAATTTCGACAACAGGGATACCAACTTGTCGTTTTTGAGTCGTTTTTCAACATAAAAGCCAATGGGAAAACGGGCGATTGTGTGTATCACCCGGAATATTTTTGTATGACTTTGTTTTATGATCATGCCTTCTGTTTTTGCTGGCCGTCTGGTATTTTCATATCATTCATATAAATGAATATAGGAGAAATATGGCTCGATTTCGTTTGTTAAAGAACGATTTCGTAAATTAAAGAAAACTCCACACAATTTGCTTAATATTCTCGAAGACCATACAATCAAAAAACTTTGAAAAAAATCAAAGAAAGAAGACAATGGGTGCATTCAGCAGAAGTCATCACTCATCATTTCCTCTGACTTAATAATCGATTACTGGTTTGTCTCTGCTGAACGCAGTGATGCTAGATTTGTAAAATTACGGCGTTTAGCTACTTCGCAAGTAGCCTTTTTGATTTCTGCGTTAAATATTTTGCCAACAATTAACGTATTCTCCATTCCACTCATCTGTTAAATACATATTAAGAACATAAATACATATAACAAAAATTAAATAAATAAATATCATTACATTTCACTTTAAAAGCAACTTATAACAACACTCTAATTATTTACTTTAAATTTTGTGTCTTTATGACTTTGTATATAAACAAAAAACATCTAACTGAAATGTAATGACTTGGTTATCAAAGTATTTTCGTGATGAATAAAAATCACTAAATTCTTATCGAAATTGTGAATTAGGCATTCACAATGAGCGAAAAGCATCAAAAAAAGGCCATCAAACACTTCTGCTGAACGCGCCCAATGTATATGATTTTTGTTTTTACTATGTCTTTCTTGTGTTTTTATAATTTACTTATCATTGAATATTTTCCGACATTTCGACTTTTGCAAACCAACAGAATATTGTACCCCACTTAAGTTGAACAGACAAAAAATCTGCAAACCTACAGAAAATTTAACATAAGCTGTCTGACAAACCTCTCCCGCCTTTTTTAAGGGAGAAATGTAACCTGTTTATGAATGTATACTCCAAAGAGTATTCATTTATATAGAGGTTACATTTCTCTCAAAAGCTTTTTGAGCTTTTTTCAAATAAATAGAACCTATGGGAATATTTTACTCCTCTGTTATTAACATCGAAGTAGCAGCGCAGCCGCTGTTTAGCAACGTCATTCTGCTAACGCGCGTATTTTTTATTGACTGACTTGACCCCTTTGAAATTATCGTTCTTTGGTTTATTCATCAATATGCTATTCTTTACGCTTATTATACATTTAGTTGGCAAGAATAGATGTAAACAACAAATTTTTATGATGGCGTTTTGTTTCTTTTATTATACGAAAACATTGTATTGCACTCAAAGTAACCAGGCAAACAGAAATTTAAATACGGGTGCCTGTTGCGAAATCGAAGCAAGTGCTGTTCCCCGTCGGACTGTGTCATGATCAATTTTGTGTATTTGGCGCGAATTTGCATGAAAGGAATTTCTGTCTGTCACCTTTGTTTTGTTTGCTTTGATTGCCGTCACCCATATGTATTTTGATGTATTGATATTG
Organism: Cacoxenus indagator; assembly: GCA_035041755.1. Classification (NCBI taxonomy): domain Eukaryota; kingdom Metazoa; phylum Arthropoda; class Insecta; order Diptera; family Drosophilidae; genus Cacoxenus; species Cacoxenus indagator. The sequence continues at coordinate 68,990 of JAWNKX010001092.1, forward strand.
TTGTGGGAATGATAGCGAAAAAGGAACATATATTGGTTTGGCGCGATTTTTTAATGAATGAGGAACATGATTTTTGCTATTGCATTTCCCACCACCCACATGTATTGGTTTTGGCGTGACTTTTGATGAATGAGGGACATTATATTTGTTCTTGTAATATCCGCCTTCCACTTCTATTGGTTTTGGCGCGATTTTTAATGAATAAGGAACATGACTTTTGTTCTTGTGATATCCGCCTTCCACTTCCATATTTTTAGCGCGAAAAAGGGTAATTCTATGCCAGCTTACATTGTGTGAACAAGTAAAAGCAGAGAATTTTAACGAAATTTTACAAATTTTAAAAACAAAAAATTTTATACTGTGTTATAAATATATATATTGGAGTGAGTGAATAATTTTGAATAAATATTGTGTAAAAAAATATATGCATAAAAATATTTGAAAATGAAGTGCATTGTTAAAAATTGTCCGGGTGGTGGTAAATTGTTCGCGTTTAATGCTGTTGATGCCGACAAGTGGTGCGAAAATTTAAAAATCGACATCAACACGTTAACAAGTACTTCTAGAGTATGCAATTTACATTTCGAAATAGGGTGTATGGGGACAAAAAAATTAAAGTCGGGGGCTATACCCACTAAGTTATTGGGACATAATGATGGCCCGGTTCACCAATCAGATAATTCACCTGCATTAAGTAAACGAACAAAAAATATAAGGAAGTGCTGCGTCGCTTCGTGTGGTTCGACAAGGCCACCAAGTATTATGTACCGATTCCCTGAAAATCCAGAGGTAAGGAAGAATTGGGCACAGATTTGTGGATTAGAGGAGGAATTTGTTTTAAGGGTGAAAAATATATTTATATGTAGGCTGCACTTTCACTCATCTGATGTTGTAAATACCAAGTTTTTAAAAAAAGGCGCCCACCCCATAATGATACCAACAACAACAACGCAAACACAAAACAGTGATCAACAACAAAATGACAGTGCAGAACAGGTGGGTGAGATAAGTGATATTGGGGTTGATACAACCGCAGCTTTTGCTAGGGCGGAGCCGACAGAGGTTGTTTGTCCGAATTGTGAAAAATTCTGCCGAAATGAAGCCTTTTGGAGAAAACGCAGTTATCATTATGAATTGGAAATAAAAAAATTAAATGAAAAAATTAAGCAACTAGAAGAGCAACTTATGGATAGGAGAGAAAATGCGATTAAAACCGAAAAGATGTTGAATGACCGCCTGCTAGAAAATTACAAGACTTCGGCGCAAGTAAGCGCAGATGTTAGCGACGATGCTGCAGAATTTATTAATATATTGGCCAAAGGAAGACAGATTTGGTATACGGAGAAGCAAAAACGTGTTCTACAGAACATAAATTACATATCCTCAAAGGCCTATGTGTTTATGCGGGACTCATTAAAATTTAGTTTGCCGTCAACCGTCACATTGTACCGATGGTGCCCAATTACGCGACTTGAACCCGGTATTAATAGGGTAATTGAAAAGAACATAGGAGCTGCAATTACTAATATGACAGAAGAACACAAATACTGCGTGCTAGTATTCGATGAAGTGGCAATTAGGAAGGAATTGGAATACAACGCAGCATACGACCAAATAGACGGTTTCGAAGATTACGGTGACGGACAAAGAAATAATGAAGTCGCAACATCTGCATTATTCTTCATGATTCGCGGACTAATCGACCCCTGGAAATACGTGTTTAGCTTTTACTTTGTTGGCAAAGCAATGGGCATGCAAAAATTGGCACCGTTAGTTCTGGAGAACATAGAAGCAGCCGAACGAATTGGATTGACAGTGAAAGGATTAATATGTGATCAGGCACAACAAAACATGAGCGTTTTTAAAAGAATAATGTCAAATGACGAATTATGTTTCGTGACAAAAAAGGGTACGAAAGTATACCCTTTATATGATTCGCTACTGCGAAAACACACAAACAATAAATTTTGCCTTTGACCACGCAACAACAAAGCGTGTGACATTTGTTTTTTCCTTATTTGCCGAACATAAGGGAAGACAAAGAAAAGAGATATTCCTGCGTGAGTGAATATGTATACTTTTAGCGTGCACCCAAATTTAAACTGAATAACGAAACGCGTTCGAGACCTGACCTGTGACAAATTTGGTACCACAATCGAAAATTGACTTGTGGACTGTGTTGTGAAGTGGGGCGCGTGCGGGAATAAAAATTCCTCCTTTTTGCTACTATCACGCAACAACAAAGTCTAGATTTTTGTTTTTTTCTTCATTGCCGATCACAAGGAAAGAGGAGGAAAGAACACAACACAAAGTAAGGGTGACGAAATTTGCTTTGCGCGACTGAGACTCGAACTTCGCGGACTGTGCGTATTGCTCGTACAGTCAACTGCCAAATCTTGAATCACCATAATGCATAACAAAATTTCAAATTATGGGGATATTCGAGTTATGGAAAGCATATTCTATTGATTTTTCGCTATAAATGCACTCAATTCGAGTCATGGAGATATTCGACTTATAAAAGTTTGACCTATGAAAACTCGACGGTAGTTAGAAATTCTACTTGGGTTTCTTTGGCTGTTCAATAAATCCGCATTCACTGTACTTGCTCTTGAAATGGATTTTGATTTCTGCCACAACCGAAAATTGTCATCAAGAAGTTGAAGTCAAAAATCAAAACTTGCCATTGTGTGGGTAACCTTGTTGTATAGGTGTGCTACGTGTATGAGATTGTGTTGGTTTTCTGTGTCTCCCTTGCGATCGAAGTTGATAAGTTTGAGTGTGTTGTGTAGGTATAGTGCGTGTATGAGATTGTGTTGGTTTTCTTTTTTGCCCTTGCGTGCAAAGTGTGATAATTTTGAGTGTGTTGTGTAGGTATAGTGCGTGTATAAGATTGGTTTCTTATTGTGTGGGAATATTTTTGTACGATTTTGCTTTTTCATGTCTTCTTTTTTGCTAGCCGCTTGGTATTTTCATTTCGTTCATATAAATGAATATAGGCAAATACAAGTCAGCTATGGCTCGATTTCGTTTGTTAAATTTCATAATTCATAAATTAAAGAAAACTCCACACAATTTGCTTAATATTCTTGAACCTTGCAAATAAAAAACATTGAACGAAAAAATCAAAGAAAGAAGAAAGTGTCTCTGATTTTTGTTTTTATTATGTCTTTCTTGTGTATTTATTTTCTTTGAATATCATACTCCCGCCCAATTTGTTTATGCAAACCCAAGCAAACCAACAGCAATATGTTACGCTGAATAAGTTGAACAGCCAACAATAATGTTGATGTACAGAATCAGTGTCGGATTCTAATCGTGTCTGAAGAGTCTCTCCGGCCATTTTTTTAAGAGAGAAATGTAACCTCTATATGAATAAGTTCTCTCTGGTATACTCTTTGTTTATATGAGTGAATATGAAGAGCTTAAAGCTACTTATTATGTTTCAATCGACAAAATACTAAATTTATTATAATAAAACATTTTCGCAACTTGCCTACAACATCCCTCTAGTATAATTCACTGTTCCAACACTGATTCTTCACCAGTCCCTTTGAAATCACCACTAGTTTTAATTGTATCCCTTTTACATGCACTTAACTGGTGACTTTAACATGGTGATATCATTGGCAAGGGTCAATTGCCAAGGCGGTGGCCGTTAATTCATCAGTGAATAGGGAAAAAATGAGACTAGTTACTTCGCTAGTGATTACTTGGGTGCTTTCCAGGTGGGTGAAATAGAGAATAAAAAAATAAATTTAATCCCCTTATCATGAAGCTCTGGCAGAAAAATAAAATTATTACATTTTTAGTAAAAAAAAAATTATTTCTCAATTGTTCTCACTTACTGGTTCGCCTCTGCAGTACTTACGACTACTGAATTCACCAGTATATATAAAGAGGCTAGTGAATGGTGGTAATTGCCAGCAAGTATACTGCAAGGATTGGTGTAATTTCGAAAAAATAGTGACCTGTGGCGCTTACACAACATAGTTATTTACATAGTTGGCGACCTACTGTCTAGAAAGTCATTAGGGTTGAGTCTCTTCAGCATTACGCCTATAGTGAGTGCCTTGGCCAGACTCTTTGAATGAGATTACAACTCCTGGTGATAACGGCTGCGGTTTTGACGGATATTCTTTACCACAGTTCGCATAAGCGGGTGTAGTGTGGTGCTGTAGACAAACCAGGGAGCCCTAGTTATGCATCGTGGCGCCTTGTTTTGCCAGGTTTGGAAATTCTGAATTTCGGTGGCGAAAGGGGGTTTGATGGACCCAAAGCTGCATTTCGGATGCCACTTTCATCCTATCGATGCCGCTTAAAGCTTGTCCAACTTTCTACGTTGACCAGTCGTAGAACTACTCTCGGAGTGATGTTTCTATATAATACTATTCAGTTTCGTACAGGTAGGAAATGACTCCATCCTGCGCTTAATATTAATGAAATTAAAGAATTTTTAAGGATCGCGTTTTATGTCCTCTTTGACACAGGCAACATACGACGAGTAGCAAAGATTATTAAGATCGCGTGAAAACCACGGTGGTGTCTGGGTTTTACATTTAGGTTTGACTCCAGGAATACAAAGTTTGAAATATTTTTGGATAGTTCTAAAAAAAAACGATGTTGCTAGTTAGACATTTTCGAAGGAATACAAATAGGACCAGTCAGTATTAATAAGGAGACGGTTGAGTCTAACGTAGTCAGTATTAGAGACATTCTTAGTTTGACGACCGGACATATTTAGAATGATATTCAATTCCAAGGTGGGGTGAAATGCATCCTCAGAAATAGAAAGAGGATGACTTCTGAACAAGGAGACATCATCAATACTGTCGGTAAAGACCAGATCTAGAATTCGGTTTTTGCTATTTGTTACATAGTTGACTTGCTGAAAGGAAAATCCAGCAATGACTCAACAAATTCGCAACTCTTTGATGAAATAAATCAGTTGAAATTATCGGAAGCGGACCAAGAAATATAGAGAAGGTTTAAGTCTCCCATAATTATTTATCAGAATATTTGACCAATTAAAAAATGACCCACATTTCCACTTCGGTCTCTAAAGCTAGAGGTGTCCTTGGCTATATTAAACGCTGGTCTAAGGAATTTGATGATACGTATACTACCAAAGTGCTATACACTTCACTGGTAAGACCTATTCTGGAGTATGCGTCTTGTGTCTGGGATCCTCAATATCAGATGTATATCGATCGTATTGAGTCTGTGCAAAAGCAATTTCTAGATTTGCTCTCAAAAACTTGCACTGGGATCCTAATGCTTGCATACCATCTTATCGGTGTCGTCTCAAATTGATCAACCTCCCTACCTTGTCTAGTCGTAGAACGGTCATTGGTGTAACTTTTATGTATAACCTTATTTATGGTAGTATTAACTCACCTTTCTTACTTAGAATGATTAACTTTAGTGTACCAGCACATCCAATATTTTCCTATTACTCTTCCGTTTTGTAGAGCTTCTTATTTGCAACATGATCAATTGTCATATGCAAATCTTTTAATACCTACATTGCGTGCTGCTCCTCCCGCCTCTTCTTATGTTGTAAAAACTAAATTGTTGGCATCGTTGAATTAATGCATAACTTATTTTCTAAACTGGTAACTTGCATTTTTTCTCCTTGTTTGAATAGTCTATGCCATTGTAGGTATTGCATTCTAAATTTAATATTAGCTTTAGTTTAATCTTGCATGCTAATTATGTTATTGGCTGATGATGTTTTTATCTATAGCCAAATATTTAGTACGTAGACATTAGCTATGGTATCGCATGATCACCAAAGAAATTAGTAATTAAGAGCAGCTGAGCCCAGTCTATGTGACTTGGTGAATTTTGATGCCACTTGGGCCTGCCCCATATGAGATCAGTGTGTGGTCATTGCATACCTACTAATTCAATAAGTGAATAAGAAGCTAGAACACTGAAATGATTGGTAGAGTCTCTCCCATGACTGCCAGTTGGAGCCGTCAATATGGCATTGCCTGAGCTGTAACTACGTTGATCAGGACGCTTAGAAATGGGTGGACATAGTGTCTTACTGATCTTTCGCTTTACTCGTTTTGTTTGAAAACAGCGCACATCAAAACTGTCAGTAACAGCTGAGTAATGTTGCTGCTCATATATCATTACAGGCGCTGTTGTTGTAGTGGTAGTAGTTGTACTTAGAACAGCTTTGGTACAGAAATAGTGAGTGTTGAGTTTTATCGCACATATGCTAAGACAGCACTGGCAATATAGCCTCACTTATAAAAATTGATCGAATGCCCCTCATGGGCACAATAAGTAGATTAAAATTAATTGAACACTAAGGACTTAATTTTGTGTAATGTATGTAAATTAATTATTTACACAGCTTCACGCACGTGAGTTAAGCGCACGACCTCCGTTCAACAGCCGACTCGCTATGTTAATAATAATAATAATAATAATAATAATAATAATAATAATAATAATAATAATAATAATAATAATAATAATAATAATAATAATAATAATAATAATAATAATAATAATAATAATAATAATAATAATAATAATAATAATAATAATAATAATAATAATAATAATAATAATAATAATAATAATAATAATAATAATAATAATAATAATAATAATAATAATAATAATAATAATAATAATAATAATAATAATAATAATAATAATAATAATAATAATAATAATAATAATAATAATAATAATAATAATAATAATAATAAGCAAGACTATTCACTGCAAACTAATAAGTGCAGAACAAATTAAATGCGCTCTTTGGTGCGGCTCACACCCAGCAAACTATAAGGGATGTGAAGTATGCAAACACCTAAAAATTAAAAGATTTCCCTCACTAAGAGAGAAAGACGTTAAAAAAGATGACCGTCAGGCAGAAGAACAACCATCAAACAAAGTTAAAATTGGATTAACGTACGCCCAAACAGCAACAAGTAACCATAGGAACCCCACAAATCAGGTGCAATCTCAACAAAAAGATGACAAGGACAACAAAAAACCCAACAAAAACGAGATCAATAAAAACGCAGCAAATAAGAATAAATTTTCAAACGATCTGGCGCAAATAAAACACATAATAAAACAACTAGCGCAGCAAATGAGTAACATGATGAACATCATGACAGTACTATTGAGAAAACTCGACAACAAAAATGGACGATAAACTACGAATAATTGCATAGAATGCCAATGGAATCAATTGCCATAAACTGCCTGTGAGAGTGGAGATTAAGCTTCTGAGTAGACGGACGTACACGCATTGTGCCTCCGCTATCCAAGGCAATTGCCCTTTTCTACTAATTAGTGTAATATACCAATTAAAATTAGCATCTCTCTGGCCTTACGGTGAACATTCATGGGCGTTGCATTTGGAACGGCACTATATATTTACCCTAACTGCATTTATATTATATTATATTTTTTCGCGAGTGTTTTTTTTTTTTAGTTTGTCTTGGCTTATCGCGTTCTTCTCTTTGTGCTTGTTGTTTATGCAGCTATGCAAAGTGACAATAAAATAAATAACGGCAATATACCGTTCGGTGCAGACGCATGCGCAGACCTCTGCGCTAACAACAATAATTATTTGCTTATGAATTTTGGTCTTGATTCTCAAGTGGTTGTTAGACAGTTTCAGTCAAAGAGACAAAAACGTAAATCTTCCCCAACGGTCAGCCCAGAACGCAAAAGCAATAAACTTGACAACAACGATTATGCCCATGCCGAGACTAATGTATATAACAATCGGTTTGAGATTCTTTCTACAGGAGATGATGATATTGAACCAATTGAGGTTGACTCCGATGTAACACTCGAAGCACCCCCTGAACAGCGAAAAGCCTTACTAAAGGGAAAATCATTGCGCCAAACTGTGAGCACGACCGCTTCCTCATTCGAAAATCCTCAAATCGAACAACCAAGGCTTCTTAAACCGCCACCAATCTCTCTCCCCAGAATAACAAATCTACCAATGATTCTAAGCCTGCTAGAGACAGTCACCGACCTAAATAACGTAGAAACTTGAACATCAGTGGGTGGTGTAACTAGGCTCTACGCTAAAGATAGCAACACCTTTAGAGCTATGCAGGCTCTGCTCGAAGTGAAACGCGTATAATTTTACACCTACCAACTAAAGGAAGAAAAAACTTACAAATTGGTCATTCACCATTCAACTTTTCCATTCAACTATGGAAAGCCAGATCAAATCCGAGCTTCACAAACAAGGGCATGATGCAGTACATACGTACCGACCCACTAAACGGTCCACCAAGGAACCAATGAACACGTTCTTTGTTAACCTCACCACAGCAGCCAAGGAAATAAAACGCCTCTGTGGACAACGCGTTGTAATTGAGGAAACTAGGAAAAGGACTGACGTTACCCAGTGTCGTCGCTGTCAGCAATTCGGACACACAGCCAAATACTGCCGTCTGTGCCGCCTCTGCCGCACCTGCGGGGAAGAACACAAAGAGAGGATTGCGTGAGACCATCTTCCAGAATAGCTATATGTGCAAACTGCGGGCTTGATCAGCCAGCTAATTATAAATGCTGCGCTGCTTACCACCATTGCCCGAACAGTCGACTAAAGAAACCTTCTCGTACGCCGATATTACAAGAGGATCCCCAAATGTAATTAATCAGTCTGACCAAAGGGAAAGTCAACAGAAAATTCAAAAACACACGAACAAGCGCCAGCAACAATCTCTAAATGAACAGTCTAGCCGATTGGAGACAAACCCATATGGGAATCAGGTTCTGAACTCCATATGTGCGGCTGTAAATACCTTAAATGAATCTAATAAAAGTCTCAATGAAACACAGAAGCAAATGCTGTTATTACAGAACCAAATTTTGGACTTACTCAACTCGCGTAACTCGAAATGAACTCCTTAAAAATTCTGATCTGGAACGCAAATGGCGTCTCCAAAAACTTCATAAAGTAGAATGCTTCTCGCAAACCAACAACATTGACATTATTCTCCTTAGCGAAACTCGACTGCTGGGAAATTCTGCCCCCAAAATTCACGGATACAACTCCTACCCAGCAAATCACCCGACCGCTACACGTGGCAAGTGTGGCGCCTCCATCTTAATTAATAACAACCTTCAACACTTCCCCTCACAGCCTGTTCGCTCTAATGAAGTTCAAATTGTGTCAGCCAATGTCCTAACTGCTATCGGCCACATCGAGTTCTGCTCCATTTACTGCCCTCGTCGCTTTAACTGGTGTAGCAACGATTTTGCAGCTTTTGTGGAGAACCGTAACAGAAAGTTCCTTGTTGGTGCTGACTGGAACTCCAAACATATGCTCTGGGGCGACCAGCGGTGCAACAAAAGAGGAAAGGAACTAGCGGACTTCATTTTATCCTCGAACGTGGATGTTTTGGCCACTGGCAGCCCAACCAGGTTCCCCAATCGGGTGAATAACAACTCAAGCTGCTTAGACTTTGCCATTTACCAAAATATCCCAAATATCCCCACTGTAAGCTTCACATTGAGAGTCAATTAGACTTGGACTCCGACAACTCCCTCTGATCGTTACGCTGGATTATGCTGCAACATATTTCCCTTCAGTCGAGAAGCTTATCGACCGCCAGACTAATTTGAAGAAATTTAAGATCCACCTAAGCGACTCCCTTTATCCTGATATGGAACTTAATTCTAGGACAGATATCGATGATGCTTTGGAAATCTTCACTAGAAAGGTCCATGAAGCTGCCGCAGACGCCCGCCACAGCATCACAAGGCCACATAAGTCCAACAACGGCGATAAGATCTTTACTCCAGAACTGCGCGCCCTCCTGTCGAATAAACGGAAGCTACGAAAAGTCTACATTCAAACAAAACACCCTACCGAAAAAACAAACTGGCATAGGGCAGACTCCCAGCTCAAAGAAGTTCTTAGCAAACATCATGCCGCCTACTTTGACAACATGCTCGCTAAAATGGAGCCTAATAACAATGCGTCTTTCTCTCTATGGAAGGCAACACGTAATGCTAAGCGGCAGCCAATTCGGATAGCCCCACTGAAAGACACCAGTGGAAACTGGAGTCGCTCCGATGCTGAACAGGCAAACACCTTCGCCGTACATCTTTCTGAGAGATTCAGACCACTAGAAATGGCTTCTCCAGAAGATGTAAGTGACATCAGAGCCCAACATAAGGAGCCTCAAGGCCAACAAATCTCCCGGTCATGACAGGATATGTAACAGAACTTTGAAGTGCCTTCCCGAGAATGCGCTCCTCTTCCTCGCAATGATTTTCAACGCGATTCTTAGAGTACAGCATTTCCCTATTGGGTGGAAGCTCGCCATCGTTACAATGATCCATAAACCTGGTAAGCCAGAAAGCGATCCCGCTTCCTACAGGCCAATCAGTCTCCTGCCTTCGATCTCGAAGGTTTGGGAACGACTGCTTGCCACCATATTGATGTTTATCGTGGAGGACCCACGGACTCATACCCGAACATCAGTTTGGTTTCCGCGCCGGGCAAAGCACTATTGAACAACTGCACAGGGCCGTAAACCATATTCTTATGGCATTTGACGCAAAACAGTTTTGTAATGCTGTTTCTATCGATCGGTATAAAGGTACTCAATTCGAGTCATGGAGATATTCGACTTATAAAAGTTCGACCCATGGAAATTCTACGGCCATTGTGTGAGTGACCTTGTTGTGTAGGTGTGGTGCGTGTATGAGATTGTGTTGATTTTCATTGTCTCCCTTGCGTGCGAACTGCGCTAAGTTTGAGTGTGTTGCGTAGGTATAGTGTTTGTATAAGATTGAATTAGTTTCTTATTCGGTCCTATTCCCGTTGGCGTTCATATTTTAACAGTCGTCTTTCTGTCGTCGTTGCCTTTCTGTCGTTTTACTTATAAATCGGTATTCCCTAGGTACAACGAGACGACGACGATAAGTTGTCGAAAAGTAAAATGAAACGTTGGCAGCGCTGCTCTAATTTGGGTTGTTATTTTTCGTATTTTTATAAATAATTTCATTATTTTGGATAAAAAAAACATAAAATTCCAATCCCTTTCTTTGGTAACGAGATATGTCATCTAAATACCCCTTAATGGACGCCAAGCGATTGCCGTTTTCTTGTTGCACTTCAGTTTTCTTTGGCAATTATATACTTTCTTTTTCAGCGGCTTTATTAACTTTTTGAAGTGGTGGTTATTACGTCATTGTCGATATTTTGGACAGCATACACTTTATTTATATTTTCGCCACTTTTACAATTCATATTAGTCGTCTCTTCGTCAATACTCAGCCAGCTCCTCAATTTCTTCATCGAATCGTGCAATACTTCTATTGGATATATTTTTAATTGCATTAAATTTTCCACCGCTTCTTCCAAGGGTGACAAAGAAATTTACTTATAGGCGCCTCTGCCTGTTGCTCTGCCTTCAGATTTGTTGGTCACCAGCCTTTTTTACTATAAATTTCAAGTCCTCCCATACTTTTAATATTAATTTGTTTTAATTTTTATTTATTTAATTTTTATTTAATTATTCTTTTGCAACTTTAGTTGCATCACTTATTTATTTATCACTAATTAGGTACTTACTTCGTGTCAACCATTACCATCATGGACTGGAGGTCCAAGCGGGTTCATTTTTTCTGCTAATTGTTTCCAGAAACATTCAATATTTAAGTTTTTTATGCCTTTCGGAAACCCATATTCATATTTTGGCATATTCAGTATTTTTTTCCATTTCTGAAACTAAAATTTTGAATTGTCGCTGGGTTGTTATTTTCATACATCTTAATTTTCACTACACTCGCTTCAGCGCATATCAGTCGTACTCTCACTCTCGTTGAGTTCAGTCGTAAACGCGCATGGTTTTTATCGGTTTAGTGAGGTACAACAACATTTTCGTAGCAGTGTCGTTTTTGTGCTTCGTCTCTACTCCTTAACAAATTTGTTTTTCTCCTTAGTTTTTTTTTGTTTTTTTTATTCGTTATTTTAAAAACTTATTATCATTATCGTCGTTCGCCATCGCTGGCGTCACTATGTGTGATACAAACATTGGCGTCAGTAAAAGTCTCTCCTGGCAGGCACGCGATAAGTGGATAACTCTATCTGCTTCCAAAAGAAAGGCGCGCTCGATCGAAATACCAAATAAGAAGAAGCCTTTCGCTAGAACGTCTTTGCCTTCGTCTCCATTATCTGAAAAAACATTAACAGCCAATGAGGGCGAACCCATTCAGTGTGAACAGTCAAGTAACGTCATATGGCAAGATGACCCGAATATGACAAACAAATTCTCAGTGGGAATCGCTTCGAGATTCTTGGAACTATGGAAACCCAGATACTCCAGAAAACTCTCAAGGACCATCCCCTATGGAACAGGTGCCAAAAAAATTCAAACCCCCTCTAATCATCATTCCCTTGGTGGAAGACATTCAAACCATGCGAGACCTGATTAAAAAAATCATCGGTGGTAATGATTATTCCTACAAAGCTGGACGTGACGGGCAAGTACGCATTATGCTGCAGAACAGTGATCACTACAGAGAGCTGGTAAAGATATTCTGTGAAGAGGGAGTCACTCCTATCAGTTGAAAGAAGAAGAGGCGTATCGTGCGGTTATTAAAAACTTGCATTATTCCACCGCCATTCAATACATCATTAGGAATCTCCACGAACTTAATCACGAAGTGAGACACATCGCCAACGGAAAGTCCCGCATTACCAAAGCTCCTATGTCGATATTCTTTGTAAGCCATTCCTGATCACCAATTTGGATTTAGATCACAGCATGGCACTCCCGAACAACTGCATCGAGTCGTTAATCACATTCTTACTGCGTTTGAGATGAAACAGTATTCCTCTGCAGTCTTCATAGATGTCAAACAATCATTCGATAGGGTATGGATCGATGGACTTCTGCATAAATTAAAATTACTCCTGCCTGGCAAACAGTTTTTACTAATGCGAAGCTTTCTTCAACGACGAACCTTCTCTGTGGCTGTAAGAGACATAATTTCCACCATCAGGCACATGTGAGACGATGTTCAGCAGGGGAGTGTTTTAGCTCCGGTCCTCTACTCCTTATATACCTCTGATATGCCTAGAACTAGAGATGAGCATTCGATTATTGCTTTTTACGCGGACGATACGGCAGTTATATTCAACTCTGCCTCTCTGAACGAAGCTGCGGAGAAATTGTCTAGCTACCTAGATAGATTCCACTCATGGGCCAGGCGCTGGAATATAGCCATAAACTCTGAGAAATCAGCTCACTGTACCTTCACATTAAGGCAAGGCGTCTGTCCGGTTGTGACTTACAACACAAGCATCATTCCGCAAATGGAGCAAATCCGGTATCTCGGTTTGATCCTGGATAAGCGTCTTACCTGGCTTGCACACATTAAGGTAGTTACAGCGCGCTGCTACCAAAAGCTCAAGAAACTGGAGTGGCTCCTCCGCCCATCGAATAAGTTATCTTTAACTAATAAAAGGCTCATCTATCTGCAAGTAGTGGCACCTGCTTGGCGCTACGCCATACAAATTTGGGGCACTACTGCTGCCTACAACATCAGAAGAGTGAAGGCGTGTCAGAGCAAGGCTCTCAGAAGATTTACGGGCGCCCCTTGGTACGTCCGCAACTCCACGCTGCATAGGGATCTTGCCATGCCAACTGTTATGGAGGTGATTAATTCTCACAGCTGCCTCTATCACAACAGACTTTTGTCGCATCCAAATCCGCTAGCTTCCTCCCTCACCCGTATCTCAACAAGGCGTAGACTGAAGAGGCTACACCCGCATGAGCTCCCCTAAGAAGGATACAGCCTTCTATATCATTGCCTTTTCGGCGCAATTTACATCGTTTTTAATTTAGTATAAGTCACATTTTTTTTTCACGTCATTATTTTTTTTTTATTCAAACAAATGTGTTATGCAGTTTACTGCGTTAAATGTTATAATTTAATTATGAAAAAAAAAATATATATATTCTTTGTTGATCTTGAGCCAGCACCAAACAACATAAAGGTGTTCGAAGTCAAGGAAGTTTGTAATGCTATGGTTAATATAGAGCCTCCTAGAAAATTTGACGACTTGGTACAATGTCATCGCTGCCAAGAATTCGGGCACACTCAACGTTTCTGTAACAAGCCATACCGGTGTGTGAAATGTGGCGAAGGTCACAAATCAACTCAATGCATGAAAACAAGGGAAGACCGTAAGACCTGCGTCCATTGCAATAAAAACCACACGGCTTCCTATAAAGGATGTAGGGTATATCAGGCTCCTCTTCAGAGAATTAATGCTGGGACGAAAAAGCCAGTATCTCAGTACCACTCATCGACACTTTCAGTACAGCAACAAGTCACCTCGGTCTGGCACTCCAGCAGCCGCTCTACGTATGCCAGCGTAACTAGTGGTATCGTTACTTCCCAGCCCAGATTCCTCTTGAGAACCCAAATAGTAAAATAGTAGATAATAGATATCCCCATTGATGTTGTACCCAGACCTGTTAAAATCGTTAGAAGAAACAACAACCTAAATCTATATCACTCTTGGCTTGAACACACAATTGACTCAGACACTCAGCTGAACTCTGGTACTGATATTGAACACTTGACTTTGAACATCCACGAAGACGCAACCTACTCTACTCCTTCTCCCTCCCGAGTAACACAGTATCCTAAACGCCATCTCCACCTCTGGTCTCCTGAGATTGCTAGCATGGTCCGAGGGAAGAGAAGACTTCGAAGAGTTTGGCAGCTCAGTAGAAATCCGAGGGACAAAGCGGCGCTCAGCCGAGCAACGAAGAACCTGACAGCAGTGATTAGCGAGGCAAAAAATAAGGCAACTTCATATTTCCTTGAAAAGCTGAACCAGGGACTGCAGAATACAATCTATGGAGCGCGACAAGATACCTGAAAAGGCCAACAAAGAGAAAGGTGCCTCTTCAGAGTCATAGTGGTGTCTGGTGCAGGTCCGGCGAAGGCAAGGCTCAAGAGTTTGCGAAGGACCTTGAAGCAACTTTCACTCCGTTCAACTTCTGCTCTCCGGCTGATGAACAAGAGACAATCGAGTTTATTGACTCTGCGTGTCAGATGGATCTCCCAATACGCCCAGTAGAACTTCAAGAAGTTCAAAATGAAATTGCTTGTCTAAAACCAAGCAAATCTACTGGCTATGATAAAATAGATGCTATTGCCATCCGAGCCTTGCCCACCAAAGCGCTGTTGTTACTTGTTGCGATCTTTTATGACATTTTGAGGCTCAGTCACTTCCCTGCGCAATGGAAGTGTGCTGAGATCATCATGATTGCAAAACCAGGGAAGCCAGAGCACAAGCTAAGCTCCTACTGACCAATTAGCCTGCTAGCGATTCTTTCGAAGATGTTTGAAAGAATATTCTTAAGTCGACTGCTCCCACTCCTGGATGATGTACGAATGATTCCCGATCACCAATTTGGCTTCAGGAGATTCCACGGAATACCTGAGCAGTGTCACTAAGTGGTTCAACACATTTTGCAAGCATTCGAACAGAAAAGGTATTGTTCGGCTATCTTTCTCGACATTCGTCAGGCGTTTGACAAAGTATGGCACCCAGGACTGTTATACAAACTGAAAAAGCTCTTCCCAGCACCGTAGTATCTGCTCTTAAAGTCCTATCTTGAAAATATAACTTTCTATGTCACTTGTGACGGTAAGGACTCAGATATAAAACAAATAAAAGCTGGTGTGCCACAAGGTAGTGTGTTGGGGCCTATCCTTTATAGATTATACACTTCTGACCTTCCGACAACATGCGAAGGTAGTACAATGATGACACAGCACTCCTAACATCGAACATCTGCCTCATCAATTTTGCAGTGTCATCTAAATCGATTAGAACCATGGCTTAAAAGGTGGAATATTGATGTCAACACAGATAAATCTACTTATGTTACCTTCACTCTCAGACACATCTTGTCCCTCAGTCCAGCTAAACGGGAACATCATACCTACGCACACCTCGGTCAAATACCTTGGATTGACACTTGACAGGCGCCTAACATGGAATCCCCACATTAAGCTCAAAAGGAAGCAGTTGAATCACAAACTATATAGGATGAGATGGCTCATGTGGCATAGCTCCACATTAAGTATTAGGAACAAGGTTTTACTCTATAAAACTATCCTTAAGCTAGTATGGACTTGTGGAAAACTATGGGGAACAGCATCAAAATCAAATCATCCAAAATTTTCAATCCAAGCTTCTGAGAAGGCTTGTAGGAGCTGAATGGTATGTCCGTAACTCAGTCATTCACAACGACCTACAGATTTTGACGGTGAGTGAAGAAATTGCGCACTGCAGCACACATCATTCAAATCTCTCGAAAATTATCTTGCCGTCAATTAACTGGACAATAGCCTACAAACTCGCAGGTTCAAGCGTTTCCACCCTTTGGATCTCCCATTTAGAACACCTGAATACTAAGTGTCCTCTACATCTCGTACTGAACCACAACTCACATGTCAATTTTACTTCATTTCATTTGTATGATCTCCTTCGCTAGAGTAGCAAATAAAGATTTTTTTTTTTTTCCCATATGTCGTGTACATATGTCTTTATTTTTTATTAAGACTATTAGTACATGGTTTAAAAGTTATTTCTGGGTTGTAACTAATTTATGTGAGCAGATCACAAAGTTTTTTATTTTGTAAGGATGTAGGGAAAAATCAGTAACAAAAATAATATACATTTAAATTAAATTAATACAATTATAGAGCAAAATATAGTAAAGTAAACATATATGTAATAAAAATATAAAATACAAAAATAAACACATTAAACAAAAGCAAAGAAAAAAGTGGTATTGAGATATATATATATAATTTCGAATTTATTCAACCAGATCCACTACTAAAATAAAGATTAAGTTATAAAAAACTCGCTTCAGAGTCGCCACCTCAAATGCTGACGACCGAATACGAATATTTCACAGTCGTTTTTCTATTCGTGGCAAGTTAGAGAATACAGAATTTCGACAACGGGGATACCAACTTGTCGTTTTTGAGTCGTTTTTCAACATAAAAGCCAACGGGAAAACGGGCGATTGTGTGTATCACCCGGAATATTTTTGTATGACTTTGTTTTATGATCATGCCTTCTGTTTTTGCTGGCCGCCCGGTATTTTCATATCATTCATATAAATGAATATAGGAGAAATATGGCTCGATTTCGTTTAAAGAACGATTTCGTAAATTAAAGAAAACTCCACACAATTTGCTTAATATTCTCGAAGACCATACAATCAAAAAACGTTGAAAAAAATCAAAGAAAGAAGACAATGGGTGCATTCAGCAGAAGTCATCACTCATCATTTGCTCTGACTTAATAATCGATTACTGGTTTGTCTCTGCTGAACGCAGTGATGCTAGATTTGTAAAATTACGGCGTTTAGCTACTTCGCAAGTAGCCTTTTTGATTTCTGCGTTAAATATTTTGCCAACAATTAACGTATTCTCCATTCCACTCATCTGTTAAATACATATTAAGAACATAAATACATATAACAAAAATTAAATAAATAAATATCATTACATTTCACTTTAAAAGCAACTTATAACAACACTCTAATTATTTACTTTAAATTTTGTGTCTTTATTACTTTGTATATAAACAAAAAACATCTAACTGAAATGTAATGACTTGGTTATCAAAGTATTTACGTGATGAATTTTTAGCCATTGCAATCACTAAATTTTTATCGAAATTGTGAATTAGGCATTCACAATGAGCGAAAAGCATCAAAAAACGGCCATCAAACACTTCTGCTGAACGCGCCCAATGTCTATGATTTTTGTTTTTACTATGTCTTTCTTGTGTTTTGTAATTTACTTATCATTGAATATTTTCCCCTTTTACGACATTTCGACTTTTGCAAACCAACAGAATATTGTACCCCACTTAAGTTGAACAGACAAAAAATCTGCAAACCTACAGAAAATTTAACATAAGCTGTCTGACAAGCCTCTCCCGCCTTTTTTAAGGGAGAAATGTAACCTCTTTATGAATGTATACTCTTTGTTTTTATGAGTGAATATGAAGAGCTCAAAGCTACTTATTATGTTTCAATCGACAAAATACTAAATTTATTATAATAAAACATTTTCGCAACTTGCCTACACCATCCCTCTAGTATAATTCACTGTTCCAACACTGATTCTTCACCAGTCCCTTTGAAATCACCACTAGTTTTAATTGTATCCCTTTTACATGCACTTAACTGGTGACTTTAACATGGTGATGTCATTGGCAAGGGTCAATTGCCAAGGCAGTGGCCGTTACTTCATCAGTGAATAGGGAAAAAATGCCACTAGTTACTTCGCTAGTGATTACTTGGGTGCTTTCCAGGTGGGTGAAATAGAGAATAAAAAAATAAATGTAATCCCCTTATGATGAAGCTCTGGCAGAAAAATAAAATTATTACATTTTTAGTAAAAAAAAAAAATTATTTCTCAATTGTTCTCACTTACTGGTTCGCCTCTGCAGTACTTACGGCTACTGAATTCACCAGTATATATAAAGAGGCTAGTGAATGGTGGTAATTGCCAGCAAGTATACTGCAAGGATTGGTTTCGAAAAAATAGTGACCTGTGGCGCTTACACCACATAATTATTTACATAGTTGGCGACCTACTGTCTAGAAAGTCATTAGGGTTGAGTCTCTTCAGCATTACGCCTATAGTGAGTGCCTTGGCCAGACTCTTTGAATGAGATTGCAACTCCTGGTGATAACGGCTGCGGTTTTGACGGATATTCTTTACCACAGTTCGCATAAGCGGGTGTAGTGTGGTGCTGTAGACAAACCAGGGAGCCCCAGTTATGCATCGTGGCGCCTTGTTTTGCCAGGTTTGGAAATTCTGAATTTCGGGGCGAAAGGGGGTTTGATGGACCCAAAGCTGCATTTCGGATGCCATTTTCATCCTATCGATGCCGCTTAAAGCTTGTCCAACTTTCTACGTTGACCAGTCGTAGAACTACTCTCGGAGTGATGTTTCTATATAATACTATTCAGTTTCGTACAGGTAGGAAATGACTCCATCCTGCGCTTAATATTAATGAAATTAAAGAATTTTTAAGGATCGCGTTTTATGTCCTCTTTGACACAGGCAACATACGACGAGTAGCAAAGATTATTAAGATCGCGTGAAAACCACGGTGGTGTCTGGGTTTTACATTTAGGTTTGACTCCAGGAATACAAAGTTTGAAATATTTTTGGATAGTTCTAAAAAAAAACTATGTTGCTAGTTAGACATTTTCGAAGGAATACAAATAGGACCAGTCAGTATTAATAAGGAGACGGTTGAGTTTAACGTAGTCAGTATTAGAGACATTCTTAGTTTGACGACCGGACATATTTAGAATGATATTCAATTCCAAGGTGGGGTGAAATGCATCCTCAGAAATAGAAAGAGGATGACTTCTGAACAAGGAGACATCATCAATACTGTCGGTAAAGACCAGATCTAGAATTCGGTTTTTGCTATTTGTTACATAGTTGACTTACTGAAAGGAAAATCCAGCAATGACTCAACAAATTCGCAACTCTTTGATGAAATAAATCAGTTGAAATTATCGGAAGCGGACCAGGAAATATAGAGAAGGTTTAAGTCTCCCATAATTATTTATCAGAATATTTGACCAATTAAAAAATGACCCACATTTCCACTTCGGTCTCTAAAGCTAGAGGTGTCCTTGGCTATATTAAACGCTGGTCTAAGGAATTTGATGATACGTATACTACCAAAGTGCTATACACTTCACTGGTAAGACCTATTCTGGAGTATGCGTCTTGTGTCTGGGATCCTCAATATCAGATGTATATCGATCGTATTGAGTCTGTGCAAAAGCAATTTCTAGATTTGCTCTCAAAAACTTGCACTGGGATCCTAATGCTTGCCTACCATCTTATCGGTGTCGTCTCAAATTGATGAACCTCCCTACCTTGTCTAGTCGTAGAACGGTCATTGGTGTAACTTTTATGTATAACCTTATTTATGGTAGTATTAACTCACCTTTCTTACTTAGAATGATTAACTTTAGTGTACCAGCACATCCAATATTTTCCTATTACTCTTCCGTTTTGTAGAGCTTCTTATTTGCAACATGATCAATTCTATGTCTAATGCAAATCTTTTAATACCTACATTGCGTGTGCTGCTCCTCCCACCTCTTCTTATGTTGTAAAAACTAAATTGTTGGCATCGTTGAATTAATGCATAACTTATTTTCTAAACTGGTAACTTGCATTTTTTCTCCTTGTTTGAATAGTCTATGCCATTGTAGGTATTGCATTCTAAATATAATATTAGCTTTAGTTTAATCTTGCATGCTAATTATGTTATTGGCTGATGATGTTTTTATCTATAGCCAAATATTTAGTACGTAGACATTAGCTATGGTATCGCATGATCACCAAAGAAATTAGTAATTAAGAGCAGCTGAGCCCAGTCTATGTGACTTGGTGAATTTTGATGCCACTTGGGCCTGCCCCATATGAGATCAGTGTGTGGTCATTGCATACCTACTAATTCAATAAGTGAATAAGAAGCTAAAACACTGAAATGATTGGTAGAGTCTCTCCCATGACTGCCAGTTTGAGCCGTCAATATGGCATTGCCTGAACTGTAATTACGTTGATCTGGACGCTTAGAAGTGGGTGGACATAGTGTCTTACTGATCTTTCGCTTTACTCGTTTTGTTTGAA
Source organism: Cacoxenus indagator (assembly GCA_035041755.1). Classification (NCBI taxonomy): domain Eukaryota; kingdom Metazoa; phylum Arthropoda; class Insecta; order Diptera; family Drosophilidae; genus Cacoxenus; species Cacoxenus indagator. The sequence goes on from JAWNKX010001092.1 coordinate 89,726, forward strand.
AACAGCGCACATCAAAACTGTCAGTAACAGCTGAGTAATGTTGCTGCTCATATATCATTACAGGCGCTGTTGTTGTAGTGGTAGTAGTTGTACTTAGAACAGCTTTGGTACAGAAATAGTGAGTGTTGAGTTTTATCACACATATGCTAAGACAGCACTGGCAATATAGCCTCACTTATAAAAATTGATCGAATGCCCCTCATGGGCACAATAAGTAGATTAAAATTAATTGAACACTAAGGACTTAATTTTGTGTAATGTATGTAAATTAATTATTTACACAGCTTCACGCACGTGAGTTAAGCGCACGACCTCCGTTCAATAATAATAATAATAATAATAATAATAATAATAATAATAATAATAAAAATAATAATAATAATAACAATAAATACAAAATAACTGGCAAAGAAACCCCTGCCGCTATTCTTCATCGAATTAAAAGCCAACGCGAATAATAGAGAAATATACATCATCACCACCCTTCTCCGCATCAAAGTCATCAGTGAACCACCACACCACAAAAGCACGGTAGCTCAGTGCTCAAACTGCCAAAAATATGGCAACAAAGACCCGATCTGTGTGAAATGCGCCGGCAAGCACAAGACTATTCACTGCAAACTAATAAGTGCAGAACAAATTAAATGCGCTCTTTGGTGCGGCTCACACCCAGCAAACTATAAGGGATGTGAAGTATGCAAACACCTAAAAATTAAAAGATTTCCCTCACTAAGAGAGAAAGACGTTAAAAAAGATGACCGTCAGGCAGAAGAACAACCATCAAACAAAGTTAAAATTGGATTAACGTACGCCCAAACAGCAACAAGTAACCATAGGAACCCCACAAACCAGGTGCAATCTCAACAAAAAGATGACAAGGACAACAAAAAACCCAACAAAAACGAGATCAATAAAAACGCAGCAAATAAGAATAAATTTTCAAACGATCTGGCGCAAATAAAACACATAATAAAACAACTAGCGCAGCAAATGAGTAACATGATGAACATCATGACAGTACTATTGAGAAAACTCGACAACAAAAATGGACGATAAACTACGAATAATTGCATAGAATGCCAATGGAATCAATTACCATAAACTGCTTGTGAGAGTCGCGATTAAGCTTCTGAATTAGACGGACGTACACGCATTGTGCCTCCGCTATCCAAGGCAATTGCTCTTTTCTACTAATTAGTGTAATATACCAATTAAAATTAGCATAGCCTCTCTGGCCTTACGGTGAACATTCATGGGCGTTGCATTTGCAACGGCACTATATATTTACCCTAACTGCATTTATATTATATTATATTTTTTCCCGAGTGTTTTTTTTTTTAGTTTGTCTTGGCTTATCGCGTTCTTCTCTTTGTGCTTGTTGTTTATGCAGCTATGCAAAGTGACAATAAAATAAATAACGGCAATATACCGTTCGCTGCAGACGCATGCGCAGACCTCTGCGCTAACAACAATAATTATTTGCTTATGAATTTTGGTCTTGATTATCAAGTGGTTGTTAGACAGTTTCAGTCAAAGGGACAAAAACGTAAATCTTCCCCAACGGTCAGCCCAAAACGCAAAAGCAATAAACTTGAGAACAACGATTATGCCCATGCCGAGACTAATGTATATAATAATCGGTTTGAGATTCTCTCTACAGAAGATGATGATATTGAACCAATTCAGGTGGACCCCGATGTAGCACTCGAAGCACCCCCTGAACAGCGAAAAGCCTCACTAAAGGGAAAATCATTACGCCAAACTGTGAGCAGGACCGCTTCCTCATTCGAAAATCCTCAAGTCGAACAACCAAGGCTTCTTAAACTGCCACCAATCTCTCTCCCCAGAATAACAAATCTACCAATGATTCTAAGCCTGCTAGAGACAGTCACCGACCTAAATAACGTAGAAACTTGAACATCAGTGGGTGGTGTAACTAGGCTCTACGCTAAAGATAGCAAGACCTTTAGAGCTATGCAGGCTCTGCTCGAAGTGAAACGCGTATAATTTTACACCTACCAACTGAAGGAAGAAAAAACTGACAAAGTGGTCATTAGAGGTCTTCACCATTCAACTTTTCCATTCAACTATGGAAAGCCAGATCAAATCCGAGCTTCACAAACAAGGGCATGATGCAGTACATACGTACCGACCCACTAAACGGTCCACCAAGGAACCAATGAACATGTTCTTTGTTAACCTCACCACAGCAGCCAAGGAAATAAAACGCCTCTGTGGACAACGCGTTGTAATTGAGGAAACTAGGAAAAGGACTGACGTTACCCAGTGTCGTCGCTGTCAGCAATTAGGACACACAGCCAAATATTGCCGTCTGTGCCCACTGTGCGTCACCTGCGGGGAAGAACACAAAGAGAGGATTGCGTGAGACCATCTTCCAGAACAGCTACATGTGCAAATTGCGGGCTTGATCACCCAGCAAATTATAAATGCTGCGCTGCTTACAACCATTGCCCGAACAGTCGACTAAAGAAACCTTCTCGTACGCCGATATTACAAGAGGATCCCCAAATGTAATTAATCAGTCTGACCAAAGGGAAAGTCAACAGAAAATTCAAAAACACACGAACAAGCGCCAGCAACAATCTTTAAATGAACAGTCTAGCCGATTGGAGACAAACCCATATGGGAATCACGTTCTGAACTCCATATGTGCAGCTGTAAATTCCTTAAATGAATCTATTAAAAGTCTCAATGAAACACAGAAGCAAATGCTGTTATTACAGATTCAAATTTTGGACTTACTCAACTCGCGTAACTCGAAATGAACTCCTTAAAAATTCTGATCTGGAACGCAAATGGCGTCTCCAAAAAACTTCATGAAGTAGAATGCTTCTCGCAAACCAACAACATTGACATTATTCTCCTTAGCGAAACTCGACTGCTGGGAAATTCTGCCACCAAAATTCACGGATACAACTCCTACCCAGCAAACCACCCGACCGCTACACGTGGCAAGTGTGGCGCCTCCATCTTAATTAATAACAACCTTCAACACTTCCCCTCACAGCCTATTCGCTCTAATGAAGTTCAAATTGTGTCAGCCAATGTCCTAACTGCTATCGGCCACATCGAGTTCTGCTCCATTTACTGCCCTCGTCGCTTTAACTGGTGTAGCAACGATTTTGCAGCTTTTGTGGAGAACCGTAACAGAAAGTTCCTTGTTGGTGCTGACTGGAACTCCAAACATATGCTCTGGGGCGACCAGCGGTGCAACAAAAGAGGAAAGGAACTAGCGGATGAATAACAACTCAAGCTGCTTAGACTTTGCCATTTACCAAAATATCCCAAATATCCCCACTGTAAGCTTCACATTGAGAGTCAATTAGACTTGGACTCCGACAACTCCCTCTGATCGTTACGCTGGATTATGCTGCAACATATTTCCCTTCAGTCGAGAGGCTTATCGACCGCCAGACTAATTTGAAGAAATTTAAGATCCACCTAAGCGACTCCCTTTATCCTGATATGGAACTTAATTCTAGGACAGATATCGTTGATGCTTTGGAAATCTTCACTAGAAAGGTCCATGAAGCTGCCGCAGACGCCCGCCACAGCATCACAAGGCCACATAAGTCCAACAACGGCGATAAGGTCTTTACTCCAGAACTGCGCGCCCTCCTGTGGAATAAACGGAACCTACGAAAAGTCTACATTCGAACAAAACACCCTAAGAAGTTCTTAGCAAACATCGTGCCGACTACTTTGACAACATGCTCGCTAAAATGGAGCCTAATAACAATGCGTCTTTCTTTCTATGGAAGGCAACACGTAATGCTAAGCGGCAGCCAATACGGATAGCCCCACTGAAAGACACCAGTGGAAACTGGAGTCGCTCCGATGCTGAACAGGCAACACCTTCACCGTACATCTTTCTGAGAGATTCAGACCACTAGGAATGGCTTCTCCAGAAGATGTAAGTGACATCAGAGCCCAACATAAGGAGCCTCAAGGCCAACAAATCTCCAGGTCACGACAGGATATGTAACAGAACTTTGAAGTGCCTTCCCGAGAATGCGCTCCTCTTCCTCGCAATGATTTTCAACGCGATTCTTAGAGTACAGCATTTCCCTATTGGGTGGAAGCCCGCCATCGTTACAATGATCCATAAGCCTGGTAAGCCAGAAAGCGATCCCGCTTCCTACAGGCCAATCAGTCTCCTGTCTTCGATGTCGAAGGTTTGTGAACGACTGCTTGCCACCATATTGATGTTTATCGTGGAGACCCACGGACTCATACCCGAACATCAGTTTGGTTTCCGCGCCGGGCAAAGCACAGGGCCGTAAACCATATTCTTATGGCATTTGACGCAAAACAGTTTTGTAATGCTGTTTATATCGACTTCGAGCAGGCATCCGACCGAGTATGGCACCTTGGTCTTCTAGAGAAGGTTAAGTCCGCCCTACCATCACCCTACTTTGGCCTTATCCAGTCCTATCTACAGGGACGCACTTTTTGTGTTAAGACTCGAAGCGGGCTATCAGCCGCACATCAGGTCATGGCGGGAGTATCACAGGGCAGCGTGCTTGGCCCAATTCTCTTCTCTTTATTTTCTGCCGATATCCCAGTTCTTCACGATGATGAGGTGGGCATAGATGGCGATAAGATGTTGTTAGCCTCTTACTCTGACGACGTGGGTGTCTTTTACTCCTCCCACCGTGAGTACGAAGCCGCTGATGGAATTCAAGAATAGTTTCATCATTTAGAGACATGGGCAAAATGATGGAATATCAAAATAAATAGCTCAAAATGCACCAACGTCTGCTTTACCTTGAGAAGAAGCTCTCCACCGTCTGTGTATCTCTGCGGCGACATACTCCCCCAAATCAACACAGTAAAATACCTGGGTCTAACCCTTGACCAAAAATTCACATTTAGCAAACACAGCTCTTCTGCAGTACACTCTTGTCGCAGCAATATTATTAGGTTACACTGGCTGTTAAACAAAAGCAGCTCACTGTCCCTCACTAACAAACGGACAGTCTACGTAAAAATAATTATTCCTAAATGGAGATACGGCATGGAGATCTGGGGAATCGCGGCAAAATCTCAGAAGAAAAGACTGCCAGTCCTGCAAAGCAAAACTCTCCGATTAATGACTGGTTGTCCCTGGTACGGCAAAAACTCAATTCTGTACAGAGACCTGGACATACCTGTTGTCGAGAACTAGATCGCCCTACAAACCAACCGATACAACGACCGACTTTTGGCGAACTCAAACCGCTTAGCCAGACCCCTGGCTGAAGTCTCACCCATTCAGCGCCTCAAAAGGTTTCACTTCTGCGAGCTCCTGGAAAGGAGCAGGACTCGCCTTAGACGGAAAAGACGCTGACCTTATCCTAGAATTTAAATGTCCTAAACCTGACAAAGAATTAATGTATACGTTTGTAATAGTAGTAAATAATTGTTTAAACATAAGTTATGACATAGATGCAAAGCACATTATAAGGCACAATGCGCCCGGTTTGGTGCCTAATAAATAAAATATTTTTAAAAAAACAACAAAGTCTAGACCATTTTTTTTTTCTTCATTGCCGATTATAAGGAAAGAAGAGGAAAGAACCAAAGATAAAGTAAGGATGACAAAATTTGCTTTGCTCGATTGAGACTCGAATTTCGTGGACTAAGCGTATTCCTTGTACAGTCAAACTTCCAAATATAGAATCACCATAATGAATAACAAAAGTTCAAATTATGGGGATATTCGAGTTATGGAAGATATATTGTATTAATTTTTCGGTATAAAGGTACTTAATTCGAGTCATGGAGATATTCGACTTATAAAAGTTCGACCTATGGAAATTCTACGGTAGTTAGAAATTTCACTTGGGTTTCTTTGGCTGTTCAATAAATGCGCATTCAATGTACTTGCTATTGAAATGGATTTCGTTTTCTGCCACAACCGAAAATTTTCTTGAAGAAGTTGAAGTCAAAACTCAAAACTTGCCATTGTGTGAGTTACCTTGCTGTGTAGGTGTGGTGCGTGTATGAGATTGTGTTGGTTTTCATTGTCTCCCTTGCGGGCGAACTGCGCTAAGTTTGAGTTTGTTGTGTAGGTATAGTGCGTGTATAAGATTGTATTGGTTTCTTATTCGGCCCTATTCCCGTTGGCGTTCATATTTTAACAGTCGTCTCTCTGTCGTCGTGGCCTTTCTGTCGTTTTACTTATAAATCGGTATTCCCTAGGTACAACGAGACGACGACGATAAGTTGTCGAAAAGTATCACAAAAGTAAAATGAAAAGTTGGCAGAGCTGCTCTAATTTGGGTTGTTATTTTCCGTATTTTTATAAATAATTTCATTATTTTGGATAAAAAAAACATAAAATTCCAATCCCTTTCTTTGGTAACGAGATATGTCATCTAAATACCCCTTAATGGACGCCAAGCGATTGCCGTTTTCTTGTTGCACTTCAGTTTTCTTTGGCAATTATATACTTTCTTTTTCAGCGGGTTTATTAACTTATTGAAGTGGTGGTTATTACGTCATTGTCGATATTTTGGACAGCATACACTTTATTTATATTTTCGCCACTTTTACAATTCATATTAGTCGTCTCTTCGTCAATACTCAGCCAGCTCCTCAATTTCTTCATCGAATCGTGCAATACTTCTATTGGATATATTTTTAATTGCATTAAATTTTCCACCGCTTCTTCTAAGGGTGACAAAGAAATTTACTTATAGGCGCCTCTGCCTGTTGCTCTGCCTTCAGATTTGTTGGTCACCAGCCTTTTTTACTATAAATTTCAAGTCCTCCCATACTTTTAATATTAATTTGTTTTAATTTTTATTTATTTAATTTTTATTTAATTATTCTTTTGCAACTTTAGTTGCATCACTTATTTATTTATCACTAATTAGGTACTTACTTCGTGTCAACCATTACCATCATGGACTGGAGGTCCAAGCGGGTTCATTTTTTCTGCTAATTGTTTCCAGAAACATTCAATATTTAAGTTTTTTATGCCTTTCGGAAACCCATATTCATATTTTGGCATATTCAGTATTTTTTTCCATTTCTGAAACTAAAATTTTGAATTGTCGCTGGGTTGTTATTTTCATACATCTTAATTTTCACTACACTCGCTTCAGCGCATATCAGTCGTACTCTCACTCTCGTTGAGTTCAGTCGTAAACGCGCATGGTTTTTATCGGTTTAGTGAGGTACAACAACATTTTCGTAGCAGTGTCGTTTTTGTGCTTCGTCTCTACTCCTTAACAAATTTGTTTTTCTCCTTAGTTTTTTTTTGCTTTTTTTATTCGTTATTTTAAAAACTTATTATCATTATCGTCGTTCGCCATCGTTGGCGTCGCTATGTGTGATACAAACATTGGCGTCAGTAAAAGTCTCTCCTGGCAGGCACGCGATAAGTGGATAACTCTATCTGCTTCCAAAAGAAAGGCGCGCTCGATCGAAATACCAAATAAGAAGAAGCCTTTCGCTAGAACGTCTTTGCCTTCGTCTCCATTATCTGAAAAAAACATTAACAGCCAATGAGGGCGAACCCATTCAGTGTGAACAGTCAAGTAACGTCATATGGCAAGATGACCCGAATATGACAAACAAATTCTCAGTGGGAATCGCTTCGAGATTCTTGGAACTATGGAAACCCAGGATACTCCAGAAAACTCTCAAGGACCATCCCCTATGGAACAGGTGCCAAAAAAATTCAAACCCCCTCCAATCATCATTCCCTTGGTGGAAGACATTCAAACCATGCGAGACCTGATTAAAAAAACCATCGGTGGTAATGATTATTCCTACAAAGCTGGAAGTGACGGGCAAGTACGCATTATGCTGCAGAACAGTGATCACTACAGAGAGCTGGTAAAGATATTCTGTGAAGAGGGAGTCACTCCTATCAGTTGAAAGAAGAAGAGGCATATCGTGCGGTTATTAAAAACTTGCATTATTCCACCTCCATTCAATACATCATTAGGAATCTCCACGAACTTGGTCACGAAGTTAGACACACCGCCAACGGAAAGTCCCGTATTACCAAAGCTCCTATGTCGATATTCTTTGTTGATCTTGAGCCAGCACCAGACAACGTTAAAGTGTTCGAAGTCAAGAAACTTTGTAATGCTATGGTTAATATAGAGTCTCCTAGAAAATTTGATGACTTGGTACAATGTCATCGCTGCCAAGAATTTGGGCAAACTCAACGTTTCTGCAACAAGCCATACCAGTGTGTGAAGTGTGGCGGGGGCCACAAATCAACTGAAGCATGAAAACCAGGGAAGACCGTAAGACCTACGTCCATTGCAATAAAAACCACACGGCTTTCTATAAATTATGTAGCGTATATCAGGCTACTGTTCAGAGAATTAATGCTGGGACGAAAAAGCCAGTATCTCAGTACCACTCATCGACACTTGCAGTACAGCAACAAGACACCTCGGTCTGGCACTCCAGCAGCCGCTCTACGTATGCCAGCGTAACTAGTGGTAACGTTACTTCCCAGCCATAGATTCCTCTTGAGAACCCAAATAGTAAAATAGTAATGCAACGAATAGTGACTCCAGCTTCAGTGAAGAGAGAATCCTGAAACTTTTAATGCTGATGATTCAAGAAATGGTAAACACGCTTACTGCCAAGTTTACCCAGATGATCTCCAACGTCTTGTCTAAATCATGCAACTAAATCTCAGGATGACTATATGGAATGCTAATGGCCTATCCAAGTATAGGCCAATTGTTGAACACTTTCTCAAAACTAATAATATTGACGTTCTACTAGTTTCTGAATCCAATCTAAATTCCTTAACCTACTTTAAAATACAGGGGTACTTTATCACTGCAAACCTTCCTAATCAAACCTAACCAAGTCTTTAATAGACTGGGCCAGAGATTTATAGCATGTGGTAATTTTAATGCGAAGCACACTTGGTGGGGTTCCAGACTTTGCAATCCAAGAGGAGTTGCTTTGTATAATTGTATGCATACCACGCAACTCCCAACAAAATCTCTACTGCACCTTTTCATGACCTCTGCTCTGATCCCTCAGCCGTATTAGTCAACATAGATATTCCCATTGTTGTTGTACCCAGACCTGTTAAAATCGTTAGAAGAAACAACAAACTAAATCTATATCACTCTTGGCTTGAACACACAATTGACTCAGACACTCAGCTGAACTCTGGTACTGATACTGAATCAGAATTAGAACACTTGACTTTGAACATCCACGAAGACGCAACCTACTCTACTCCTTCTCCCTCCCGAGTAACACAGTATCCCAAACGCCATCTCCACCTCTGGTCTCCTGAGATTGCTAGCATGGTCCAAGGGAAGAGAAGACTTCGAAGAGTTTGGCACCTCAGTAGAAATCCGAGGGACAAAGCGGCGCTCAGCCGAGCAACGAAGAAGCTGATAGCAGTGATTAACGAGGCAAAAAATAAGGCAACTTCATATTTCCTTGAAAAGCTGAACCAGGGACTGCAGAATACAATCTATGGAGCGCGACAAGATACCTTAAAAGGCCAACAAAGAGAAAGGTGCCTCTTGAGAGTCATTGTGGTGTCTGGTGCAGGTCCGGCGAAGGCAAGGCTCAAGAGTTTGCGAAGGACCTTGAAGCAACTTTCACTCCGTTCAAATTCTGCTCTCCGGCTGATGAATAAGAGACAATCGAGTTTATTGACTCTGCATGTCAGATGGATCTCCCAATACGCCCAGTAGAAATTCAAGAAGTTCAAAATGAAATTGCTTGTCTAAAACCAAGCAAATCTACTGGCTATGATAAAATAGATGCTATTGCCATCCGAGCCTTGCCCACCAAAGCGCTGTTGTTACTTGTTGCGATCTTTTATGACATTTTGAGGCTCAGTCACTTCCCTGCGCAATGGAAGTGTGCTGAGATCATCATGATTGCAAAACCAGGGAAGCCAGAGCACAAGCTAAGCTCCTACTGACCAATTAGCCTGCTAGCGATTCTTTCGAAGATGTTTGAAAGAATATTCTTAAGTCGACTGCTCCCACTCCTGGATGATGTACGAATGATTCCCGATCACCAATTTGGCTTCAGGAGATTCCACGGAATACCTGAGCAGTGTCACTAAGTGGTTCAACATATTTTGCAAGCATTCGAACAGAAAAGGTATTGTTCGGCTATCTTTCTCGACATTCGTCAGGCGTTTGACAAAGTATGGCACCCAGGACTGTTATACAAACTGAAAAAGCTCTTCCCAGCACCGTAGTATCTGCTCTTAAAGTCCTATCTTGAAAATATAACTTTCTATGTCACTTGTGACGGTAAGGACTCAGATATAAAACAAATAAAAGCTGGTGTGCCACAAGGTAGTGTGTTGGGGCCTATCCTTTATAGATTATACACTTCTGACCTTCCGATAACATGCGAAGGTAGTACAATGATGACACAGCACTCCTAACATCGAACATCTGCCTCATCAATTTTGCAGTGTCATCTAAATCGATTAGAACCATGGCTTAAAAGGTGGAATATTGATGTCAACACAGATAAATCTACTTATGTTACCTTCACTCTCAGACACATCTTGTCCCTCAGTCCAGCTAAACGGGAACATCATACCTACGCACACCTCGGTCAAATACCTTGGATTGACACTTGACAGGCGCCTAACATGGAATCCCCACATTAAGCTCAAAAGGAAACAGTTGAATCACAAACTATATAGGATGAGATGGCTCATGTGGCATAGCTCCACATTAGGTATTAGGAACAAGGTTTTACTCTATAAAACTATCCTTAAGCTAGTATGGACTTGTGGAAAACTATGGGGAACAGCATCAAAATCAAATCATCCAAAATTTTCAATCCAAGCTTCTGAGAAGGCTTGTAGGAGCTGAATGGTATGTCCGTAACTCAGTCATTCACAACGACCTACAGATTTTGACGGTGAGTGAAGAAATTGCGCACTGCAGCAAAAAACACATCATTCGAATCTCTCGAAAATTATCTTGCCGTCAATTAACTGGACAATAGCCTACAAACTCGCAGGTTCAAGCGTTTCCACCCTTTGGATCTCCCATTTAGAACACCTGAATACTAAGTGTCCTCTACATCTCGTAACTTGAACCACAACTCACATGTCAATTTTACTTCATTTCATTTGTATGATCTCCTTCGCTAGAGTAGCAAATAAAGATTTAAGTTATACAAAAAAAAAAACTCGCTTCAGAGTCGCCACCTCAAATGCTGACGACCGAATACGAATATTTCACAGTCGTTTTTCTATTCGTGGCAAGTTAGAGAATACAGAATTTCGACAACGGGGATACCAACTTGTCGTTTTTGAGTCGTTTTTCAACATAAAAGCCAACGGGAAAACGGGCGATTGTGTGTATCACCCGGAATATTTTTGTATGACTTTGTTTTATGATCATGCCTTCTGTTTTTGCTGGCCGCCCGGTATTTTCATATCATTCATATAAATGAATATAGGAGAAATATGGCTCGATTTCGTTTAAAGAACGATTTCGTAAATTAAAGAAAACTCCACACAATTTGCTTAATATTCTCGAAGACCATACAATCAAAAAACGTTGAAAAAAATCAAAGAAAGAAGACAATGGGTGCATTCAGCAGAAGTCATCACTCATCATTTGCTCTGACTTAATAATCGATTACTGGTTTGTCTCTGCTGAACGCAGTGATGGTAGATTTGTAAAATTACGGCGTTTAGCTACTTCGCAAGGAGCCTTTTTGATTTCTGCGTTAAATATTTTGCCAACAATTAACGTATTCTCCATTCCACTCATCTGTTAAATACATATTAAGAACATAAATACATATAACAAAAATTAAATAAATAAATATCATTACATTTCACTTTAAAAGCAACTTATAACAACACTCTAATTATTTACTTTAAATTTTGTGTCTTTATTACTTTGTATATAAACAAAAAACATCTAACTGAAATGTAATGACTTGGTTATCAAAGTATTTACGTGATGAATTTTTAGCCATTGCAATCACTAAATTTTTATCGAAATTGTGAATTAGGCATTCACAATGAGCGAAAAGCATCAAAAAACGGCCATCAAACACTTCTGCTGAACGCGCCCAATGTCTATGATTTTTGTTTTTACTATGTCTTTCTTGTGTTTTTATAATTTACTTATCATTGAATATTTTCCCCTTTTACGACATTTCGACTTTTGCAAACCAACAGAATATTGTACCCCACTTAAGTTGAACAGACAAAAAATCTGCAAACCTACAGAAAATTTAACATAAGCTGTCTGACAAGCCTCTCCCGCCTTTTTTAAGGGAGAAATGTAACCTCTTTATGAATGTATACTCTTTGTTTTTATGAGTGAATATGAAGAGCTCAAAGCTACTTATTATGTTTCAATCGACAAAATACTAAATTTATTATAATAAAACATTTTCGCAACTTGCCTACACCATCCCTCTAGTATAATTCACTGTTCCAACACTGATTCTTCACCAGTCCCTTTGAAATCACCACTAGTTTTAATTGTATCCCTTTTACATGCACTTAACTGGTGACTTTAACATGGTGATGTCATTGGCAAGGGTCAATTGCCAAGGCAGTGGCCGTTACTTCATCAGTGAATAGGGAAAAAATGCCACTAGTTACTTCGCTAGTGATTACTTGGGTGCTTTCCAGGTGGGTGAAATAGAGAATAAAAAAATAAATGTAATCCCCTTATGATGAAGCTCTGGCAGAAAAATAAAATTATTACATTTTTAGTAAAAAAAAAAAATTATTTCTCAATTGTTCTCACTTACTGGTTCGCCTCTGCAGTACTTACGGCTACTGAATTCACCAGTATATATAAAGAGGCTAGTGAATGGTGGTAATTGCCAGCAAGTATACTGCAAGGATTGGTGTAATTTCGAAAAAATTAGTGACCTGTAGCGCTTACACCACATAGTTATTTACATAGTTGGCGACCTACTGTCTAGAAAGTCATTAGGGTTGAGTCTCTTCAGCATTACGCCTATAGTGAGTGCCTTGGCCAGACTCTTTGAATGAGATTGCAACCCCTGGTGATAACGGCTGCGGTTTTGACGGATATTCTTTACCACAGTTCGCATAAGCGGGTGTAGTGTGGTGCTGTAGACAAACCAGGGAGCCCCAGTTATGCATCGTGGCGCCTTGTTTTGCCAGGTTTGGAAATTCTGAATTTCGGGGCGAAAGGGGGTTTGATGGACCCAAAGCTGCATTTCGGATGCCACTTTCATCCTATCGATGCCGCTTAAAGCTTGTCCAACTTTCTACGTTGACCAGTCGTAGAACTACTCTCGGAGTGATGTTTCTATATAATACTATTCAGTTTCGTACAGGTAGGAAATGACTCCATCCTGCGCTTAATATTAATGAAATTAAAGAATTTTTAAGGATCGCGTTTTATGTCCTCTTTGACACAGGTTGCTACTCGTCGTAGCAAAGATTATTAAGATCGCGTGAAAACCACGGTGGTGTCTGGGTTTTACATTTAGGTTTGACTCCAGGAATACAAAGTTTGAAATATTTTTGTATAGTTCTAAAAAAAAACGATGTTGCTAGTTAGACATTTTCGAAGGAATACAAATAGGACCAGTCAGTATTAATAAGGAGACGGTTGAGTTTAACGTAGTCAGTATTAGAGACATTCTTAGTTTGACGACCGGACATATTTAGAATGATATTCAATTCCAGGGTGGGGTGAAATGCATCCTCAGGAATAGAAGGAGGATGACTTCTAAACAAGGAGACATCATCAATACTGTCGGTAAAGACCCGATCTAAAATTCGGTTTTTGCTATTTGTTACATAGTTGACTTGCTGAAAGGAAAGATCCAGCAATGACTCAACAAATTCGCAACTCTTTGATGAAATAAATCAGTTGCAATTACCGGAAGCTGACCAAGAAATATAAGGAAGGTTTAAGTCTCCCATAATTATTTATCGGAATCTTTGACCAATGAAATGACTTCTTTAATAGCAGTTAAGTGGGCATTGTATACGGATTCTTCGGATGTAGGTGCAATATAGGAGCAAGTTAAAAACCGATGTGAATTAGTAAGCGATACTTTTACACAAATGAACTCAATGCCATCAGTATTGTTAATAGACCCTGTGCCTGAGGAATACGATGTCTTGACATAGATCAACACTCCGCCACCAATGCGTCCAATACGATATTTTCTATAAGTTGTGAAACTATTAAACAACTTAGAATTTAAAACGTCCAGACGCAGCCAAGCTTCGACGAATAGAATAATGTCAGAATTGAAAGAAAAACTATTTGAAAAAAGTATAATAATTTTAGAATTTAGGTCTCTGACATTCTGAAAATGAATAATTAGATTATGTATAGAGAAAGTGAGAGTTGGTACAACAGCATGAGAAGAGCAAACACTCAGTTTTTTGGAAGATTATCAGAGGCGTCAGTATTTAAGGTTGTGTTCGTTGGAGGAACAATATGAGGCAGTCTTTCACTGATACCCGTGTTAATAAATTTTTTGGCGTTAAACTCGTGCACAACAGAATCAGCAGTCCAAAAAGTAGAGCCTAACAATTTGTTACAAAAACCAGCGGGTACAGAAATCTTTTAAATTTGAATTTTTCAATATTTATGCTAGTGACCGAAGGCAGTTTGGAGAGACGTAATCGTTTACGTCAGCTTCCGTAGTGTCCGTAGGGCGATACAGCGACAATCATTTTAGGGCCTGTCGAGACTCGAAGACTAAACGCATTGTCATCCGGCTTGCGCCACACGACAGATGCATACGAAATTAAACTACCGTCTGCTGGACTAGGCACCGGTAGTTCGAACTGCGCCATGGGCGTAGTAAAAATAGGTGTGGTTATGGGTATGTTAGGAGTAGAAGGGTTTGTTGGATTCGAAGATGCCAACGAAGTGAGTGATTTGGGCGACAAATCGATGGATTTTAGTTCCTTGAAAGATTTGTCATAAGCTTGGAATTTTTTATTCCAGCTTATAAAGTCTTTCGACAGATCATTGTAAGTATATATTCTCCTTTTTTGCTTGGTAGCATATACTTTAACGTTCCTGTTCGGGTTATTAGGAGTTGTATTCCAATTTCTATCGGTTTCAATTTCACTTATCTGCTGCATGATCTGTTTCCCGTCTTATGTCAATCATACAATTTGCACTATGACATAGTATTCATACCTATATCTTCAAATAATTTAAACTCTATCTTATTATCTTATCTCGACACATAAGTAATGTTCTCTTCAATGAACTTACAGTTCTCAAACATGTAACGCCATCTTAATTAACGTCGTTGAATTAATGCTAGCTTTATTTGTTTGAATATTTATGTTATGATATGTAATGAACCCTAAATTTAATCTTGGCTTTCATCTTCTACTACTAGTTTGTTTGGCCATTTACATTTCCAAAGTCCATAGTCAGCTTGATTGGCATGTGATCAGACCACACTTGCTGATCCACTTCAAAATTTGTGTGCGCAGACTATGATACTGCGCATAAGTCATTTACCGAGCTTTCGACCGCATTTACAAATGTAAATACACCACTTTGATCACCTTGCGTCCTGCCGTTTAGTATCAATAAACCAAAGTTGGTACAGAACCCTTCTATTCGCACTTGTTATCATATCCCTGCATTGAACCTGACTCTATTTATATCTGTTTGTTTTTGTAGTTGACCAATTCTTGCATTGAAATCGCCCGTAATAATTACCTTTTTTTCTGTTGTTACTTTAAAAAAGACGTCAAGTATTAAGAACTCGCCTTGTTATGACTTTATCGCGAAAGTGTAATCCGATGGATTCAATTCCATTTGTGGCACAATATATATGACTTACCCCCTTGTTCTTTAAACCTGTTTTAATCCCGCTTGCTATTTCGTATTGGCTACTTCTTATTGCTAGTTTCCAATATGTATTAACCCCATTAAAATATTTAGTTGCCTGTCCAGTTTTGTCTACAGTAATATGTGTTTCGATTAATGCGAATACATCATTTTATATATTTATTTCAATGATATTACTCAAATTAAAGTCGACATGAAGCCGTTCGCCAAAGATTTGTCTCAGAATACCAGCAGATTCTGGAACTCCAGGTCATTTTCTGTTTTCCACTAGAACCATTTTCCATCAATAAGAATTTTGTCTTTCCCACCTGTACCCGCTTATGCTTATTGTGTTCGAACAGCTCTTTTCGTACCCATAGCAGCGCCTTCTTTTGAATCAATTGCTGCCTACCAAGATCTTGTTCAATCGACATTTGTGTTCTCGTTTTTTTTCACAATTTGTCTTCATCGAACATAGCTCCACGAGAATGGTCATTTTTCCGTTGGTCACCCTGCACAGGATCGTGAAAACGTTGGCTATGGAGTCATTGCCTTCTTTTATTTGATTACTTTCGACACCTCGGATTATTATTCTTTTTCGCTTAATTGTTCCTTCTATGAAATCCATTCGTTGGTCGACATCTTTTTTACGGTCTTTCAATAACTGCAGTTCTTCCTTTAAAGCTTTATTCTCCATAGTCAAGGGTCGCGATTTTGTGGACAAACCACGAAGGTCTTTGTGATTTGGTTGCTCCTTAAAGTAAGCTCGCAGGCTTATGTATGAGTTTAGCCAGTAAGCAAACCTCAGATTTGTTTGCGAGTTTTTGCTGTTTGGGAGTCTGCTTGCTCAAACTACGGTTTGTGGTTTTCCTTCTATTTCTGCTGAGAAATATATCAATGGGTAATGGGGTGACTGACCTTACACTGGTACGGTGCTTGTGTTGCTGTTGCGAAAGAAGCTTGCGTTTTTTGTTCGTTTTTGTTTGTTATTTGTTTTAATTTGTAGTTGATCAATTTTCCATAAAAACAAATATGTAACTTTTTTAAATTTCGTTTTAAGTGAAACTTCTAAGGGCGCATTGGCAGTAAAAATTTGCAATATTTCCGCGCTGTGATGGGGCATTCTATGGCAGAGATGGAAGAAAAATATGTAAGAGAAACAGAGAAGGAATACACCTCAGACGTACACTTTTTTTTTTTGTATTCGTGCTGCTCAGCGATGGAAAGAAAGGAAAAGACGAAAGAAAACGAAAAACGAAAAACAGATGAGATGTGCTGTGCTCACAGTTGTTGGCATGTTGGGTCGCTTAGGGGCATGACACACGAGGTTCGGTCTACTCGAGTATGGACAAAATTTGCGCTGTCGTGACAGCAAAAAAGAATCAACGACAGCTTCGGCCACAAGGCTGTGTCAAAATAAATATAATCAAGCAAGCGGCAAGCGCAAGTATTATACTCTTTATTATTCTTAGTATTAGACTTCATCATTGTAATTTTGGCTCTTTTCTCTGTGCAGCTTCGTTTATTTATTAGTTATATACTATATACTTTGTCTCAATCAGACTTATTGAAGTTTCACTTATAGCATGCGCATTTAGTTGCAGGCGAAAATTTTTTTGGTTTGAATTTATCGTATGTCGGTTAGGAACTCCAGCTCACCCTTACACACGTCTGTCTTACTTGCTGATCACAACTTGACTCTGGGGCCATACTTGCGTCACAAAATGCGTGAATTTCAAAAGTGGTGTGAGGCAATATGATAAAACGCGAGAACGTAAAACTGCTGACGGTTGAGATCCTTGATCTAAGCTCTAGCCATGATGACTGCATAAACTGGGGTCATCCCAGTTGAGCCTTTCCTTCCGAAGCGCTTTAAGAAATATTTTCAGTTTAGTGGTTGGGCCATCCGGCAGTATTTGCGCAAAGTTTAACAGTAGGTTGTTTGAGATGGGTCCAAAGCCACATCAAGAGCTTTAGCTATATCTGTTCCGTCATAAAATTTGGCAATTCTGGAAATCCGCTTCAGATTCTGGTTCTAGAGATAGTGGATCGCTGAAGTACCACTTTCCTATTGTGAAATGACTTCTGCGCAAAACTTCTTTCTTTGATGTCGGATCTGAAATACCTCTTCGAGGGTGTTACCTCCAGAAATTAGGTCATCGACGTAGAAATTCATCCGAATGATGTATGTTTTGATGTCGTCGTTTGGGTCGTTGCGTTTCGAACTTTTTGGAATATTCCATTCTGTCGAACTCAAGTCGAAGTGCCGCTGACAATCGGGTACAGTGTGCGTTACGACCCCAGCGGATGAAGTTATATAGTTAGCATCCCAAGGGTGTGTGGAAATGTGTACCGATTTATCACAGGAGAAGTATGATTCTTCTTTAACTGTGAACTTCTCTATGCGCCAGTTGACTCCAACTTATAGTTCGCTGTATCAATGTATATGCATGTATATATTCCAAAATCTGCCGCGGGACACCTGTACCTATATACATACATACAGGGGTACATAAGCAATTCTAACGGACCACTAACTGTTCACCGAAAATGCCGAACTTGACATCACTTGTATATTAAATTTGTTCGTTAAATTTCACTTATACCCTTTTCACCGTTTATTTCATTATATGATCAAATAAATTAAAAAATCAAATAAATTCTACGTAAAGCCGTCAAGCCAGCAAAGTCAGTTCAAGACTCACCCTTGGACCTAGACGCTTCCACGTCTACCACGTCACACTCCACTTTTGAGCTTGAAAGATTGGACTATCAGTGCCTGCTCAGGCGACAACATTTGTAATGTCAACCGTGGCGTATCCAGCGGTTGTTCTCCAATTTTCTTGCGCTTCCAAATTAAGTACCGCACTATCCAACAATTAAGAATGCGCTCGCCGGAATGCGCCCCTGGGACCTGAACCACCGTGGGCCCTTCTTTTGATTACCATCAAGCTAATGTCTTCACTGGGAATGGAAACCCGTGCTCATCAGCCCAACATTATACCCAGCGCCACATTATTTGTTAGATCTATTTTTTTACTAGCTTATTTTACCATAATAAAGATTACATTAAGCTTCAAGCTCCTCTAACGCTCCGCTAACCTGAGAGACTGAAAACTAAGAGAGCACGTATGATCTTACTCAGCCTCATACGCTCTCTTCGATCATAGCTCAATACAATTCGATACATCTTCTAACAATTCACTTAAATTATAATTCAATTTCTTTCAAGTAAATCAACGATCCTTAACTACATATAAAAAAGTCCCAAACAAATATGTTCAAGCGTCTTTTATGTAAAACGTGGCTTTGCTCAGGATTTGTGTAGAGTTTAAGTAGCCTGTGACAATTTCTTTAGACGCGTTGAGCGATTTTTAGCAAGGCCAAATCTTATGAGTTCGCCTCATGTTATTGTTTATTTCTGTCTGCGTTCATTCGCTCATCTTCTTCGTATTTTGTAATTGCTTTTGTACATCCTGTACAAACTGTATTCCTTTTTGTTGTGGTAATTCCCACACAAAATTTTAAACACACTACATTTATTTTATCCTTATTAAGCATACATTCACACGTACATGCTTCCACATTTATATAGATAACGATTTCAAGCAAAGTCCCATGCATATTTGGATTGACATTGATTATTACTCAATTTGCCATTTGCCAATGTAATACGAATACCACGCCGAGCTTATAAAGCCCTGGACCGAGTATGGAGTGTAGTGGAAAAGCGCCACTGTCGGCAAAGTTGTTATTATAATAAATGCTGTAATTACATTGATATTCCGCGCTGCGCTGGCGCCATCGTTTCCAACATTCCTACGCAGTTTCAGCGTCAGATATTCAATCAAGCGAAACATAATGGAACCGAAAACGTGAAGGTGAGGGAGAATGCGATTCATTTTGCCGATTATTCATTCACTCATTCATTTATTTGTTCATTCATTCATCCATTTTCATTATTTCATCTCCAGCTCAGTTCGACGTAGCTCAGTACGGCTCAGCTCATTCCAGAAGCGTAACGATGCGTACTTAAGTCAAAATTTATCACTAGATGACATTGAATTTTCATTTTTGTGGACATAAAAAGACCAACCAATCACCAGAGGCAGGAATAGCAAGGAAGGACGAAGAAACATAAGGCATCATTTGTGACGCTGGTGGTGTTCATTAAAATTGAAAAATGTTGCTTTAATGAATTTATTTGCTACACTTACTACGTGAAAAGCTCGGAAAGAAAAGCATGCAACAAACGGTCGACAGACGGACTGATGAATGGGTGAATGGATGAACGAATGCTCGGGCAGACGATTGCTCGAAGTGTGGCATGGGTGTGCGACTCATTAATATAAAAGTAGTGCATTCCGTAAGCTGGAGGATTTTACCTTTTTTTCTTTTTAGCATCATCGTACCAACCTGAATCGTGTCAATATCAACGCTTGCCGTTGTTTTTTGTTGTTTGAATGAAGACTTTTTTGGTAAGATTTTGAGTTGTGTTAAGTTGAGTTAAAATCCTTTGATTTACTAAATATTTTTATTACGTTATCATAATTACTTCTTTTGCACTTTGTATAATATTAATTAAATAAATAAATAAATAAATAAATATATATATAAAAAATAATCGTATATATAGAGTCAGAAAGACGACCATACCTGCAAGTATGATATCGCTAACACAATTTTTGAAATTTCCATGAAACCGTAGGCACAAAAAATACACGCAACACACACACAAACATTAAATTTGCGTACACACGTACGCAACGTGTAGCGGAGATAAGCACCCGAAAAGATGACGGCAGACGCCCAAAAGTATGCAAATGGATTTGGTATTAAACAGCTTAGGTGTGTGCTTATGTGTTTGCGATAAGATGCTTAAGGGACCTATTCTCAGCAACCTAACCTCAAGTAGATAGAATATCACTGTCAGAAACCTGTTAGCGAAAAGTCTTCAACTATTTATTTCCTGTCAAGGAGCTTTTTTGCTAGGTTTCTGACATCTCCTCGGTAGGTCATGTATTTCGCGCACTGGTAACACACTGCAAAATGGACGACAACGTGATTTACTGTATTATTGCGAAAATTTTGGAAAATAGTCATAATTATGAGACAGAAGTGTGTTAAAGACTTTTCGGGATCGTAGCGATCCGTTTCCAATAGCGGACAATCTTTTTGAGAGAATTTATTGATTCTCAAAAATATTGTGCCCTCACTTGATGAAGCAGTTAAGCATGATAAGGGAAACTCAAAAATTCCATTTGTGTTTCGTTTCATCACGGCTTTATATTTCTATGCACACGGGTCCTACCAAAAGTACATAGGAAACAACCACAATGCTCCTATGAGCCAATCATCAGTTTCCCGCGCAATTGAAAGCGTTTCGAAATTGATTTGCTATAAAATAGCGAATATTGAAGAATTAGTTAATTAACTTACTGATTTCCATTCCGTCACTGTGTGCCTGAGTCCATTTATGGCATTCAAATCGTTGGACAGCTGCTCCCATAAACTATGCACCGCTCGTGGCGCCAGCGGGAATTTTTTTACGGTCTCGCGCGCAATTCAAATTGTACAATAGAGAAGAAGCATTTGAAAAAACCATATGACTTACCAGACTGGGGACATGGACTTTACAGACTGCTGTAAAAACAGCTTTTTTAATGATGCAGCTTTAAATAGTGCGTAAGAATACCAAAAAGCACAAAAATTATTAAAATCTTTACCACTCGTAATAGGTTGCTAATAGGTTACTGAGAATAGGGCTCTTACATCGGTATGCTCTTCGCTTCCATTTGTGCACAATAAAGAAGAAGCGTTGGAAAAAACCATATGACCATATTCATTGAACAGAATTACCTATATGAATTTTACAGACTTATGTGAAATACAGCCCTGGTTAAAAAACACAGCTTTCATATGCGTGAGAATCACCAAGGGCCATAAATTAGTGAGTATGTGCTTTTTTATTTATTTATTTCACAATCGCAAATCGGTTTTCGTCTCTTTCGCGCTCTAGTGTGGGCGATTATCTATCTATCTATCTATAACTGGTCAGAACCGACCCGATTAACGGGTCTCGACCTCACGTAAAATGTCCCTCCAGCTATTCCTGTCTTGCGCAAACCTTCTCCTGTTCAGAATTCCCAAGTTCGACAGAACCTGCGTCACTTGGTCCTCCCAACGGAGTCGAGGTCTGCCCTGCATCTACGCCCAGACACTACCGCGTTAAGTGCACGACGAGGTCGAGCATCCTCATCCATACGACGAACATGTGCAAACCAGCAGATACGTTGCACGTTAATCCGTTTGACTACGTCTATGTCATCGTATAGTTCATACACCTCGTCATTCCATCGAATACTCTAGTCACTGCCAATACGAATGAGGCCAAATATTATTTTAAGAATCTTTCTCTCGAATATCCCTAGGGCTGCTAAATCGGTTTGAGACAAAGTTCACGATGCCGCACAATACAATAGAACTGGCAGGATGAGTGTCTTATACATGGTTATCTTTGTCTGACGAGAGAGGGCCCTACTACTCAATTGGCTATTGAGCGCAAAGTTGCATCTATTGGCAAGAGTTAATCTTCTTTTTATTTCCATGCTGGTGTTGTTTTTGCTGGTGATTATATATATAGCCAAGATATATGAAGTGCTTAACTACCTCGAAATTATAGGTACCTGCCGTCAGCTGAGAGTCAAGACGAAGCGACTCTCTATTAGAGCATACCATGAATTTCGTTTTACATTCATTTACTGCTAAACCTACTTTTACCGATTCTCTTTCAATTGCATTTAAGGCTTCTGTTACATCACGCTTGGTACGGCCAACTATCCATATTTTGCAGATGAGCTTGTGCATGTTAATAACAAGCGTATTGCCACCGGCTTTAAACAATTCAGCAGGAAGGCCATCAGCACCCGACACCTTATTGTCCTTTAGACGCTTGAAAGCGACTTTAACTTAATCATCGCTGGGAGGTGGTATATCAATTTTATCCTCGATGATTGCAGCTGCTTCTACGCTGGTGGTATTGGCGGTATCAACACCTGCAAGCAACTGTGAGAAATTGTCTCTCCATAGACCCAGTACACTTTGCACATTTGTGAGAAGATTCCCATTATCAACACGACAGGCAAGAGATGCCGAGGGCTTAAATCCTTGAGACAGACGCTTGACTCTCAGATTGAATATTCGGGCTTCGTTTTTGGTTCGATGATTCTTGGTAGCTTCTCGTTCACACCTTTACTGGTCTCGCTTTTTTCGCCTGAAAAGTCGTTTTTCTTCTCTCCTCTTTGCCTTGTAATTTTCATGCATGGATCGCGTAGCAGTCGACTGGAGCATTTTTCTATAGGCTGCGTCCTTCACAGCTGTGGCCGGATGTAGCGGGTGCTGAAACCCAATGGTTTATTCCGCAGACGCACGAATGGAGTGTGATATGTGCGCCCACATATCGCCAATGTCATGGATAACCGAGGATTTTTTTAATCTCAATTTTTTTTTTATTGATTTAGCAGGTACACTGATCTCACATGGGGCAAGCCCAAGTGGAATCAAAATTCACCTAGTTACATAGTAGACTGGGCTCAGCTAGTCTTAATTGCTAATTTATTTGGTGAACATTCGATACAAAAACTAATGTCTACAAACTACGTATTTGGCTACAGATGAGAACATCATCAGCCTCTAAATTTGTTAGCATGCAAGATGAACTAAAGTTAAGATTAAACTTAGGGTTCATTATATAGCATAACAATAAAGATTTAAACAAGTAAACATGTGTGACGAACTGTGAGTTCATTGAAGAGAACATTATACTGTGTGTTGAGGTAAGATAATAGGATAGATTTTAAACTATCAGAAGTTTTAGGGGTGGATATTAGGTTATAGTGCAAATTGTATGCTTGACATAACACGCAAATGGATCATGCAGCAGATAAGTAGTTCTACAGAAACCAACAGAAATTTGAATATAACCTCTAGTAACCCGAGAAGAAAAGTGTAACTTTTATGCTACCAAGCACAAAAGGAGAATATATAATACCAACAATTAAATTATGGAGAAACATCACACCGATAGTAGTTCTACGACTGGCCAACGTAGGTACATGGATAAGCTTTAGGAAGCAACGACGGGATGGAAGGTGGACATTTGGATCCCAGTGCATGTTACGCAGTGCAAGCAGTAAAAATTGTTTTTATACTGATTCCACGCGATCGCTATAAATTCTAAAGTGGGGATCCCATACATAAGATGCATATTCCAAAATAGATCTAACTTAGTATGTGTAAATAAATTTGGTGGTATAAGGCTCATTAAATTCCTTAGACCACCGTTTAATGTACCCTAACCCTTATTTTAGCCTTATTGACTGATGAGTGAATTTGGCATCCGAAATTGTGCTTTGGGTCCATCAATACCCCTAGATCATTAAATTGTGAAACACGTTTTAGTAAGTGATCGTTGATACGATAATTATTTACAATCATATTTTTACCATAGAACGACTTAAGCTTACATTTTTCACAAATAGTCTCGGAAATTACTGTTTTAAACAAAACATTTTGAGTTCTGGACGTTAGGTAGGAAGTAATCAAACTGACCAGGTTGGGTGGAATACCAAAGGCATCCAGTTTATGAAGTAGGGAATGACAAACACTGGCGTTGTTGAGAAAAACTATGGTTAACTAGTGACGTGAATTCTAGTAAATTGGTTGTAGTTGACTGCTTTTTAGTAAGCCCACGCTGAGAAGTACTGAATCACACACAGTTTAGCGATTCCTCTGTAATTTGATATATCAGCTTAATTTCCATTTTTATGGAGAGGAATAATGTAAGATTGTTTCCAAATACTACGTAAAATAGAGGTATTCAAGGAAATGTCAAACAGTTTGCGGATTGGTCTATGCAAAGCATTAGCACACAGCTTTAGGATACAACTAGGTACACCATCCGCACACGGTAAGAAATTTAGTTTTAAGGCTTTTAAGTAATTTAAAACTGTATCATATTCGATTACCCGCATATTTAATTGGTTAAATTTACTCAAAGAATATAGATAGTGATTATTGAAGTTTTTATTAAAATTAGTATATGTGATTTGAAAAAATTTTGCACAAAGATTCAAAATTTCTATATCGTTGCAACCTTCAACACCATTCAGTTTCATACAAGTTGGAAATGACTCATCCCTGGGCTTAATATTAATGAAATTGAAGATTTTTTAAGGATCGCGTTTTATGTCCTCTTTGACACAGGTGACATATGATAAGTAGCAAAGATTATTAAGATGTTGAAAATTATAAGGAGATATTGCGTAGGTAGCATAATCAACGGAAGAGCCTGATCTTCCGTTGTTTGGGTTTCTTTGAAGGCACTTAGACGGGTTCTTACCTTGGCTGCAACAAGGTAGAGGCCAGAGTCGAAGTTCGGACCACGGAAATTCCGTACATCAAATATGTTGGATGCATGCCTTCCATCAATCACGATGTGATCAATCTGGTTCCGAGTGCATTGATCAAGAGACAGGCATATTACCTTATGAATGTCATAATGTTTGAATCTTGTACTACTAATCACCATGTTGTGAGCTGCTGTGAAGTCTATTAGCCTAAAGCCATTGCTTGAGGGTGTTCAATGCAGGCTGTTTCGTCCAATATTAGGAGCAAAAACGCCTTCTTGACCGACTTTGGCATTGAAATCTCCAACTACAATCTTAATATGGGCCGGACCGTGTTCATAGGCGCGTTCGAGCTCCGTGTAGGAGGCATCTTTTATTGCATCGTCCTTTTCTTCTGTAGGTGTATGCACACAGATTAGACTGATGTAAACAAACTTGGCTTTTACCTGGATTGTGACAAGTCGGTCACTCACTGGTGTGAATCTAGAAACCAGGGACCTCATTCTGGGCCCGACCACAAAGCCACAACAAAACATATGTTGGTGCGAATGACAGCTATAATACATGTCACAGTTTGCTTGCCTTAAACAGTCCTGTCCTTTCCATCGCATTCCATGTATAGCAGTGATATCAGCGTTACATTCCTTGAGGTTGTTTACCAGCTGGATGGAGGCACTTGCCCTATAAAGGGTGCATATTCTTAAATCTTTAGCCTTGTTTCTTTTGCCATGGTCGTCAACTTTAAGGGGGTTTCTGTATCCGAGGCTATATTACGTGTATTCATTATATACGCTTTTTTACGTGATGGGTTATAAGCCCTACGCACAACCCCCACCGAGGGATTTTTTTTCGCCTTCTCACCTTAGAACGGCTGTCTTGTCCTTAGTGCCCAAGATCGCCAAGAAGAGGCGGTGAGCTACTCGCAGTGTACTTGCAAGGATCGCTCTGGGCGTTACCAAGTTAAAGTCTATCAGACTCTTAACCTTGTAGTTGCACCCCCGACCACGATTATCACTTCCATCTAATTCGTAAGTAAACTTACGCACAAAGAGGTGGGGTTGATTTCCTCAAAAAACTTCGCATCGGTGATTTGTTGCTCAAAACGAAAAATGTGTACCAAGCAAACAAGCTCATTTAAATCACCGTTCACCGAAAATATGAATTTGTTTGTTTCAGAACACTATGCACTCAACATAACCCTCGCCTCAACTACAATTCCGGAATCTATAATGATCGGCTACGGAAAGACAAGCGTCCGCCCATACATTCCGACACCACTCCACTGTAACAACTGCCAGCGCTATGGACATACGTTCAAATAGTGTAAAAGCCAAAATATCTGTGCCTAATGCGGTCCACAAAACCACCCAAATGAATCCGAGAATGAAGTTTGCTCAAACAACATCGGCTGCATTAACTGGAGCATAAACAAACTGCCAAGTAATTCCCACTCCTCTACTGGACAAAAAGTGCTCAGTATACCTAAAACAAAAAGATATAATCGCAATTAAAGTCGACAACAAGACATCATATTAAATGTACGATCACAAACACCAACTAGGTCATCAACCCTATGAACGTAACTAAGATACCCAAACTTAATACCGATTCAAATATAAAAATAGCTACCGGCTGCACACCCAATTTTTACCGCACTCAACATCACCAATATAGGCACAACGAAAACTGCCAGCTCCACTCCCAGCTATACCGCTCGGAATTTAACTATCTATGACATCCTCGACATCGGCGATATTGGAGCAAAAACTGAGCCCAGCACTTCATTAGCGACGAAGTTATCTCAAAACCGCAACCAAGTAAAAAACCAGAAGGTACAAGTACTTCCGCGCTTAACTTCAAAAAAATTATTCAAACAACTAACATCTAACTCCAAGAAGAAAAAAAACCTTTCAAATCAACATGGTGTCGTAGCTGAAGACAGCTTCGCCAACATGGAATAGCAATAATTTCCATCTAACCCAAACACATGTCCTCAGCTGATTAGCTTCCCTAAGAAACCGTGATGGGATCGGCTCCTCAGTACGGTCAGCCGGGGGCTTCAAATTAAATACAGCCTGCAGTTCTTGTAGTAAATCCCACAATAAAAGTAAATAAAGTAGAACCCTAACAACTTAATCATGCCACTAGATATGATAATGGTTACACTAAATACAGCGAACTTCTAATTATCATTAAAAAACATTCACCCCAAATCACATCTTTACAAGAAACCCACATGCTACCATTAAACATCGTCGCAATGCCCAAAAACTATTCCATTAGTTTAAGCACACCTCAAAATAGATACGTCGGTATAGCACTGCTTATATACAAATCAGTTCAGTCAAAAGCAAATCAACTCAATAACAACACAGCAGTACCTGCAGAAAAGTTCCCAAAACTAACTTTTGCATATTTTCCGTCTACTTACCCCCATAGACCATTCAACATTGGAAATTTAGAAAATTAAAAAACGTCATAGTCAAAAATAACAGTTAGGTGATCGTCATAGGCGATTTCAATAGCTGGCACCCCTCTTGGGGGTCACCTAAACATAACAAAAGAGGTGACACGACAAATTACCCACTCATTTCACTACACATAACACTTTCACTCACATTGACATCACCTTTTGTACAGCCGACACTCACCCCTACAGATCATGGAAACGTAGGAAACACCTTTGTGACAGTGACGACTTTCCTATTTCCTTGACTCGGTACCGAAAGAGCCCTCTAATTTCACCAACAATATATAAATAATTTAAAATTAGGTAAAGCTAACTGGAAATTATTCGATAACACAGTTATAAAAAACAATATCACCCAATCGGACAGGGTAAACAAAGGGGCAGCAACCCCAAAAAAATAATACTTAAAAGCGCATATAAAGCTATCCCAAAAACATAAATTGTTTAACAAATTAAATATAAATATCACCCAAGAAATCATAACTAGTTTTGGAAAACAAACATTCAGACGCAAGCTAAAGGAAGCAAAAACAAAGTTAAGTTATGAACTTAATGTCTAATGATATGCTTGGATGGTTATGGGTAATGACACTGGTAACCAATGCATTGTGCTGTACTCCAAGGCTTGCGAATGCAGGCTAACTCCAACTGTGAACGCGACTGTTGTCAAGCTCGATGCACCGAGCCCAGGCACTGCTGATGAAGTTCTGGTCCTCTTTAATTGAAGCTGGTTTGCGAGGCGGCTGGTGATGAAATGCAATTGTGAGCTAGAATCAAGCGACGCACGACATGGCACAAGTAAACCAACCAGATTTTTGATCAAACAACTGCTGCTGCCAGGAGCACAACATTATTGTTGGAATTCTGGGCCAAAAGAGTCATAGAAGGGGTGTTGTGCTGTAAAGACGAGGACGTCTGCGGCAAAGACGATTCAATTTGTTGCGAAGACGAAATAATTTGCTCCGAAGTTGAGGATGCTGCTGACGAAGTGCTTTGTCTCACCGCCAAGCTCGAGTTTCCAAAATGTAAAAGCGTATGAAACTTGGCTCAGCAAGTCCGGCAAGTGCCAGAGGTGCAGCTAAGTAATTGATGTCACTTTTTTAAATATTTGAGGAACAACGCTTGTCTCTTGCCTCTTTGAATCGCTAGATGTTAAGTTAAAGAATAGCTTACAATTGTAGAGGGCATGACCCTGGTGTTGCAAAGCACACAGCCGGAGGAATTTGAATTGTTTACTATGAATGTGGTTCTACTCACGATTGATTTGATTCTCCCAGCCTGGTGGCAAGGCACATATTGTGCCTTGGAGCTGAAGGCCTCGACACTAGTGCTCTCTCCCTATAATTAATTATAATATAAGTTTTTTATCTTCTAAATGTATTATAGTTAATTTTAATAAATAAATAAAATGTTCCCAGCTTCCAAGGGCGTGCAAAGTGCGTATATGTGAGTTTACTTTATGAGAAAACGCGGGCAGTTCCACAGCCCACGATGATTACACTCTTTTGAGACCTAGAGTCTCGTTGATGTGTGCCTGGAAAACAATTCGTGGATTATTAACACGTTTTTTTCGACACCGATAAAATAGTGGACATTTGTAAATTTCCAGTGATCTGATAGACTCCAGCGCAGCTCCCTGTAAGCAAGTCCTCATAAACTGAAACTTCTCTATTTCCGTGAGATCTTGGTTTTTGTCCATGTTGGTGGTAAAAATAGGGAAGAAATCGGGGAATTCGCTGTATCCGCCACTGAAGGTGGGCAGTTTGTGCTCAGGAAGGCAAGATTGCGATGCCATGGTGATAGTGGTTTGTTCTGCGGTGTCATCATGACAAAGTGTGGAACATGCTGGAGCTTGAGATTGTCGATTGCCGATATGAGATCGGACGCGTGCCTTCAACGTCATAAGCCTTCGATGAAGGCTTCACGCAACTGACCTCCGATCTCATTAAAGTCCAGCTCCTCTATAGTATATTGGGCGAGGTTAAAAGCAGCATTGGTTTAATCAAGTAACTCCAAGCGTACATTGAGCTCGTCGATTCTAAGTGCAATGAGTCAATGACTTCAATGACTTAAAGTTTCCGCACTTACATGCAACGCGTTATCCCTCTTCGTCTTGGCGTCTATTGATTTCAACAACACTTATGTATTTAGGCTGCCATTGTGTATATAACTTACAGCAAAGGGTGCATAATTTAGACTTTTAAACAATGTCAATGTTGCCAGTCGAGTCGTAAACGCGATAAGATCAGCGATCTGGTGCCGAAATAATTCGATTTATCTACCCGATTATTACTTTCTTTTGTGCCTGATTAAGTGCGATAATTCACCGAAGTCGTATAGTGATCGCCGTTTATTAATGTCTGAGCTTTATGCTCCATAATCTCAAAATAATTTAAATAAATAATAATGTTGAACTAATTAGAAAAAGAACCAAACCAATGGCAAAAAGCCTGAGAAATAATTATTGCGCAGTTCTCTCTGAGAGCTTAGGTGACTGCAATGAAACAGTTATTCAAGAATTGGTGAGAGGAGTGCAACAAAACAATTTCCAAAATCAAAAAGAGGAAGAAGAAAACATTTTATCTCCCGATGCAATGAGCCCATCAACTTTGGCAGCGGCAAAAAGAGTTAACAACAACAACAACGAAAAATGCTTAAATAACAAAGTAAACGTTAAAAATAATAATAAAAACGTTCCACCAATAAATATTTTTGATATACAATCGAAAAAAATAATTGAGCTGATTGAAAACGGTCTAACATTTCTCAATCTATACATATAATAAAATCGTAGACTTTGCCACTTTGTGCGGAATTGGCGTAAAAGGCGCGTAATACATTCGAAATCTAATTACTGAATAATAAGAAGCTTTATTAGGAGTATAACATATTTACAAAAAAATTTGGAAACATTCAAAAACAGGTGTGGCAGGCGAAAATATGGTTTTCAAAAATAGCGCCATCTGTTGGACGTTAGCCCGACACACGTTATCTCGCTGACTGTTTATACAAACGAAGAAGCGAAGCAAAGAAACGAAAACTAAATTGTATTATGTGAAAACAACAACATTGCTGCATGCGTTGTTATCTATATTACTTTGAAAACATTATGTGCCTTCAACTCAAGGTGCGCGTTTGGCTCAAGGTGTTTAACTTCGGCTTGCTGTGCGCGTGTCCAGAGTTCAACCCCAGTTGGGAAATTTGTTTTCATATCTAGCTATTGTCTATTTTTTTTAATACATAAACATTTAATAAAACAAGAATTTAAAACAGTTCATGTTAGTATTTTTTACTTTTCACTATTTGACTATTTCAATACAAACATTTTGTATGCTATTTGAAAACATTGCTAATGTTTTTCTTTTTCTTTCGCGTATTTCGTCATCCATTGCGGAACGGTTGTGAGAGAGAGTGAGAAATGTCAACTTCTGCTGAGTGTAAACACAAGCCAAACCTTAGAAGAACCATCGATATGAGCAGGTAACGCGCTTCCCTTGCCTAAAAACTAAAATTTCGAACAAGAAGTAAAAGGTGAAGAAGCATTTAGAACGAAAATAATGGTTGAGAGCGCAAAGTTAAAGCAAATTTTCGAATTGCTTTTTAAAGCCCTTTTATTTATATTTTATGGATTTCCAGTACTTTTTTTGACACGAAGAGTGTACGAATTTATTAAATACACATACGCATATTACATAGGATCAACTATCTGTAGTTTACTAAATTAAACATTTAAAATGCCTCTCATAAAAAGGTCGAATATCTCAAAAAATACCAATAATTCCAGACGTAGGAGACTCAGTAGCTCTCAATAAAGTGATCCAAATCTAGAAGCAAGACTGGCTGCTAGAGAAAGGCCGGCCACATCTCGCTCACAAAATTGTACTCAAGCCGAGTCTCGGTTAAGAATGCCATTGCAACTTCTACGTATTATGAGACTAACCTGGAACGCGAAGCGGATGTATCGAAAGCTTCCACAGACAGAGAAACTCGCTTGACTTCTCAAAGGGCTCCAACTTCTCTAGAACTTCGAAGTAGTGAAGAACGTAATGCAAAAGATCATCAACGCCAAAACGTTGCTAGACCTTTTTATGATGATCAACATCAACAACAATTGGAATCAGCTAGGGTTAATTATGATCGCAAACGCCAAGATAATTACAATGATTTCATACCTGAAATGGAAAGGTGAGGAGAAATACAACAAGCAGAAACGCCAGATCAACGTTAATTACGATCACACGCTGTTCGGATTCAGACAAATGTCAATTTCATCTGACGATTTCCATGAGCCAAAAGAATATGATGTTGCGGGACATGGTGTTTCTTGGATTAATAAAGAGAGAGCAGCTTTTACCTACAATTCACTGTCCTGAAGCTGCTTTCTCAAATGGAGAAAGGAGTCAAATGGATTAAGCTGTTCAAATAGAAAAGTTCATATGGACATTTTTCAAGACTCTCCAGACTTTATGAAATCACTTTTAAGTGGTGAACATCCACAATTTAATCCCTTTTTGAAGAATACCCGCTTATAAAATAGCGCACTTCAAATGACGTTTTTCGGAACGAATGAATTTAAAGAAGGGCCATTTATGCCAACCTTTAAAATACAAGGCCAAGTTTATCATCTTATAGGATCATTACTACCACAAGATGAGATTTATACCACATTTCTTCAGATTTATTTTGTATCGGACAACATTCAACAAGCTAATATCAGAAATAGAAATTTTCCACAACTGAACAACCAACTTATAGCTGAACTCCAAAACATGCATCAAGTCATTACTTACGTACATAGTTTTATTGGACTCAATACCGCAGTGCAAGGAAATCATTACAAATTGGTCATCAACGCCGATAAACGTAATGTCATAGACCACCGTGGGCGATACAACGCTCCACTCACAGATGAGGTTGCAGTCGCTTTGGCAGATCTGGAAAATGATAGTCGTGATATCGTATTAGGGATACAAACAGAGCTTACGACGACCTACAATACCCATTAATTTACGGTCGCGGAGAACATGGATATAATTTAGGACTCTACCAAATTAATCCCATGACTACGGCTCCAAACTATAAAAAAAAAATATCAGCACTGTAATTGTATTCATTTTACTGCAAACACGGCGTGGTCAATTTATTTATCTGCAAAGATTTCGAGGATTATTAGGTTAATTTGATGTAGATATGCGAAGGTAGAGACTGAGCGCTTAGTATGCATACGCACTAACCAGAAACGGTTACGCGCTGCAGATTACGTGCAACTCAAGGACGCTATTCAACAAGACAATAACATTGAAAACATAGGTTAGTTGGTTATCCTTCTGTCCAGTTTTACGGGTGGGCCACGTTATATGCATGTGCGTACGCTAGATGCATTTTGTTATGTTAGAAAATATGGCCGACCTGACCTCTTTATAACCTTCACGACTAATCCAAAATTGAATGAAATTTCCAAAGAACTTCTTCCAGGACAGGCTCCACACGATAGACATGATAAAATAAAAGTAAACAATACCAAAACAGTACATGTTATATGTAAATTAAATATAATTTAGTATTTATTATTTATGTGGGATTAATCTGGTCTTTATTAAAGTTAACTAAATATATATATGTAAATTTAATACTGTAACCGTCATATATCCAACAAGTCGTCGTCGTCGTTGTCGTGGGTGTAGCTTAAACTCGACTAACTCTTAATCGTCGTTGCTCTACCGTTCTCGCTGTGGTCGCCCTCGATGATAGTCATCATTGCTTTCGTCGTCGTTGCTCTCGCTCTTCGCCTCCCCTGTTGTTGTTGTTGTCGTCGTCGGCCCATGAAGGTAAGGCCGTGCTTATACCATCCCACATTATTTTATTGAAACGTCTGCATTGTGAACAGGACGTTGTACCTTGATGAGTTCCGAACAGAGACTAAACCTAAGTTGCTTACGATTCTAACTTTACATTTAGCCTAGCCCTGATGTTGCTAACGGTAGCTTCCCACGATGCCGTCACATTCTTGTCTACGCTGCAGTTTTTGTATGGTGTCGAATGTCTGCTAGGCGGACATCGTCAGCTATTTTGGAGTTGCAGGCTTGATTGTGTTAACTCCTCCCTTGCTTAAGTGGTGGCCGTCCTCAGACTCCTTTAACCCATCAATGACAAGCTGTAGACTAAGGCTTTGCTGTATTCTTTGTCTCCATTGGATCGTCTTGAACACAGCATAACAGCAAGCTATGCTGCAAAGCATGCGATAAGGGAGAACGTCGGGTTTGTCGTTAATTTTTTCTTTATTTACCCAATGTTATGAAGATTGTCAATGTTCATTCGGTGTAGGTAAGGCAAGCTGTTTCATTAACACGAATCGTATCGTCGAAGGTAAGCAAATAGGTACCAATTACGGTCTGTTCCGGGAAGTTTTTCTCTTTCACCGTAACTGTGTCATCGGTGATAATGATGACTCCGTCGTCAACTACTACCAAGGGCTTGAGGTAGTTTGCCCTGGTGCTGCAATGCGCGACATCTCCGGAGTAAAGTTGTGGAGCACAGGTAGCAGCTGATGATTCCTTACAGAAGGTTGAAATGATGGTAGTCTCGCAGTTCTCAATAGCGAATATTTTGTGTTCGCATTCGGCTACGTTGTTGTTGTCAGCAACATGAATAATCGTTCCATTATGAGGAACAGGAAATTGCAACAGGAAAATACAAATTTTCTTACAGACTAACTTAGGTTTTGGATATTTAATTATAAAATATAAAAAACCGTCATTTTGTAAAACTTTTATTTTAGATACTTCTATTATTTCCGTTATTCTAATATTTGTGAATTGCTCATTGATTATTATTATTAAGTCGATATTGTCCAGTATTGTTGGGTTTGTTACATTGATCTTTGCAAGTTTTATGAAAAGCATTAATTGTTTTATTTCGCTGATTAGTATTCTGTTTCTAGCTAAAATGATTTGGTATAGGTGGCCTGAATCAATTTGAGTGCCCTTTGCATTTCTTAGTAGAATATTAATTCTGTCTGTTAATTTATTAATCTGACAATGCATCCTGGTAGTTATAGTCACTTGTTTGTATTGGGAGTCGATGAATTGTCTGTTTTCAAATTGAATGCCATCAAAGTGATCAATATCAGGGGTACCAGCAACCACCTTCAGAATAGTTCCCAAGAAATTTATACTTCTAGCGTGTCTGTGGTATATGCCAATAGTCGTTAAAAGAGTGTTCACATGCGTCACGTCAGAATCTAGAATCTTTCTCATATGTGATTGTGGAAATTTGTTCATCAGTGTCGTTGTCTCTGTTATGATTTTCCTGTAAGCAGTCAGATCCGTTCTATGTCGTAAGTAACCAGTATCGTTCCAAATTACAGAGTTTCCGTATATTATTGGGATGTAAATGGTTTTATTCTCTGGTTTATTTTGTTAACTATTTCTATTTTAGTTTATGCTTATGTACTATCCTCCCATTAATAAGTACCGTCCAAGTCGGCTTCTACTAATTCCTCAACACACAAAGGCGTGAGCTTGTTTCCCAGCTTTCTATTGGCCTTAAGAAGGACCTTTTCCCTTAAACTAAAGACTCTATTTTCCCTTGATACGTTATGCCTGATTAACTGATCCTCCTGAGCTTTCTGAACCTTGTTTCTGAATTCTTCCTGGAAATCCGGAGTAGCCGAATGAATTATCTCGAGAGGTTTTTTATTCCTTACAGAATGGACGCTTCTGTTATACTCAATCGTTGACTGCAAGATTAATTCAATGGTATCGTCAATTTTCCTTTCTAGTTGTAGGCAACGAGCGATTTCCAATAGCGTGCTTTGAAATCGTTTAACATGCCCATTGGTTGTGCTATGAAGAGGGGGTGCGTTCGAGATTTGCACCTCATAGTGGTTCAAAAGAAGTGACTTAATGGTTTCAGAGTTTAATAATGGTTCATTATCGCAAACAACTATTCTTGTATTTGGATAAATATTTATTAAATGGAGAATTCTTGGCTTGACATCCAAAATTGTCCGAGAGGGTATTGGCTGGACAATGGCAAATTTCGAAAATTTATCGGTGCAGATTAGGAAATGTTGTGTGACACACATATGAAATATGTCGATATGTAACATTTCACCCGCATAAGAAGGAATCAGGGTTTCGCCCATTATCTGTTTATCCGGGTGTGTGTCTTATTTCGATTTTGCGCAAATACTGCAGTTTACGGCGACTTCGTTTGCCATTCTGGACATCAATGGAAAGAAGTAGTTCAATAGAATTTGCTTTACATTTACATTTACATTTTCTTGGGCTGCCCTATGGGCACGGTGTTGTTCGGCGACTACAATCTCTTTTGATCTTCTTTTGTGAATATTTCAATAACATATATTTCAATATACCAAAATCTAGTTGACGGAAAAGCCTCGACTAGTTCGTGTTGTATCTGAGCCAGCGTTGGTAGGCTGCAATAAATGGCATTAACGATATTAGGGTTTACGACGCCTTTGATGGTATTTAGGAGTTTATTCTTATTTGAGTACTCAATAAGGTCTCTAGTCTTTTCACCAAACATTATAAGATTCCGATATGAATCTTCTATTACAATTTGATTTCCGAAGCAATTGGCTGGTTTTTCGTTCTTTTCGATAGCATTGGTTAGGGCCATGCGCTGTGAATTGTTGCTGCCGTAGATTCTTCTTTTAAGGCATTGATGTGTTGTCCTGATAGTGCATCAACAAAGTGGTTTTCTTTACCGGGCTTGTAGAAAATTTGGGCGTTATGTTCATTAATGATCGCTTTCCAACCTTTAATCTTAGCGTTTGGGTTTCGGTTCCTAACGCCCTGTAAGTGGTTTCGGAATATTTTTAAAGCCCAAACTCTTACTCGTTGGTAGCGAAATTAAGTTCCCTGTCCTTCAAGGTCCGGGATATCATAGTTATTGGTTTTCCCCTTGGGACAAAACCGCCAGTAAACTCAAGGATGAGGCCTCCTTCGTTAGATCTATCGGCCTCCCGAAGTCCAGGTGTAAAAGCATGACGTCCTCCGAGACTAGGACCTCTTTAAACTTGTTAAAAGCTTTAAGCTCAGCGTCGTCCAATTTTACCTTGATTTTCTTTGACTGATGGGCGCTTACCCTTTTAGAATATCGGGAAGGGGTTCACCTATAGCGCTGAAATCCTTTCCTCACATCCATTTTTTCTTTGAACCGCCCTTCGTTATGAGGGCGTTTACTAAAGTGTGGATTTTTTGTCCTATTGTAATTACCGTTACCATTATTACTCTTTTCCCCTTTACTTCGAGACTTTTTTTCTCCTTTCTGGGCCTTTTCCTCAGCACTCCTGGCGAAACTAGTTGCGAATTGGTAGCTTTCATGGTTCGCTTTAACCTATTGAGCAAGAGCTGGGGCAGCGGGTAGATTAGTCGGACGAGCTGAGAAAAGGATGTCACTCAATGGTTTTCTGGCCCCTGAAATGAACACATGTAGGGCGACCATTCTATACTTTTCTTTCATTAATGCCGCTAAGGCGCCATCATAAGTCATTACTGTCTTATTAGTAAGGAAAGTCAATTTCCGCTCGACCTCGCCGTAGAACTGTAAAAGGGTCATGCCGCCCTCTCGCAAATTAGACATTTCTTGTTCTATTGGATAGATCGGTCGTTAGTCGGAGTATGTGAAGTCAAGAGGCGCGATCATTGCCTTTCAATGGGGTATTGAACGTTTCTAGTACTGAGTCCGCTGGGCCTTTAATCTTGTTTCTAATAACAGCGACAGCCTGGTAATGTCTCGAACTACCGTCAAAGTTCTGAAATAGCTTATAGGCAGTCTGAGCCGCCTGCCGCCATTACACGTAATACTTCTGGTTTCTTTCGAAATCAGGTAGAGATTTAATAATGTTCAATGATTCCTCACACCTAACGCCCTCCACTATCCTGGTATCTTCATACACTTCTAACTCTGTTGCACTAATATTAACGTCACGTCGGCTCACGTTCCTTAACTGTTGTTCAAAAGTTTCTCTTTGCATGCTGAGGGCGCTGTTTACTGCTACCTCAATTAGGGTTATTACTTGGTCTGGTTCCATTATTTCTACCTTTCACTGATAGTCCGTAATGTCAAAACTATACATTCGTTTTCTATTTAACTTAATTTATTTTATTCGCCGTAAGGGTTTTATACTTTGAGGTCACTTCTACGCATTGCAATGACACAATTTTTATTTCACTATTTTAGCACAGATTTATTTAGCACACATTTATTTAATTTAGTAAATTAACACAAATTTATTTAACAAGGAGCATTGCACTTACATAATTTCTTAGTCCTACTGTCTACTACAGTGTTGTACCAGTTGCTTCCGTATGTTTCCACGCCTGATGCTCCGCTGATTGCTCCTGGTGCGTTTTCAAAATGTTAAAACTTTTCATCACTTTTATAGTATTTGTCACGGTTTCGAAGTGTTAAAACCTTTTTAAAGTTCTTAATCTTTTTTCTTTTTTAATGTCGTTCACTTTATTTGATTTTACATGGGCACG
Organism: Cacoxenus indagator; assembly: GCA_035041755.1. Taxonomy (NCBI): domain Eukaryota; kingdom Metazoa; phylum Arthropoda; class Insecta; order Diptera; family Drosophilidae; genus Cacoxenus; species Cacoxenus indagator. The sequence continues at coordinate 127,914 of JAWNKX010001092.1, forward strand.
TTATTCATTCTTGCTCCACGTTGGGTGCCAATTAAATAAATATCATTTACTATTTATTATATATTTTATTGAAACATCTTCATTGTGAGCAGTACGTTTTATCTTGATGAGTTCCGAACAGATTTGCTTACGATTCTAACGTTACACTTAGCCTAGCTCTGATGTTGCTAACGTCAGCTTCCCACGATGCAGTCACATTCTAGTCTATGCTGCAGTTTTTGTACGGAGTGTTGACGCTAAATTGCCATGGCTCTGCACGTGTATGGTGTCGAATGTTTGATAGCCGGACATCGTCAGCTATTTCGGAGTTGCAGGCTTGATCGTGTTAACTTATGCAACTAAAACTAAATTCACACCACCTCGTATAACGATTGACCGAGCTAATGTAAAAATGGAAAATGAAGCCAAATACCTGGGATTATATATTGACAAACTCAACTGGAAACACCACATACTTAAAAAACGAAATCAAATCAATCTGAGGATTAGTTAATTATATTGGCTGCTCAAATCACATTTATCATTGGAAAATAAACTACTGATTTACAAAGCTATTATAAGACCAATCCAGTCGTACTGAGCACAAATTTGGAAAACGGCCAAAAAATCAAATACAGACATAATTCAAAGACAACAATCAAAAATTATTGCTATGGTCACCAAGGCGGGGTGCTACATAACTCACGATGACCTGCATCGTGATCTAAACATTCCAACAGTGACAGAGGAGATTGCAAAACTAAGGCTTATCTACTAGACGAAGCTTACCCAACACTCAAATCTTGGTGTCAACCTACTCCCAATACAGTAACTTCAACGCAGACCCAGGTTACAAAGGACAAGGCCAGTAGATCTGGTAGAATACATTCGAAGCTAGATAAAACACATATATCAATACCTCTTTCTTTTTTTTTTTCTTTTTTTTGTGGAATTTTGTTTATTTTTGTATTTTATATTTTTATTTTATTTATGTTTATTTTACTTTATTTTGTCCTATAATTGTATTAATTTAATTTAAATGTATACTATTTTTTTTACTATTTTGGTTTTTTCCCCTACATCTTTGCAAAAATGAAAACGGTTTGTGATCTGCTCACATAAGTTAGCTACAACTATAAGATAGCGTTGAAACAATGTACTAATAGTCTTTATAAAAAGTAAAGACATATGTACAAAACATATGGGAAATAAAGAAACAAAAAAAAACAAAAACCTACAAACTTTATCATTTCTGGGGCTATTCTGTCTGGCCTAGCGGCTTTCCGGCTTTTCATTGTTTTAATAGTGAAATCCACCTTTTCCTCTCTAATCGACCCATCAATTAGTTCCTCTTTCTCTTCTACATGCGATCCATAGAAGATTCTTTCCTCATCTGGAGTCGTATCATCTTTTTTAAACTTTTCCTCATAGTGTGATCGCCATACATCTAGGACTTCCTTCTTTTCTGTGACCAGCCTTTCCCCTTTCTTGATTGCCCTTGTTTGTTTTCCATACTATCATCTAAGATTTTTCACAGGATCCCTTTGTAGTCCTCTCGTGTGCCTTTTCTGCTACTGTATTACCAAAGTCTTCCCATGACCTCCGTTTGGCATCCTTTACTGCTCCTTTCATTTCATTTCTTTTTTCTACCTAAGACTCTCCGTCAGTAGCTAAACGGGGCTGCACAAAATTTATCTATGCATTCTTTTTTTCTTTAACCCTTTCTTTTATTTCTTCAGTCCACCAATCAGTTTTCTTCCTTCTTGGGTCTACTTTAGCTTTTCCACATGTATCCTCCGCTATTTGTAATGTGATTCTTTTAAATCCTTGCCATTAATCCTCCAGATCGCCATCGTGAGAAATTCTGTGTAGTCGGCGTGATACTTCAGTGCCATAGAAATATCTTTTGTTTTCGTTCCTTAACTCTTTGAGTTTAATAGTTTCAAACCCTTTGTGTTTCGACTTCCTGAAACGAGGAACTGCGATTAGCAGTCGATGGTCAACTCCTGCGACATCTGTTATGTTTGTTCTGACGCTGTTTGGAAATATTACATAATAAATTGTGCTTCTGGCCTTTCTTCCGTCAGCTTGTTTTTAACTCCATTTGTTGTTAACTCCATTTTTGGTTGAGTGATAGCTGATTCTTGCCATAGTATTGACGAAAGTGCCGCAATCTCTCATTCATACACGGCTCAACTAGGCACTGACAATTTGACACGCACATTTACTAGACGAAACTACCGGTGCTGCTGGCAAATTTTAGTCTTTCGGCCAGCAAGGGAAGGTTTCGTCGATGCTGGTTATTTCCCTGTTGGTAATGTAGGCTTGTCCAATTCAGTCGATGATGTGAACATCGGCACCTGTCGATGCTGATGTTGGTTTTGCATCATTTAATAAGAAATTTAAAAAACTTGTGTGCTTTTTCAAAACTTCGAGATCCATCGTACGTATGAGTCATACAGGGTCACAATTAATCGCTGCTGACGAAAACATGAGTAAATAATTGCTGTTTTGGAGAAAGGAATGTATTCGGAAACTAAGGAATACTATATCGGGAGTAGATTTTGGATACATTTTAGAAACTCTGCTACGGGCTCGCTGCCAACAGTCGATGTTTTTGTTATTGTGAGATATTCCCCTGGTATAATTAGAGTGTTATCGTAAATGAGTAATGCTGGAGATGCTTTGATATCCGGTTTGAAGGCGACTCGTAGACCAAGAAGAATGGTGGGGAGGCAATGTGTCTATTTCTTGACGTCGTTGCATAAAATAGCTGCTTTCAGTGAACAATGCCACCTCTCGATCCGACAATTCGATTGCGGGTGGTTTGGAGTAGTACGGAGATGAGTTCGGTGAAAACAAAAGACTCGATTTGTCTGCCCCGGCCTGATGTGATTTGTGCTGGAACTCCAAATCGTTAAATCCAGTGTGACATAAGGGCTTTTTGCGAAAGTCTCTGCTTTGATGTCCGGAATCAGTGTGGCTTCCGGCCACAGCGTTTAACGTTTTATCATTGTGAGGCAATATCATTGCCCCTTGCATAGTGGAAAAGGGCCAACGATGTTGATGTTCAAGAAACCTGCATCTGGTGGTTCGTACCGATAAGGTGAAGAACGTGTGTGTCGATGTACTTTGGAGCGATGGACGAAAAGAGTGGTGTCCCTCTTGGTCTGTCACTCATTAATTTATGCGTTGCGCGCACACAAGGGTGAGCTAGATTGTGGAACATAGGGGTTATCTTATCGCGAAACTGACTCGGGATATACTGACGTACTTTCGGTGTTGAAGTATCACATATCAATTAAGCGTCGCTGCCTGGTATTGGAAAAGGTTTTATAATTTGAGAACAAAGATTCGTACCGTTTTGTGTTATAAGCACTTAAAGTTCGTTGTCGTCTTGTTGAGCACCACTGACTTCCACATAGTCAATTAGTTTGGTAATGACCTGGATTCATGATAGCAAATGGGATGTGACGTTGTCTTTACCCGGAATGTAACGTATGTCGGTCTTGAACTGGCCGATGAAGTCAGGATAGCGGGATTGGCGGGGGGTACTTTATCTAGCTTTTGCCGAAAAGCGTAAATTAGCGGACTATAGTCGGTGACTATGCAGCATCTGCGTCCTTAAAGGTCATAAATTTGAACTGAAATAAACATAAAGCTGTCGTAATGACTGTCTTTGGAATATCGTCTTACTAGAATGGCGCTTAATGGAAAACTTTTTGCAAATCAATTTTCGAAAAAATTACTATAAGTGCCGTAGACTGGACGTCTAGTTATGTCTGTAAATACCAATAATAGGTGTGAAAATGGGTCATTGGCGTTGAATGTTTTGATTAACGCAGCGGATATTGTAACTGTAGCTGAATATCTTCGAGATGTTACATTGTCTATGAGCTGGTTGCGATGATTGTGAAAGAGAAAATCATAATGACGAATGAAGTCTGCAACAATTATCATATTCGTCACATCGACAACCAAGGATGACCAATGGTGGAGGCCCAAATCTAACTTAACACTCTTTTCGCCAATAAATTTAATAGGCAAACCATTTCTATACGTCTGCACCGGTGTCAATGATATATATTTTTTTTTGAAATCATGTCACTAACATATAAGCGAAATATTTTGCATTCCTATATTTCTTGTGGTAGCAGCCTATATGGGTAGTACCAAATGAGGAATCTTCAGATTGTTGTCGGCGTCCTCGATAGCGCTGGGGGTCTCTTGAACTGCTTCTACATCGTTATCGCGGAGCTTGTGTCATTCTATCGATTCTTTTGCTCGAGAAGATACTGCAACCTAAGGCAGTCTTTTCGTCCATAAGTCTTTTAATGCTTCATCGCTGATATTAGTGCCGCTACGCATTTCATCTCAAAATATATCAGAAAATTTCTTGTCACCAAGGGGCAGTTCTGACGAAGGTCTGTTAAGTCGACGTTGTTCGCTTTCTGCATTAAACGAATTCATAATGGTTATTCTGTTTCAATATTTCTTCTTTATAACCTTTGAATAATTTGATTTGCCTAACATAAACAATTTGTGTTCATTGATAATTTTTAGTTACCTTCCTACCTTGGTTATGAGATTTTATGTCCTTTTGTTGCTTGTCTCACAGTCTTTAATGGTTTATTTGCCTAGTTTTATCGTAATTATCGGGTCCGAAAGGGGTTATTCTAAAGAAATGGACATCCAAGTGCGAGTTTCGACAGTAGTTATTGAGGGCGCAGAGGGCAAGGTTTGTGCACACAGGGTAAAATTGTTGATTGCTCACAACCTGGAGGGATACCAGCATCGATCCCTGTAAATCCACAAATCAAGTTGACATACAGTCTCTTCGTGGCGCCGATTGGTTAGCCTTCACAACAACCATTGTTTTGTGAAGAGCGATGTATCCGGCGATCGCCATAGGCGACTTCCAAGGTTAGGTTGGGACCTGGAGCAGAGATGACGGGGGATGACCTAGAAAGTTGGAGATTGTGCCTGAGGTTAGCTCCTTCCCCACTTTTAAATAAATTACTAATTCAAAGATAACTACAAGCTTCGGATACGGACGGATCTAATGCTGACAACCCCAGTAAACGGAAAAAGAACACCGTGAGAAAGCGGAAAAACCCATGGTGTGATTATGAGTTTAGGCCCATGTAACCAAGCAGGAGGCCTACAAGACGCTGCTGTATCGAACGACGAGAGATGTTCGTAATTTCTACTAACAGAAAAGAATGGAAGAGAAGAGGCCATGAATAAAGTTCGAATTAAATAAAAGTATTTATGTATATACTTAAATAATACATATATTCTTAAATAATATTAGTGTCGTCGGTTCTATTTTCAGTTTTGAATTTTTTTATTTGAGTACAATTTCTTTTGTTTTATTTAATGCTTTATTTCATTTAATGAAAGACTGCAAGCTGTCGTTGATACAAGCAACACGACTTACCGCGTAGCCGACCGTCAGACGTCAGGTTCACAAGGGGATTAACACGACACGCTCTGGTATTCGTGCCTTAAGTTTGAGTCCGTGAACCCCCACCCAAAATCCTTTAGAACATAGTTAGTGAGCTGGTCTTTCGGTGGCACTAAGCTACGACTTGACGACTGTATTGGACGAAACTATTTCCTCTGATTATTTATTTATTTACAAAATTACTTAATGTATACAAATATTAAATTGAATACTAATTTAACGAGCAACCAGCTGCTAGGACCTTTGACTTGCGATTACGTAATAACAGTATTTAAAATATTTATGTTGGAGTTTTTTACGAAATTTTATATTTTGAAAATGTTTTGTAGGAAGGCATTTGTTAAAAGATGGGATAGGACTTGTTAGCAAAAGAGGGATTCCCTATTGCCCTCCAAGAGTTGGCAGATATCAAGGAGGCGGTCCACGGTGAGGTCATTCCCGTAGAGAGAGAATTGTGGACGGACCGATCTGTTAAGCTGATATAGATGTGTATCCTGTGTACGACATATACCTAGGCGGACGAAAGACCCGCAAGCGTCTAGTTAATGACCGACTACCGGTGGTGGACCAGGTCCATTTGGACAATTTCTTTGCCTGCTGGTGGCACTAAACCCAACACCCTTGTTCACGGTATCAGCTCTTCATACGACTAGACGAACTAGCATCTGAACAACTTAATCAGTTGCTCGTAAAGTCTTTTAAGCAGACCAACACAAAACGCACCACGTACAGCAGACAAAAGGTCCCGTGGTCGAATGAAGTGCTCTCAACCAAAAGACGGAATTTATTCAACAGAGCTAAATGCTCTGGTCAGTGAGGTGAATACAATGTCGCACTCATGGACTACAACACACAATAGACGGGCCAAGCGCTTGACATGGCGCAGCCAGTGTGAGGAATTTCAAACGCTCCCCTTAGCAGCCCGCCTGCACAAAATGTTAGCCAACTCCTCATCGAATGGTATAGGTTTGCTAAAAAGACAAGTTGGTCTTTTTACGAACAGTCGGCAAGAGACCCTTGAGTACCTACTCCAGGTACACTTTTCCTGTTAAATTAACACCTCAACTTCGCTTTCTGGCGTCATTTTTGACAAAGGCAAGGTACGCTGTGCTATCCCATTATTCCAGCCCTTTAAGGCAGCGCGCGGCGTTGCATTTTTTCAACTATGCTGCAAAATTGCTTAGACATAATCATCCGACCACTAATTGGTCTCTTTAGGGCTAGTTTCACCCTGGGATTCATACAATAGTCATGGAGAAAGGTCACTGCCGTTTTTGTCACTAAACAAGGAAATCGGACTATCTTCCTTCCTCTTAAAGACTATGGGTCGATTAATTTATCTCCATATCAGGAAAAGGCTTGCAAAAACGATTCCTTTCCACAAGAATCAATATGCTTACAAGAAGGGCAAAACAACAAAAGCTGCCCTTCATTGCCTCGATGATAAGGTCGAAACTTCACTACAGTAGAAGGAAGTTGCATTGTGTGCATTCCATACCGGCTACGATTCTATAACTAAGGCATTAGGCTATAGGAATATAGATAACCATACAATAGCCTGGGTAGATGCCATGGTAAAACAGAGTGACATATCTTCCACTCTGGGCAACACCACCGTTTGCATAAGACCAAGTAAGGGATACCCCGAGGCGGAATTCTCTCCGCGTTACACTGGTCACTAATCACTGCTGATCTCTTAGATAAGATGAGTTCACTTGACTATGAGATCACAGGGTACCCGGATGACCTAGGCATTATTGTGGCGGGTAGATTCGAATGAACTATCTTTGACAAAATGTACTCCGCCTTCCAGGTCGTCAACAACTGGTGCAACAGAGAAGGTATCAGCATTAATCCACAGAAAGTAGTATTGGTATCTGGTAGAAAGTATAAATTGAACATTGGTCCAGTTCGGTTGAACGGTACTGGAATTGAACTTTCCAATGAGGTCAAATATCTAGGGGTAACTCTGGATGAACGCTTGAATTGAAATATTCGTTTTAAAACAGACCCGTCGTGGTGGCCTAATACGCTTCAGGTAACAGCCATGCCACAATACGACAATGCGTGCGTCGCCATGGCCGGGGCCATACGAACCTGTCCAATAGACACCATGGTGTCGATCATTGTGTTTCTCGTATAGGAAGCGCACCAGGTGTTCCGAGCTGCTAATAGCGTTTTTAGCAGAGCTGTGTTGGTGTTGATGTTGGGCTATTTGTAAGTCCGGCCTGGAGAAGAATTTATGAAGTTGGAAAATTTTGGCGGTGGTAAAATTAAACTCTTGCAGAAGGTGGCGCAGCGCCGGGTTGTATTTTGCATTTGTAAAGCCATTTTTGTTTAAAGGTGTCAGCGAAGACGATTTGGTGTCATGTAGATCTTGGGGATGAGTTGTAGAGTTGTTTACTCAATGCTTTCCACAATGGTTAGTAACCCAGCTTCAGCAAGAATGGGAGAGTAGAAGTATAAAGTTTAGAACCAAACACTGTATGAAGACCCACGCGATCAAAGGCTCTTTCAATATCAGTCGCTAAGATAGAGACATGCTATTTTGACGAAAAAGACTGTGCTATGTAGCTGTTTAAACCCCACCTGGTTATGGGAAATAAGATGGTGCCGATATATAAACCAGATTAACCTATGTGCGAAAATTTTTTTAATAATTTTCTCTAGGCAGAAAACAAGAGAGATTGGACGGAAACTATTGACATGGTGTAGAGTTTTTTTGATTTTGCCTCAGAGATTGATTAAACGATTGCAGATTTCCAGATTAATGTATTTTAGTGGACCTGGATGGACCACTTTTTTCTTTTAATATCAGACCAAACTTCCTCTGTGGTGGAAAGTGGGCAAATAGAATATATACATATACATATACATATACATATACATATACATATACATATACATATACATATACATATACATATACATATACATATACATATACATATACATATACATATACATATACATATACATATACATATACATATACATATACATATACATATACATATACATATACATATACATATACATATACATATACATATACATATACATATACATATACATATACATATACATATACATATACATATACATATACATATACATATACATATACATATACATATACATATACATATACATATACATATACATATACATATACATATACATATACATATACATATACATATACATATACATATACATATACATATACATATACATATACATATACATATACATATTCATATACATATACATATACATATACATATACATATACATATACATATACATATACATATACATATACATATGCATATACATATACATATACATATACATATACATATACATATACATATACATATACATATACATATACATATACATATACATATACATATACATATACATATACATATACATATACATATACATATACATATACATATACATATACATATACATATACATATACATATACATATACATATACATATACATATACATATACATATACATATACATATACATATACATATACATATACATATACATATACATATACATATACATATACATATACATATACATATACATATACATATACATATACATATACATATACATATACATATACATATACATATACATATACATATACATATACATATACATATACATATACATATACATATACATATACATAAACATATACATATACATATACATATACATATACATATACATATACATATACATATACATATACATATACATATACATATACATATACATATACATATACATATACATATACATATACATATACATATACATATACATATACATATACATATACATATACATATACATATACATATACATATACATATACATATACATATACATATACATATACATATACATATACATATATGGTATAAATATCCCGAAATCCAAGTGTCAGAATTACTGACACATCTGTTTTGGAAAAGTCCCCAATTAGAAAGATCCGTCTGATGTTTGGGCAGGGGAAGAGTGTTGTCGGGTTGTAATTGTGTAATGGTAGCTGCCATGTAGGTTATTTAAGATGGACCAGGTACACCTGTGGACAATTTTTTAGAAAATTTAATAAAATTTGTGCGAATGCATGGGTCGGGCGTATGGGGAAAGATTGTAGTTTGTGCAGATGGCGGTGTTTTTGCAATGTTTGGCTGTGGGACCAAGAACCAGACCTAATTATTTCATTTTTATTAAAATCTTCGAGTATATCCTGTTAACTGTATCGGCAAGAAATATGGAAAACGTCCGTCATTTCATGAATAACAAATGCACCAAAATGTATGCGAAAACTTAGTTCATGAAACACTTACTGGAGGTACCCTTACATTTTTAGTGTTAAACCGTTTGATGCGTGCCGAGGCTTCCTCTGGTGTAATGGGAGAAACTTTGCCAGCGCTGTTAAGCCTCCTTTGGATTTCGCGAACCCTGTATTCTGGGCAAGTACGAATGGCTGAAATTGAGCTTTCAAATCCACGGCAAAAGCCCCGACTTGCTCCTTTGCCCAGGCTCCGTCACCTTTTTTTATTAGAAATTTGGGAGTCTCCTGTTGCATAAACATTATATCTTTGGTAATTCCGCATCAGGAATTTCGGTCAGCATAGTTGTGATGTCATCCTTACTAAGAGAATAATGAGGTAACACATGAGCCTTTCTCAGATGTTTCCATGCGTGACATATGGCTTAGGTTGAGATATTCTTTCAAGAAATTGTTGTAGTACGCTTTGAGTTCCGGATAACCTAATTTGCTTTTCAAATTTGGAGCGCGATGCAAAGCCTGTTGGTGCGAATCAACAAGCAAATCCGGACCTTGTAGTATAGGCAAGCAAATAGAATACGCACCAGAGGCCAATTAAAAATAGTTTGACTTGAAGTAAAATTTAGAGGCAAGTTCTTCTTTCGTTGCCTTTTTGATAGGATCGAAGCAGCTCTCCACTTACCCAAAAAGTCGCACTAAGTGATCCCGCAGTTGATCAAATTAAATACCTTTGCCGGGAATGGTGTGAGCAATTAAGATGATGTGTTGTGAGTATGAAGCCCGCCTGCAGATACGATCCATCCTAACCCCGTTTTTTTAGTAGCGGCAATCTGGAATGAAGCCGCACCTGAACCATAGCAGGCAAGTCAAAAATGATACTGGCTCCGATGAGAGCATCTATACATTGTGAATTCGCGAATCCGGGGTCCGTTAATTACAAGAACATTCAAACCCGTTGTATCTAAATTGCCGCTCGGGTGGTTCTCAGTTTTTGTTTATGCAAGGACAGATGTGAAGCTGATTGAGTAATCTTATGTTCGAGACTTGATGCATACGTTTACTGTATGTACAACAGTTTCAAATGACGTATCGCCTATACCAAACAAACCGCCAGAACAGAATCAAGTTGTGACAAAGTCCAGCTAAGAACCGGAGCCCAAGAGAACACGACAAAGGTCAAAATAGCCGCTTCTATTTGTGAATAGCACTACTAATAACATTAAATATTAAACTAAATTAATATTATTGTCTTCAAAGCCTCCTGATTGAATCACTCTTCATAGCTCGGTACAGAGTTTCATTTCTTTTTATAACTTCAATGGGATTAATTGTGACTAAATTTAAAGCCTTCAATTCTACTAAAACCTTCTTTAAGTTTAATGAAATGTTGCCCCGAGTTGTAAGCTCTTATATATTAACTCAGTTCTAAGGCTTATTCCCATTTTTCCTTAATATTTTCATGTTATCCCAAACAACATCATCAACCATAATTAGCAATTCTCAATAATAAAGTTCTCATTAGTTGTAAGTACACCCTGTATCCATGTATTTCTAACCTTATTATAAATACCATAAAATCTTCTGGATACAATGCAATAAATAAATAATAATATGTTCTATTTTATAGTCAAAGTAGTAAGTAATTTACGCAAACAATATGTTTAGCATATTGAAATCAGTTTTCGGAAATAAGTTCCGATGATGGGGCTCCATTCTTGCAGTTGACGTACTTCAATGAGTAATAAACAAAGTTGTAGATACAGAGAATAACAAACACAAGAATAAAGTACAGAAACAAATAGAAGAGCAACTGCAGGTATGGTCCAATTAAGTTCTACTAAAAGTGAAGAAGCTCCGACTAAACGCCTCGGCGACCAACTTCTTCAACAGAACACGTAGTCAAACAACTCTCACGTTGGGATTATCTTCGCTTCGTTGAATCGCATTCTGTTGTGGTCCAGCGGCGCTCATTCAAAAGTCATTATTATTATTATTTTTAGGATTAAACAAGCTATAGCACAATTACAAATTGTACTTAACCTAATTTTAAGGAAGCAGTAGTAACTAAGGCCTTAAGCTTACCTACATGTAAAGCCTTATTCTATGTATCTTTTGTGAAGAATTTTATAAACTTATGATTAAATTTGATGAAATAGGTTTGTAGATTTAAGAAAAACTATTACTTGTGATATGCGATGAGTGGAGGGTTCTGATTTCTAGAGGACTGGGATAGAGGTATTTTATTCTATTTGGTTGATACGTCGGACAATCCGTAAGGATGTGAGAGATGGTTAGGTTAACATTGCATGACTGCCCAGTTGGCGGAGGGGTATTTTTAAGGGTGTGACTATTGGTAGGATTTGTGTATCCTTAGCGAAGTCTTAGGAATTTAGTAATGTCGAAACGACCAGGATATTTTTTGCCTTGGATAATGTAGTGTTGTATGGATATTTTGTTCCTGTTGACGGTTCTGTGGTGGAGAGTAGTGTTATGCCAAAGTGTTTGTCGGTATTCGTTTCAAATATTTTTAAGATATTTTTTAAGGTATGCTAAGTTTTTATTAATATCATAAATTAAGTGATATAGGTGAGCCTCTTTAGCGGTTTTATTACCGTTCGTTACCTGTTATTTTGCATTGGCCAGAAATCCATATTATTATGATTTTCGGGCTGTTGCATTAAATAATATTTCTAATCGATGATGAGTAGAAATTTCGATTATTGGTATTGGCAATGGCTTTGAGGATAACGAATTTGTATATATGGCAAATTTGCCTTTTTTCTTTTGAGCGTGTTGACAATCTGAAAGTATGGCCTATATTTCAGCTATAAATATGGAAGAGAAGTCGGGAAGAAGGTGACGACTTATAGTGTCGTCAACAGTGGTGACATTATAAGATACTCCTCTGTTAGATTTTGAGCCATCTGTGAACAAGAATTTGTAGGAACTAAGGAACTATTTTTGTGTGGTTAATGCAGCTATAATTTTTACGCAGTTGCTGGACCGTAATGGAATTGTTTGCAAAGTAGACAACTTTATAGGCAGATGTAGTAGTTTTTTTCACAGTCTTCACATCAATGCACTGAAGGCCCAGTTGGATTAGTATTGATTTTAATTCATCGTTTGACATTTTATCCAACCCGGAGGGTATTGCTTTATATGGTTTGGAGTTTTTATTTTCGTAAGAAAATAATTCACAATCCAGCTCCTTTAGCTTACAGCACACTGTGTTTTAGTAATCATTAGAGTTTACAAAGACTTTAATGCCAACTGAGATTGATTTATTGAATAATCACTTATATTGATTTACATAAGTGATACATATTTAGGGCTTTTCTTCAAGACCGTAATAGACGGAACTCTGGTTGCAGGTGGAGCAGCTGGCTCCTTGTCGATATTGCCCTGGGTAATGCGTCACTATTGACCTCATCCGACTATGTTTGCAGAGGATGAAAATAATTGTGTACTCACTATTACCAAATTTTTTAAAATTTGGCATATTTATTTTAACTTATGCGTCAGACGTATCACCTCAGCCCGCAGACGTTTAATTTTTAAGTTTTTCACTTTTGATGTATAAAAACAAAAATCGTTGAATTATATGTTTTATTATGAACAGAGAGCAGCTCAATGGCGTCCTCACTCGAGTCTTGAAACAGAACTAACTTATGCTAACTTGGGACGCTAACTCCAAAGCTAGCTTACTCCTAAGAATGCCGACGTTGGTTCTCCGAGGTGCTGCTGCACGCCCGGTATCAAGCTCAGTTCTCGGAACGTTCGCCAGACGCACAGACAGCTACTTTGCTTAGTTTTACGCCGACTCAGCGTTCTCCCACAGGCTGAGCATTCCTCTGCTGTTTTAACTTATAACCTAACGGTGGATTTGTTTGTGGATAAATCGTAGCAGCGAACGTTAGTTAACGAGAGTGAGAGTAGCTTAAGAGCGGAATAGCTAGAAACACGTCTTCACTAGATGAAACCGCGAATCGAACTTGAGCTAGTAATTAGAGTTGTTATTTTTAGAAAGCGTTGTATTGTGTCCAGTTTGCTTTTGAGAATTTATATTCTTTCTTGTGCCTAGTGCTAATAATTTGTCTACAGGAATTTCGCAAACATTTCGTAGTTGAGCCAGGAAAGCGTTTCCAGATCTATGCCAATATTTTCTATTAGATGAGTATGTATTTTAGCTATATGTTTGTGATTGATTTCGTTTTTGATGATCATGGCTACGCCTCCTCCCCTTGTACTACGCCTTTCATTTCTATAAATTGTGAAACCCGGTAGACTAAACCTATCATTAATATTCCACCAATATTCGCATAAAAGGCAGATATCTACATGATTTTCGCAAAAAAAGTATAAAAGTTCTACTCTTTTACTCTTTACGGCACGCGCATTCCATGCCATGACATTAAAGTGATCCCTTAAATTGTTTATCGTCGTACACATATTTAACAGCTAACCGAGTAATAATATTAAATTGTTCTGCTTTGGTTGTACAACAGCTGAGTTTGTCCATGAGTTTGTTTAGAAGCACGCTGACTTCGTTGAGCGACAACAGATCAGGTGCAGTAGCGTTAGCAGTAACGGTATTGTTGGTGTTGTTGTTGTTTATGGAAGCTTGCTTGTAGGTAAGAGCATTGTTGTGGGTGTTTACCGCTGTTTGTTTATTTATAGTATTACTATTTGAAAACTGCGTATGGTTGGAAGGCAAAAAGAGCTTTTGTTGTTCTTGATAAGAATATGCCAGCGAGTCAAGCAAGAATTGAATACATTTTGGTTTTCTTTTTCTTCTCTGTTACGTTATAATATGGTGGGGGTTAGCCGTTGACGTTTGTGACACACTATAGCAATGAGCAAATTAATAAATGCCAACAAAAATTTCTTTTACAGGAAGCCATAAAGCCTCAGACAGCGCTGTTTTGGGTTGTTTGAGTTTTGCGGGTGATGAGTGCGTTGACCTGTTTGGTCTCGTGTTTTAAGCATCGCCAGATATGATGCACGACAGGAGCATGAGGGATTGGTATAGGGATGATCACCTTTGCAGTTTGCAACACATTGCTTGACGGTTTATCGCAGAGATTTGACTTGTATTGCCCAGCGCAAAAAAAGCATGAAGTTTTTACATTGCACTTACTATAACCGTGCCCAAAGAGTTGACAGTTGTAGCACTGTGTGAGTTGGTTAGACGGCTCAGATTTAAAACTTTGTGCCTAGATAACATTTCCGACTTTAGGAACCCTAAGATCCTTTTCGATATCCCTTGTACGCATGTACCAGGGAGCATTTCAGATTTTTCTATGCGTTTTAGCTTGAGCAATTCTTATTTTATTGATATACGACTTAGAAGCTATGCCATATACTTGCAGCGCGTACTTCTACATGGGGCTTAAAATTGTCTTGTATATTGTTGTCTTGTTATACAAGGATAGCTTGCTCTTGGGGGACAAAAGGCACGACATTTTTCCAGCTTTTTCCAGCACGGACCGCTGAACCATTGTTACATGTCTTTTAAATGTAAGTCTCCTCTCCAGTATGTCGATTTCGATTGTCGATTTCACACCATCAATTACAACACGAAAGCATCTGTCCGTTATAAAGCTCCTGACGAGTTGGAACAGCTGAGGGCTAAGTAGGTTCTTCAGCTTGCTGAGAAGGCCTTCATGCCACACCCTATCAAAGGCTTGCTGTCCATGAAAACTGCTACTGGGTACAGTGTAGCTGCTTCGGTGTGCCGTGATTTTTCTTAAAACCAAACCGCCACTTTAGTATTTTTTCTTTTACGCTATTGAGTTGGAGAATCGGATTTAATATCATCTTTTCTATTATTTTTCCTAAACCGGGAAGAAGACTGATTGGCCTATATGAGTCAACTTCCGTGGGTTGTTTCTTTGGCTTTGGAATCATAATAATTAAAGCTGATTTCCAGATCTTTGGGATATTGTTGAATGTCCAAACTATAAACAATAAAGCTCTCGTGATGTTCGCCTGGGGATTTTTTGCACTTTATCTCTTTAATTTGTTGCTTCACTTCTTGCAACGTTATTGGATTTGCAGGTAAAGCCATTTGGAATGTCGCCTCCAAATGCATTTGAACAGTCCTGCGCACGAGTTCCGATAAGACATAAAATGTCTTAAATCTGTCTTCTAGGCTGTCCGCAAAAATGTCAGCCTTCTGTTGACTGGAATAACACCAACCACCTGCTGGATCTTTGATTGGAGTCTTTGGAATAGCTTGTCTCTTAAACCGCCTTGTGAGCTTCCAAAGAAAGTAGTTAGAAGACGCGTCAAGACTTACACTTTCTAGCATATACGTCGATTGAGTCGTATTTATGCCTGATTATCACCTTTTGCAAACGATTCGACAGTCTTTTGTAGATCTGATCAATGCGAGTGTCTCCCGTTCTTGCGTATTCTTTCCGGTCTCTTCTTTTCAGGCGTAGTATGTCAACAGCGATTTGGGACATCTGTGCTCTCCGATGTTGGTTTGGAAGGCATTCAAACTTTGGAGCAGCGTAGGAAGAGGCTAGTAAAATATTGTTCATTAAGACTTTGACTGAGTCTTCTATATCTTCTGGGCTGTTTATCTCTATGTTGAGGTTTAGTCTTCTATCCAAATCAGTTCTAAAAGCTGTAACCGAGCCAAGTGGAAGAATTGGTTACTTACGGGGCTTGAATTGCGAAGCTTGATGAAGAGTTGCTACAACAGGCAGGTGATCCAAGGAAAGCTCACGTAGCAATTCAACGGAAAGCTTATTCCAAGCAATCCCATTAATAATAAAAAAGTCCAGTGCAGAAGGAATGTATCGTGTGTTATAAAAAAAAAAAGGAAAAGTTTGCTATAGTTATTAACAGTTGATCAAAATCCGTTTTAGTCTAAGGTTCTCTTGGAGAAAGGTACAAAGAGGCAATTTTTACGTATTCACCATTCATCAGCACTAGCTAATTGCAACTGCATGCTAGAAATCTATTCATTCTGGTTATGACTAATACTAGAAATAATAAGAACGGCAGACCCTCCTTTGGATCTACCACTGGGATGATAGGTATAGTATTGATCATATCCTGGCAGGTATATTTTCTGACCAGGACGCATATGTGTCTCTGTTATTAGCATTATGTAAATTTTTTTTGGGACTGAGGAAAGCCTGATCTCGTCGTTGTTCCTGACCAGTCCATGTGCGCTCCATTATCCGATTTTTAAGAGCAACTTATTCATTTTTCAATTGGTTTCTGAACCAGGTCACGGTAGGTTTTGTTTGACTCCATCGTTTGCTGTGTAGCTTTGAACATTTGGTCCATTCTGGCATTTTCTTTCATCTCGTACAAAATAACGAATTGCTTTAAGTTACAAAGCCTTCTTCGAACATAAGCTATTGAATTATGTAAAATGTTATCCCTAAAAGGCATGCCATACTTTTTTATTAAGATTATCACGCAAAAAATTTGATGGATACTTCGACTTTCCTTTTTTTAAGTGTTGTTTTTCTAAGGTTCATATTGGAAGGTCCGCGGTTTTTCCAACAGAAGCCGCAAGCTGTGCGTTTTGAATAATATGATTTGGCCAATATATAATTTTATTCTACTGTTATTAGTCTTAAAAAACAACGTGTCATTTCATCTGAATAATAGCCTCATTTTGTTAGATCTGTGCGAATATTCGAAGTTTCGTGCCTCACAAAGAGCATTTGCGGCATGCGATGATTTTCTTATTTAATGAAAACAAAAAGCCCATTGAAAAATTGTGTTTGCTGGTTAAACTTACGGATATCATGCTCCAAGCATAAAAACATATGAGAAGTAGTTTCACAAATTTTAAACTGGCGATTTCGATCTGCTAGACAGTCAGAGTTCGGGTAAACCAAAATCATTTGTCGATGCTTGGGTGGAACGTACTATCTCACACGCCGTTCTCTCCATTAAAAAACCTTTCGGTACACCTGATATCTATCCATCTATCTATCTATCTATCATTTATATATATAAAAAAAAAGGTGAGTGGTCGTCAAGAACGAAGTTCCTTACGACGCCTTTTTACATATAAATTAATTGATTATTTGTGGCCTTAAACTTATGCTCATGTCTCACTTCTTGATGTGTAACTTAAAGCTACACATCAGAGAGCTGCGCTATTGTCCTATTTTGTGATTCTTTACTCTACTTATGTAATGTTCTTTCGTTATGTTACGATTTCTACTTGTCAACTTCAACTGCAAGCCAGTAATCTTTTCAAATCTTATCATATGGTACCATGGTAATTAATGGCTTATTGTAACTATAATAAGATGCGTATGTTTAAGATTTAATTTTTTACAAGTATCTTGAAAAAATAGTGTCAATGGTAGTACAGTATTTTGTTGCGAATTGCGGTGGATCATTATTAATATGTAAATTAAAGATTTCAAATAAAAAGGATGTTAATTCTTTGAATTTTTACTTATTATTGAAGTTGACGTTGAAGTCTCCATCCAATATGAGTGGAAGTTCATGAAAATTTGTTTAAGTAATATAGAACCTCCCTCGGTATATTCAACAATGATCGGTGAATGAATAATGTAATATCCTTAATCTTTTAATTTGGGGATATATAAGTAGCTGCAATAATAATTGCAATATCGTTTCCTATTTCACAAATAACTAAACAAATGTCACCAACTGATGAGTGAGTACTCAAACCCCTTTTTTTTTTCATAATTAAATTATAACACTAATGGTTGATGGAAGTGTTGCCATATTTTCTGCACAAATGTGAGCTTCGTCTTCAGTTTTACTATACAAATTGCGACTCCACCTCCATGAAAACTGTCTCATTTATAATGAGAAATGTAATTGAAATTAGGAATAACAATATATTTTTCATTTCTTATCCACGTTTCGAAAAGTAATAGTAGGTTCAAATTTTTAGTAACTGGATCCAAGAAAGAGAAGGTATGCCTTTTCAAACTTTGGCAGCTAAAAATGAATAACGAAAGATCCCTTTATTTACAAATCATATCCAGGATAATTTAAGTTCTGGTTTGCAATGTGTTTAACGATAATCTTTGAAATTCTTCAATTTTTCTGTTGATCTAGCTTGCTTTCGAAATAGCGCAACGTAAAAAAGTTCTTGCAAATGATAATTGCTGTACTCATAAACTATTTCACTAAAAGTTCCACCCTGCGATTTATATATGATCATATATATAGCGCCAGCTAAAATTAAAGGAAAATATTTTCGAGTGGCAATAATTTTCTTATCTGATGCCAATGGAATGTTCGCAGATCTTAGTTCAATAGGCACAGCAAGACTACTAACTCAACTTTGTATAGCTAACTGAGCAGCTTTTTTGCTTTTCTTCCGACCAATCTTTGTTGAACCACAAAACTCGAACCAAACACTAATATGCAATGGTGTTTCAATCAAAACCTAAATGCAATGCTGCGCACGCCAATATTGTATTGTAGTATTGACTATTGTGATTTCAATGCTTCTTTGGTGGTATTTCTCCAACAACAAATTTAGAACACACTATAATGATATTATCGTTTCATTGGTCATCAAGTCTCAATGGATAACATAGTTCCAGGCATGCCCCTGTGCACCTACGTTTCTTCGCTGTAGCTTGAACTAAAAACTTTGAAGAATTTCCAGAGTTATTCAGTTGGATGCAGTTTAACAAAACTATACCGAGGAATCACACCAGTTTCAATATGGCATTGTACAGCTGGCTTCGTGTGTTGAGCTTCGAGTTTGACTTGAAGAGCCAACTCATTGTTCGAAGTGAGTGGCGTCAGCGTTGATAAAAATGGCAAGGTATGACAAGTGTTTCCGGGTGAAGATGACTTGTTAGGACTTCTCTGATTGACGCACATCAATCGTCAGCCAAGGCTCTATGAGACCCAGTTGGTCTTGCCAGAGAGCTGAGACTACACCCCTATCGCTATCGTTCACGAACAGAGCTGTGTCATACGCATATGTTTCCTGTGTCTTAAGATCGGGAGAACTGCCGTGTAGAGCGTGGGCACCAACATACTGCCTTGAGTAACTTCAACTGGTATACTTTTTATGTCAGCTCCTGGCTTTCGCATGTGACATAGTTTTTAGTTCGTTGCTCTTACGAGTATATTTTCAAACATCGGAACAATTAATTGACTAAGCGATAATTTTTCTCAGTGCAGCGTTTGAGTGATAGATGCGATACAATAGAGCAATCAAACGCTTGGGTGAAAAGGCGGACGACCCGCAAAATATGGGGAAATGGTCAAAAAGAGGGAACAGTGTTGAGTTGAATAGAAGTAAAGACGGACAGCGTTGCTCGGCATTTTTCGTTTCCGAATGAGATCTGCTCACGAAGCAACTGAGTATTCATGTTAAAATGCATCATCTGCAACGAATGTTGTCGCTAGCAATATAATAACAACATCGCAAACATTGACAAAGAAGTGAAAACACCAACGAAAGCGACAGGCCGCATATTAAACGTCAACGAAAGTCGTGCGTGAGTAGAACGCCATCGAAGATTCCATTCAATTGAAACAAGCTAAACGGATTTGAGTGCAATCGTATCGTGTTGTGTCGTTTGCCTCGTGGTTTTGAGTAATAACGCGAAACGAGTCGAGTGGAATTGAGCTGAGTCGAGTCACATAAAATCACAAATGAGTGTAATTGAACCGACTTCGTTCCTGCCTTTCGCTTACAGCTGTTTGCATTCGGCTGTGTCCCTTCGCTATGTTTATTGTCGTTGTAGTCTTGACTCGTCGCATCTCGCCTCTTCCTGGCACGAATCATCCGGTGTTGACGAAGCATGCCTGCCATGCTAGATGTGTTTTCGTACATCCTTGCGTTCGTGCGTATTTGGGTGTTTGCGTGATTTTACTAATATTGCTGCCGATGCTGTTGCTGATGCTTTCTGCCTTAGCCATTTTCGTTTGTACGCTTCTTCATTCAGTCAGCGGCGAGTTTCCCACATGCTAAGTTCGCGAAGCACGGCATAAACCGTCGAGTATAACGGCAGATTATTTCGGTACGCTGTGCTGCTTTCATCGCCCTTAGGTTTTATTTGACGTATTTCACGTGCTCTACTCGAAATCAAACGTAAGCAGACGATCAATTCGAAACGCGCATGTTTTTCTGCCCGATTCTGTTTTTTCTTTTTGTTTTTTGTTTTAATAAAAGTAAAAAATTTAATGAATATTAAAAAGAAGTATATATATATATATACATATATAGTATGTGTGTTACAGTCCATTGAAGCCGTTAGAGAAGATGTGGTGATTTTTTCCTGGGGTATGCATTCGATAAAAACCCAAATCTTAAAAATAAAAAAGGAGAAAGACATTTAAACAAACAGTTTAATTTTAGTATAAAAAAGAATAAGACCAAAAACGCAAAGAAACTATAATATATTCAAAGATTGTTGCGGTCGTCGCCATTGTCACATGTCGTTCGTTAGGTGAGGGTGCGTTTGTTTATTTTTATAGTATGCATCAGCATTGTGCCGTTTTCAATAGCGCGCATTCAAGTCAAAGTTTGTCGCAACGCGATCAAGGATAAAAACTTATTTCGAGTGCCATGTGTGCGCCTCTTTTTGTTCGTGTCATGTGTGTGTGTGTTTTTGTGTGTCCGTATTTCTTTGTTAATACTGCAATAAACCATTATTAAAAATAAATTAGAACTTAGGAATTTTCCGTTGTATGCTCGTATCTACAATGCCTTCCTTCATCCACATCTTTATCTCTATCTGCATCTTCTTCTTCGTTGTTATCGTCTGCAGCGTCCACGGCGACGCTCAGATCGCGCACAAGGGCAGCAGACGCGGGCCGCCTTGTTGCAAGTCTAGGCCAAAAAAGGCATTTGCGTTTGCCGTTGATTTGCAATACTGCCTTAAGTCTCTTTTAACTTAACATGCTTTCCATCTTTTCCTTTTTTTAATTTCGTTTTGTAATTGCTAATTATGTTTTCGCTCATTTTTACTTCCAATGACTTTATAAGTTTGAATAATCAAAAAGAAACAAAAAAGCAAATCAAGATATAAAAGGCCCCCGTCTTTTAAATTCCCCATTTTCGAATCAGTCATTTCAAATGCGTTAAAATAGGGGGAGGGCAAAACAGGGTAAAGTCGTAGATACCAAAGGCGTGTTGAAAAGATTCAACCAAATTCAACCTATTAATATGAACAAGAAAGTAATATTTTTAGCCGTGCACGTCGCCTGCACGCCTACCTATATCGCCTGCCGCATCGGGAATAGCGAAAGCGTTGCGCTATAAGATTTAATTGAAAAAGCGTTGGAAAAACAGCGTGCCGTTGGGAATTGGAAATATATAAATGATGATAATTTTAAACATAAACAGTTTCTAGGTAAATTGAAATTTTTGGCTTTCAACATTCCAACATTCAGTGCATTCAACTTGATGCTCGCTCAGTTAGTCCGTCTGCCTTTCTATTGGCCTCTCAGTTATGCTAATTGGTGCTTAAAATATTTTTGTAACTGAAATTTTTCTCAGTTTTCCTTTTTTTTTTCATTTTTAGTTTGTTGTCTTGTATTGTATTGTATTTGTAGCTTGGTATAATTGTCTCTTTTTGTAGTCGTCGCAGTCGTCGATTAGCATTTTTCTGAGCGTTCGTTGCTTCTTATCCATTTTCTAATCGTTGTTTACAGAAAATTATTGAAACAATTTTCATTGCTTTGCCCTTTTAATTTTTCTCGATATGTTATATTTTTCTCTGTCCTCTTTCGGCTATTTTCTGCTCGAATAAATCTGTGCCAAATTTTTGTCACATGCCCGAAAACGTTGACGTTCAGCTGTATTTATATATATTTATATTTGTTTGTTTTTTGTTTTCTAAGTAGTTTTGCTTAAAATCGAAAACGGAATATTTAACGTCACATTGGCTCTTCGGAGAAACTGCGACGTCGTTGCTTTTGAAGCACTTGATCAATCCTGCCTATCACAAATTGTTTCAAAGCAACTCTTTTTACGCAACTGAGACACTATCACATGTTAAGTCTTCGAGGTCTCTTTCTCTACTAGAAATAGCGGAGAAGATTAGTTATTATATGTTCCATACACGATTACCAATAAATCATTTTCTGAATGCTTTCGAAAATTTTTAAGACGACCAACTCGGGCGGTGGTCGTAGTGTACACTACGAATACTCTTGCAACAGGTTTGATTAGGCTACATATATAACAATTTTTAACATTTTATATGTTTAAAATTGTTCGCAAAAAATATACCCATCTATAAGGTAGGATTTCAGAGGTTCCTTCAAATTGGAGTTTGTTTCAGAAATGATTTCCTCGTTTGACGTCATATTTATTTTACTTTCTTTTATAAATTTGGAAATGAAAACAAGGCACTGGGGTCCAAATGATGTACAAATTCCATGATTTGATGAAACAGAATTTTTTTTTTCCCAATTGAGAAAGTTTTGATTTGATGTTTGATTTCTTCGTCAAACTGGTGCAATATACCTTCAAGTCATTGTTTTTCCTTTTCCAAGTAATTGGTGTTGATGGTTCGCCGTCTATCTCCAAAAACCGTGGCCATCACCTGTCGGCCGATTTTACCTATTCTGCTGTTTCGACTGCTTCTTTGTTTATGGAGTGTAGTAGTGTATTCATATTTCGTCTACAGTTAGGTATAGGCGCAGTCTCTTGTTAGGATTGCGTGGGAACAGCGTTAAATATGGAAGATTCTCAAATATAATTCAGTATTTCGAATCATTTTCATTTCATTATCGAACACACTATTGTGTGTCTATAATTTTTAGATAGGCTTTTTCAATTTATTTCATGTTCTTATTGAACTTTTGTAGGCGTTGGAAGTTCTAATTTTTTGTCTTATTCTTTCTCTATCGCCTTTATTTACTACTATCACTTCATTCAATTTCATTTATTTAGTTACACTCAGAGAAAAAACTTAATAAATCTAACTATTTACAATTTGATTTAACAATTTTATCAATGGTTTTGCTGCATGAGGTAAAATAGTCAATTTGAAGTGTGTACACTTAAAATTTCAATGAAATGTGTCTATAGTTAATTTAACCATTTTTCCGATTTGATTCTAAGAGTAACCATATTTGCATTAGGGTTGAATAATATTCAATTTAAGTATGATGCATAGTCATAACAAGATGTTTTCATAGTTGATTTAAAAGTTTTTAAAGTTTTCAGTTAAATTTGCTGATTTTGCGTCAGCAAAATCGTTAACAAGGAGGAAGGAGGCAGAAAGAATGGTAAAAAAGTCAGCAAAATGTAATCTGATGAATCTGTAACAGATTGTTGTGAATATTAAAAATTTTTAATAGTTAAATTAAATCAGTGCTAATATTACTTGTTTTTACTTACCGATAGTTTCCGCAAGCTGCACCTGAGTTAATAACTGCTTGCAATGGGTGTTTTGTAAATTTGATTGATAATATGCGTGAATCTTTGTTTTGAAGATTTCCCATTTGTTAGAAAGAAAAAATCCTTCGCTGGGTACAATATGTTGAAGTCTATCAATAAAAGCAATATACATTTTTGTATTTGCATATTCAAAATAACATCTTACCAGTTCTACTGCTCTACTGATAAATTGAAGAAGTGTACGAAACAAATAATTTTTTTTTTTTGTTATTAAAGAAATGAAATACTTTTGCTTTAGATTCAGTTGGAAAGATTGAAACAATTTGTTCGACTATTGAAGAAATGTCCGAAGTTTCAATTGTCACGTCATTACAATTGACCTCTTCACCGATTATTGTTATGAGCAGTTCTAGCAACTGGCAATGTCTTTTCGGTTTTGCAGGTTTTGCATTCGGAAGAATGCAGAATGAATTTTATTTCCAAGCGCAGAATAATTGATGCCTCATATTCATCACATTTCGCGACCGTCGTCGCGTCGGTGACATCGCTATTGCTTTTTGGGGCACACCTTGCATCCTGTTACTTCTTAGAAGAAGAAGCCCCAGACGGGAATTGTTGATAGAGCCGTTGCTTGTGCGTTTAAACAGAATCGTGTCGCCAATTCGAGACTCGACAGTGCTTTTTTGTATGAAGTGAGCGGCTATTTGATTTAAAGTGTAGTGCACTTCAGTTTAAGATTTCACAAAACTTAAATTAACTTAGTTTTACTATACATTTTTTCTCTGAGTGTACATAAAGGCAAGAGATCAAAATTAATATAAGAAAATATTTAGGAATATGCACAGTAGTTCCTTGTTAAATCTAAATAATGTAACGTGTCCATGCTTTCCGTAGAATAAGGCGGATGTATTTAAGCTATTATTTCACTAATCTATTATTTGTACAGCTTTTAACCAACGTGTTGAAAACCATCCTTGACACTGTTTTGTTTTCTGCAATGGTTAAAATCTCGTATTACTATTTTTTTTAATATGATCTTTGCCTATGTGTTTTTATTAAGGACATATTAGGCTGGTGGAAAAGTAACTTCCGAAAAAGAGAATCATATTTCAACAATTATTTATAATACAACAAAACAAGTTTATTTTATCAAATATGTTTCATTGTTATTGATAACCTCTAACCATCTTTCGAGTAAAACCATAAACCCGTCCTTGTAGAAATTCTGGGGTTTCTGATCAGAAAACTGGCGCAATAGTGTTTTTCAGTCCTTGCTCTTACGGCACGCGCGAGAGAAAAAGGTGAAAGTTTACTTCTGTTGCTAAAAGCCTATCTACTGGGTCCAAATGTAAATCTAACCATCCACGGAATCGTCAAACACACAAAAAATAGCATCAAAATCGATGCAGCCAGTTAGGAGGAATATAGTCACAAAGTATTCGTACTGCTTTTTATATATAAAAATGTAAGATATAAGACTATATTATTCATACACAATGTGAACCGCAGCAAAGCGAAAGAAAGTTGAGAATGGCGTTAACAAACACTTTTTTTATAATTAAATTATAATATTTATCGCAGTAAACTGCATAACACATTTGTTTAATAAAAAAAAAATAATGACGTGAAAAAAAATTTACTTATACTAAATTCAAAACGATGCAAATTGCGCCGAAAAGGCAATGATGTAGAAGGCTGAATCCTTCTTAGGGGGAGATCATGCGGGTGTAGCCTCTTCAGTCTACGCCTTGTTGAGATACGAGTGAGGGAGGACGCCAGGGGAATTGGGTGCGATAAAAGTCTGTAGTGATAGCGGCAGCTGTGAGAATTAATCACCTCCATAACAGTTGGCACGGCAAGATCCATATGCAGCGTGGTGTTGCGGACGTACCAAGGGGCGCCCGTAAATCTTCTGAGAGCCTTGCTCTGACATGCCTGCACACAGGTAGCTGCGTCCAGGTAGCTGGATAATGTCTCCGTAGCTTCGTTCAGAGAGGCAGAGTTGAATATAACTGCCGTATCATCCGCGTAAGTAGCAATAATCGAATGCTCATCTCTAGTTGTAGGCATAACAGCCGTATATAAGGAGTAGAGGACCGGAGCTAAAACACTCCCCTGCGGGACACCGGCTCTCATGTGCCTGATGGTGGAAATTTTGTCTCTTACCGCCACAGAGAAGGTTCGTCGTTGAAGAAAGCTTCGCATTAATAAAAACTGTTTGCCAGGCAGGAGTAATTTTAATTTATGCAGAAGTCCATCGATCCATACCCTATCGAATGCTTGTTTGACATAGAGAAATACTTTTCGCAGTTGTTCGGGAGTGCCATGCTGTGATCTAAATCCAAATTGGTGATCAGGAATGGCTTCTTGAACACCCCGTACCGCCAACAATCTACTCAAAAATAATCTTTCAAATATTTTGGAAAAAGTTGGAGGCAGGCTGATGGGCCTATATGATGTGTCACGGTTCTTCGGAGTACCAGGTTTAGGTATCATGGATATCGTTGCACACTTTCACTGCGTGGGAAAATGGCAGATCCGCAGCATGCTGTTGAACAGCAACGTCAGAAACAACACTCCCTTCCAAGGGAGTGCTTTCACCACCTTGTTGTCAATATGGTCATGAAGAGCCCCTCTTCTTAGATTTCAGTCTCTGAATTTGGGTCAAAACCTCTTCAGGGGTGACTTCTTCAGTTGGACTGTGGTCTAAGATACAACTCGATAGGACTTCAGCTGTTTCCTCAACGTCTCCAGGGTCAGCCAGGCTAAAAGGCGTGAACCGGCTCTCCAACTCATTAGCAAATGCTTCTGCTTTCTCGGTCTCCGTACGCAGCCACTGGTTTAGAGGCCCACGGATTGGAGCATGTCTATGAGGCTGTTGTTTGATGCACTTGGTGTCACGCCATAGATTGAAGCAAGACTTTTTCATTGAATCCGCATTAGCCAACAGATTGTTAAAATGTTCCGATCCCACAGCTTGCATTACATTTCTCAGTTCTCGGGCAACTCTCCTCCATGCAGCCTTGTCAAATTCATTCCGTGATCTCATATAGCGAAGTCGTAGCCTGCGTTTATATCTCACCAACTCCAGAACCTCAGGTTTTTAAAGAGTCTGAGGGCTAAACAAACACGGAGTGAAGAAAAATGAAAGTAAAAAAAAGTAAAGAGTAATAAAAAAAATTGGAAGGGAAAGTGCGTATGAATGAGCAGAAAAAAGCAATGGATGCCATAGAAAAAAAAGAAAAAATAATAAAGGAAGACTTCAGAAAATAGAAGAAAATCAAGAGAAACTAAACACTAAACGATGATCAGTAGCCATAAAAATCGCTGTGTTGGCATTATGATGCTAAATACGAAAAAATACGTCGCTTGGGCATATTGGTGAGTCATTTGCCGTAGGGGTGTGGGGTTGGCATTGATGACAGCACCAGAATCGCCGTTCATCGACAGCGTCTAAAAGTATTTAGTTCTGGTGCCAAGAGAAATATTGAAGATGTACGTGTGTGTTTGTGTACGCCGAATAAATATACGCACGCACGTAGTAGATGTACGAAGCTGTGTGCATGTGTATGTTTCGTTTGTGGGGAATGCTAAACGCATGCTAACCAACACAGCAGCAATCTAAGTAAATTTTATAGAGAGGAAGGCAACAACACACTATGGTGATACACACATCGTAACTAGGCAGTGTGTACGCACTCATGCACCCACGCACGCACGCACCGGTCAGGAACACTTACATACTTGGGCAGACACGCGAAAGTAAAAAACGCCAAAGCAACCAATATAGAAACACAGCCATCAGAAGAAAAAAAACCAATGCCATTTGCAATAGAATTGCAACAAACAACATTGGCGCAACATTTGCCAACAACATTTCAAGGCAGCAATTGTTGTTGTTGCTGTATTTCTTACTACTGTACTGGTCTTTGTCTCTTTTCGCCTCGCTCTTCGATTTTTCAGTCAACCTATTTTGTTCTTGTTAATAATTTGCCAAGTATTTGGCAATTGAAGCCCAATTCTAACTTTTCTAGATTATTATTATTATTTTTTTTTCATTCTTTTTCCCCTTTTCATTTGGCCATTTGCGCCTTTCTAGGTGCACAATTATTGTGCTTTGTATTCGGCACACTGCACTAATCGAAATGTTTAGTTTGTTGAACGGCTCTTTCTTAGATGCAGTTTTCGACTATTTGAATTTGGCAAAAACTTGAAGGAAGCTGTGGCAAATTGTAAGATTATTTTTGTGCAAGTTTATCAAGTTTAATTTTTATAAGAAAACTTCTTCATTAGACTATACTCATTTATGTGGTCGATCTTCGCATTCTTCATTTTCATGCAATAGGAAGGAAAACGTTTTTGAAGTGAAACTTCTTTAGCGAGGTGTGAGTCCTAAATAAGTGAAATGAAATTCAAGATGTTTGGGATTGAGAGACGTAGAGGAGATTATCAGTACAACGTGCTTTGAAAAAAAGAAAACCTATGTGAACGCTTTGTCTACTCTATATACGTATGTAATTTCATAGTCTTTGATATTTGATATACTATACATGGATTGGTATACGTATCATACATGGATTTATAAATGTTAATGATATAAATAAAAAATATTATACAACAAAACTCTGGTAATTATATCAAAACTTGATTGTTATCATTTTGTTCAGCAGTTTCACTTCAACAGTGTGCTTATATAGGTGAGGCACATACTTTTTTTTCTTTGTTTTTTAAATACAAGCACCTTACAAGATCTTATTTTTGAATGAATATGATTGAAGAGAAGAGCGAAATCGCAAGCAGTTGTAATTGCGCTTAGCTGTCTTGTTGTTGTTGATGTGTTGTGCATAAAACCAAACGACACCCTAAATATGTTTCACTTCAAAAAATAAATTCCTTCTAGTAAGCATGTATCCCTTTTCGGTAAACAAAGTTAAAATTGTTACACCATCTTAAGGCAACAGTTTCAGTGGCCGATGGCTTGAACCATTGGACCACCCACCAGACTCAACAGATTTGGTGCCCTGTGTCTCCGAAACACATATTATATAAACAACTGCTTTAGGAACTTACGATTTAAAAGAGCTTTAAATTCGCAGAGAAAACTGCATAGATCTGCATAGATCTAAGAGGCTTAGTGACTATTAAAATACTACCTATATTAGGAGTTGACTTCGATTTGCTGATTTGAAGTATATTTATTTAATTAAATTAAAAATGCGTCTACAAGCTGCTGTTGCGTTCGACATGAATCCTTATTCCAATCATGCAGTCGAGTGAAACATGCAGTCAACATCTCTAGACGAGCCCTTAAGCATATGTATGTATGTATCTATAATATCGTTATTTTCTAATTTCCTTTTGAAAGTGTAATGGATTTTCTATATGCGTCTCCTTGTATGGCAAGAAAGTAAAACTTCAAACTGTTTTGTAGTCGAAATTCCCCAAAGTCAGTGTAACTTTAGCTGAATCTTAAGGAAAACTTCTTACATATCGTACCACGATCCATATTGAAACTGTAAATAGAGAAACCTTTTTTTTGTTTTTCTTGTCAAATGAAGTTATGGAATAAAAAAGTCTAATTGAAAGTATTATAACATTGTCTGAATATATTGATTTAATAGATTTTGCAGCATACGGTAACTTCTCCAAACTAAATTAGTAAAAAAAAAAACTTTTATGAGTTCGATATGGTCAATTATACGAGTATGATGAACGATTGACTAGCTTATTCTCAATATCACAACAAGATAAATTTGATAATAAAAGCAAGGCAGGTTATTAGGTCCATTCCTATGAAACTGGCGATTGTCAATATGTAGTGTTAGCTTCTGTGTGTGTAGATGGTTGAAATTGTCTGCATACATGTTTGAAGTGTGTAAGCTGTTAAATACAGCATGCCATTCGACTGCTATCATGTATTCGAATCGAGCAATGTAAGAAAAACTCGAAGATTGGGGGAGCAGAAAGCCAAAGTGAATTTGCTTCATGAAAATTTCCCGGCCGCATGTGTTTAAACCAGTACAGAAAACGTTGTAAGCACAAGGCTGGGAAGCCTTACCGCACTCCGCGTATTCGGCAAACCAAACTCATTCAGGCTACCATTAACTTGCTCGACGCAACACGTACTGTTGGAACAGCAGTTCCATTCTTATGAAGAATTCGAAAATTGGATGTTCCAATAGATTGCCTAAAAAGACTATAATTTATTTGCGCATAGATTGATGTGTTCTTCGATTCTGATTACCAAATATATAGTTCAATTTGTCGAAAAATGGAAAGACCGAATACTTCAAAAGTGTGGGGAAAGCCAGAAACAGATTTTCGCTTGTTTGTGTTTGTAATTCTTATTACCCCTGTATATCTTCTTGAACTTGCTTTTATTTATAGTTAGTTACACCACTTATAACTCAAGAACGGCTGGACCGACTTTAATGATCTCTGAAATAAATATTGCTTCACCATTCCGCCGCTTAAATGCATGCCAAAGTCGTAATCGAATAAAAAGTTTAACTCAAATCAAAAGTTTACTGCCCTTGCTAGTGACATTATTGAGAAAAGCACAAGTCCCTAAACGTTTCGCTATTTATTTGTTTACTATTGTGTAATATTATTATTACTATTATACTATTATTGCTACTACTAGCCCAGTGGTCCAAATTCGACCACACAGAGATGCAATTGCCGAACCTATTGCTGAGGTTATTTAGTTATGAAGATTTCTTTCTTAAAACACATTAGAATCGTCATCAGCATATTGCCAAAAAGAAAGAAGGAGAAACAGAAAAGAATGTTCACCCAGAACTGTTTTATTGCGAGCGCGTGTTAAGCACATCTCTTGTGCGCTCACTTTACTTTACTCTCCCACTCATCACGTATACTCTTCTTCACTCCCACTCCACGTACCACTCACTCTCACTCACTCACACTGCCTATTGCATTTTCAAGCTGTTATATTACCAGCGCATGTAAGATATTTTGTTGTTGCAATTTCACTGTTTTTCAAACGTATTTTTAATGTGCTTAGATATAACCTTTTAACAATTAAACTATTTTGTGCACATCTACACAACTATAGCTTTCCATTGATGTATTTTTCATATTATTACGTTGTGGGTATAATAGCGTTAGCTAGATTTCAAAAAATTTGTTGACGTATTTATTTATAGATTCGCGCGCATCTAAATAAAAAAAATTCATTCGCACTCACGAGCTGCGCTCACGTATTCCTTCGGCTTGGCTTGTGACTCTTTTGTTTTTTTTTATATGCAAAGGAAATTATTTTTCAGGAGTGCAGAAGAGCAACAGCGACCAAAGAGGTTCGCATGAAGAGTGAAAATATTGAAGAAAAGCAATAAATAAATTTCACTTTTAGCTATGTAATGCTTTCGTTCTTTCGTCCTGACATATGTACATTTGAAATTAGCTGCAATAACAAAGTTGTTCATTATGACTGTGATAATGATAATAATGATTATTAAAAAATAAAATGTTACGATTCACATGTTAAAACCAAAATAATTTTCGTATAACAATAATATAAAGGAAACAGAAATAACCACGAGACCAAATACAACAAGAACAAGAAAAAGTAAATTTTCTCAAGGTTACGAACCACCCCGCAAACCAGAAATGTCGCCATGTGCTTCAATGAGTACAAGCCATTCCTCTTCGACTCATTCCCTCACATTCTTTTTGTAAATTTCACCCGTTTTCCCCATTTCTCTGCGCGAATATGTATGCTTAAACATCTATTTGTCTAACATTAATCAATAATTTAAATGAAATCACGTTCACATTTCCCCGTAACACCTTCTCAGTCAAGTTGAGTTGACTTGAGTCGACTTGAGCTGAGCTGAGCCGAGTTGCCTTTTCTCTGGAGTGTGTTGACTACATTAAGTTAGACTAAAGCAGTAGATTTTCTATTCGGCCGTCCTCACATTCAAATATTGAATTTTAGTATAGTTTAAACGTTCCAAGTTAAATTTCAACACATTCATTTTATGCATTTGTGACAGTGCTTTGCAAAATTATGAAATACCAAAGAGGCATACAAAATCTACAGCCTTCTGTTGCTCACCCTTTCTCCTTCCCTTGCACTTTCGCTCAGTTATTTTCATCTACAGCTTGCTCGATTTTCTTCATCTATATCAAAATATATTTTATTTTGAGTGCTTTATGCGTAGGGGCGCCGAAATTCATAAATTTTGTGCTTTCGTGTCTGCTCCACGAATCGAAATAAAGAAAAGTACACATGTCGACTGACGACCTTAACCCTAATCGAGCAACTAACGATTTGGTCCAAGGCAACGTTTGCTTCTACGGCTGTGTGTGCGATATACGCTTGAATTGTGGGCAAGCTCTGCGAAAAGGGCAAATTGATGCTGCTCTAGGTGGTAGTTTCTTGGGATGAGTTACAAAAACAGTTTTTCTAAGAAAAAGTAATTAATATTTTGATACGTGTGGGAAAATGTTTGCTTTCGTTAGGGCAAGCTATGTCTGTCAATTAAAACACTTTTCTGTGTTCTGTTAAAATGTATTCGTTTGTATTCATCGTATATAACGTATATGGTCTAGTTTGAAATAACTACCTGAACTACAATTATATTTAAAAAATTAACTTTCATGCGAACACAGAATAAATTTATTTTTAATGTTGTTTGATGATGCATTTCTGATATTTTTACTACTTAAAATAAACAAAAGGTAATATATTCTCAGTTCATTTACGTACTAAGTCTCAAGTCGAGTTTTCAAGATATTCATTCTATACTCAAACGTATGTTTCCTTTTCAGAACGCATTTGCTATAAAAAAGTTTGTCTAATTTATTAGAGTTTGATTAAGTTTGTAAATAAAATATATATATAGGGTTTTCCAATAGCGATGATACAATTTTAAAATTACAAAAAAAAAAACACATCTTCAGTGAGACACACATTTTTTTTTTGAAAGTTTACATTATGCCATTGTGTATGGAAAATAACATCATTCAAATGACCACCACGACTTCTTCGTACATTTTGCGAACCCCATTTTCTATTTTCTCTTTTAATGTTGATTATTAATTGCTCAATTGTTGTTGATTTATCAACATAAGCTTGTGACTTAACATATCCCCAAGGAAAGAAATCACAAGGTGTTAAATCATATGACCTGGGAGGATAACTGGACTCTTTCTTGAGAAAATTTCATCACCAAATTTTGTTTTCAATAAATCGATTGTTAAGGTGGCTGTGTGGCAGGCAGCGCCGTCTTGTTGAAACCACATATCCTCCAGATTATTCTCAACAACAGCAGGAGAAAAAAAAATGCATTTAACATTGTTGTGTATCGTTCTGCATTGACTGTTATCTTAGACCATTTCTTCATATTTCTATATGGACGAATCACTCCACCATTATGAATTGCACACCACACAGTGACTTTATCTGGATGTAATGGTGTCTGAACAGTTTCGTGTGGATTTTCATTACTTCAAATTCTGTAATTTTATTTGTTTACATAACTATTTAACCAAAAATGAGCTTCATCACTAACAAAATGACATTAGAACAAAATACGTTAGAAATGCCAAAAAATAATACGCTGTGTCGACATTGTAACCATTTTAAATTGTATTATCCCTATTGCGAAACCCGTTGTATAAACAACATTGCATTACTAATTACTATAAGTAAAAGTGTATAGGATTATACAAGGCAGCAGAAAGTGTTGGGAATATATTAGGGGTGGGGTGCTACCTGCATTTTCTGCAAGTATAATAAATTTTTTTTCATTCTCTAGTTGTCACTAAACTGTTGAATCTGCTATTAGTCTCATCTGAACTTATATTTTCAAGTTTTATTGTTATATTTCTCGTCAGTATATGTGATATATAATAAAAAGTATAAGAATATGTCAGGTGGTATACAGTCATTTAAATTAGCAGTTTCAAAGTATACATATATCATTCATGTAGAATGGTCCATTTATTAGCTTTTTAGTTGTATTGCCTAGACAATGGCAGAGACGCTTCCTAATAAAATTATTTATGAAGATGTCTATTCACGGCCACTGCCAGCTACGAGTATGTGCAAATGTTTGCTTTATAAAAATTCACCGTTAGACATTTAAGCCGCCTTGGATGCCGTTTGGTATGACGATCTACTACACAAGTTGCATATTACCAACACACCACGTTATATGACTAAAATTATTCAAAGTTTTTTTGATGACAGATCCATTATTACTGTTAATGGCATTTCATTGAAACCCTCGCCTATCATGGCTGGAGCGCCTCAGGATTCAGTGCTTGGGCCATTACTTTATAACATCTATTTCGACAACTCTGTCATCTAAATGTTTACTGATGATACAGCAGTCTACTGTTCAAGTGGAAGTTTAACTCTAATAAAATTAATCTGCAAACTGCTCTTAATACCTTAGCTAATTATTATCACAAGTGGATAACAAAGTTAAACTGTGACAAAGCAAAGTGTATCTTTTTTACTAGAAAGCGTAAGGCGTGCTCTTTACCCTCCTCAAATTTACGTCTGGTTAACTAGAACATATGCCGGGAAAATTGCGTTCGTTACCTCGGATTGTTTTTAGATACGAAAATGTTACTTAACTTACATATCAACAAAACTATTGACAAAGTAAACAAGATGGTATTATCAACACACTGTGCAAAAAAAAAAAGCACAACGACATAAGCCCGAATTTTGAGGCTCTCAGCTAGACAGAGATAGAAATGCAAAGAGAAAAGTAAGGTGAATAATAATATTTTCCCAGAGAAAAAAGAGGAAATACAGTTATTTAAAAATAATAACTACTGTATAGAGAGCAAGAAGGAAACAGAAAAAGACTAAAATAGCAAAAACTATTTTAAAGGGAGAGCAAAGCACGAAAAAAAAGTGATTGAACTCAATACACAGGAAAGGCAAATTTAAGCGTTGTACTTGCCAAAAATAATTAAACATTGATAAGTACAAAATTTATACGGGTGAAATGAGCCATACACCACAAATAAATTCACTTATAAATTCACTTAACACCGGAAAGAAAATAAATATTAGTAACGATAAACGACAATAGACAAATTAATTGCCAAATGCTAATCATAATCAAAATGCGGAGCAGATTCAAAACACGTCTGTTAAGCACAAGCAACCACGAGAAACTAGTATTGATTCTGTATCCACTAATAAATCGTAAGTCAGGCTTGTCCATTCTAAACGAACTTCTAATATATAAATCGCTGCTAATATATAAGATCTTAAAAATGATAATAACTCTGCCCTTTTTTTATTCAACCACCCGCCTTTATCAAAAAGCTAGAATCTCAATGATTAACACAAAATACAATTACTAAATAATAACTTCCATCCTGTAATTCCTCTCACATAAATTGTCACCAAAGCTCCAGCAAGCCCCTTTACCACTTTTATGCTTAAGTGCATGTTTATAAAATAAACTAAATAAAACCATTATATAGCAAGCCTGCGCAAACGACCATCACCAAAACTAAGCTTGCACTTAATCTATCGGTATTGGTTGGCTAGTGTTAAAATAGTTATAAGTTTTACTCCTAACACTATTTTAAGGTTTTGTATTTCCTCTTTTTCTTTGATTATATTTACATTTACTTTAAGAAAAATTTATTTACAATCTTTCTTTCCTTCTCAGTAGAAGGCCTTAAATTATGGGTCAAACTCGGTACATTATATATGATATTAGTCTTAAGCAATATGCATTTTTATTATTATAGGCGAAATAAATAGAAATTAATAGAAAAAAATTAACCGTAGTTGCTACTTGAACACTACAACTACTATTTTATGATCGAGCTTTCTGGTTCATACCATATATGATGGGCACAGGTTATGCCTTATCTGACAATCATAAGTCATGACAGGTCTTATCAGAATTTGACTATTAAACCCTTAATCGAAATGTTATAGAATTATTCGTCTAAATCAATGAAACAAGCACCTGTGCGAAAATGATGCATTTAAATTCAAAGTGTTTGGGTTATATTAATTTATTACTCTCGATAAGTCTGGTGATGTTAATGTTTATAGCCATGTGGAACCCATTGCTAATGTTTAGGAACATGCTGATAGGATGCAAGGTTTTAGACTGTTTTTGTTTCTATATTTTTCTGCAATAACAACTAATTTGGGAAATATGCGGTTTTCGAAGAGGCTCATATTTAATGCTATAATAAAAATATTGCTTTGTGTTCATTGGTCTTGCTTTCAGCGGTTATTTGGACCACGAAAATGGAAGCTCCATGTTTCGTTGGAGAGAGAGAAATTTTGATTAAGTTGTATATTTTTTAGGTTATTGTTTTGAAAATGAATATGTTCGTCAAGAATTGTATGGAGATCGCTGTTAACGATGTTAGTATACGAGTGTGACTTTGACTTTTTCTAGGTGACTATCAACTCTCACATAGTCCTTAATGTTTGTCCAGACCATAGGGATTTATTTTAGTTGTACAATTTTATTTTAATAAACCGATAATTTCCTTGAAATAACAAAATTTTAAGTTTGTTTATTGGTGGTATGTTATTTTATTATCTTTTTTGCGATGTTCATGATAGCTTTTGATACACCATGGTTTCTGCTTTTTTGAGAAAAGCGAAAAAAGACCAATAAGAGTTTCGGTTTATCTAAGAGTAAGCGCTGCTCTAATTGGGAAAATACAAATAATAAGTAACGATAGAAACACTTGCTGGTGCGTTATGCATGACCATCCAACTTTCTTTTATTCTTTGGTTAGTCAACTTTTCACTTGGTTAAGAAAAAATGAAAGAAAATCCCAGTAACAGATTAGTTAAAAAAACTCCATTGAAGCAAGCATAAACGTAAAACATTTTCCCATTTTTAAATGGTTAAAAGAGACAAGTACAACAGCAACAAGAACAACAATAACGTAGACCGTTATGTGAATGGGAGACCGTTGAAATGAAATCCAACACGGAAATGATGAAATAACATGAACTTCGCAGATATGAATGGACAGAAAATCCGGCAGAAAGAGGGAGTAAGACAAATAAAAGTACTGATGTACGCCAAAAGTGCAAAGCCGACAAATGCTCATGTGAAATAGTATAAAAGTCTTTGTTTTCCGCCAAATACCTTTGCTTGTGTTATGGCGTATGTATTTCCTCCGGCCCATGGTTATGTACAATATTTTCATGCTTTGCCATTGAGCATATATGAGCCAAAAAATAAACTAAAGACAATAAACCACGAATACCAACAGCAGTCAAATCCGAACCAAATGGTATAAAAACCACCGAAATATGACGGCGACGACAATTAAAATGGTGATAGAAATCTGAAGAAACAAAACAAACAAAATAAAATACAGAAACATAATAACGTTCAACCCAGCAAACTGAAGATTGTGGATAGAAGTGAAAGAAGCCTGTGATGAATGGGAAGCAATTCGATTTTAAAGCGTAAGTCGACAACCCCCCGAGCGTTGAGTAGCGCAGAGATCATTGCTGTGTCGAGTGAAGTGTGATAAAGAGAAAGATTAGTGTAGAGCCGAGCAGAGTGTCGTGGAGTAGAACAAGTTAGATTCGTTCAGAGTAGAGTACATTACCGCTAATCATAGCCGAATAGAAACAAAATAAATAAATAAATAAATAATTTAAAAAAAAAGGGTGAATCGTAACCGTGACTCACAACCACGGAGTCACAGCCACGGTACAGATAAAAAAGATCATCGACGTCAGCCGCAGACCGAGTGAAGTATGTGGTGCATAGCGGTGGGATAGTAGGATAGTTCTAAAAGCAATTGCATTTTTTACTTCATGCGCTGTGGTTACATTTGGCTATTATTGAAGGCGTTATTACGCTGTGACATGGCTCTCACACAAAAATTGTCAACTGACAAATTGTAAGTACGTGTGTGTATATACACTGAATATACTCTCCCATGAGTATTTTTGTAATGGTGGACCACAAAATCTTGTAGTAGAGTGGTTGCCATTTGTTTGGAAGGTGGAAAGGACGATTGATCAACGTGCACCAATTGTCAAAGCTGAACGTGACAGAGAGGCGCCCCCTGCGGTCATTCTAACTCCACAAAAAAGTGAACAAAATTGTCTGTGAGTGAACCCAATTTTAACCGAAACCAAACACAATCAAACCGAGTTCAACGGAGAACTCAACGAACTGAGCTAAAGGCAATGACCAACAGTAGAAAGAGAATATGTGAAAGCGGAAAAATCTGGTAAAAAAAGCCATACAAACCGAAGTGGTAGCCAAACGACCAAATTGAATCCGTTCACACACAGATCCCGACTGAATTCGAATACGGCACGGAACAGTACAGTCGAAATGTGGAACAAAGGTTGCGGTGTATCGCGACGTATGACGACGTGTGCTGTTCTTGTTTCTACTGCCATCGCTGCTGGTACTGTTGATGTTGTCACTATTTACGTGAAAAAATATATAAAAGCGTGTACTTTGCGATTTGGCCAGTGGTCACAAACATTTTAAACATTTCATTGCTATTTTTTTAAAATTTTTTCTTTTAAAATTTTTTATTTATCTTATATTTTTATACAAAACTTTTGGTATTGGTACTTTTGAACCAATTGAGCTGTCCAGGCACTTTCACCGGCCAACTGACATTGCGACACACACACACTTACCCAGCCATGTTCGCACAGTGCATGTGTTCTTGTACTCGCTACTCTGATGAACTACTACTCTGATGAATTGAATATTAGCGGTGATTTGTACTCCCGTCACACATTTCACAAACAAAATGGCGAAATCGTTTGTTAACTGAATTTGTAGAATTGGGTTTGGGTTAATTGGTGTGAACACTCATTTAACAATACACACTCAAGTGCGCGCGGAAATCATTCATGGCCACACACTTCTTTCAATAAATTATAAGTTTCAGTACCTGTTTTCAATGAAATTTCACACAATTCGGTACTCTACTCATATTTTTACACCTATCATTTTCCGGCGAAATAAAAACACAACTCCAATGCAAACGAAGCCTACGGCTATACTGATTTGTTTACAGAAGCGAGAAGCGCTGCATTCAAAACAGTAGCGTGCAGACTTCTTCTGTAGCAGCGTCGGCCTCGTTGTTTAACACACTTAAGCGTCGTCTTACACCGTGTAAGGATCGATAGGATGTTAGTTGTTAGGATGTTTGTTGCGGTACATATATATGCGGTAACCATGGTAACATATGTTATATCAATATTTCAATAACTTTTAACGTCTTAGTTGTATGTTACGTCAGTTATATGGGGTGTATGTTTAAAAAAGTAGGTGAGTGGGTGGTGCTATAAAATTTGGTGTTGTAGCTACATATTTATCATCCACATCCAAAATTTATTACTCCACTCAATAGCTAAAGGATCAAAGAATTCGTTACGTTTAGTGCGAACTTTGTCTCATAGAGTCGGCTGGAAGGGGACGCGCCGCCATTTTGATATCGTTTTTCAATAAATTTCAATGAGAAAATTGCTGTTGTTGTTATTCCTTTCTGCGTCGCTGATCTCGTTGTTGTTATTGTTTTATGGGCTGCGTGCGTTTGTTGTTGTTTATGTTTCCTTTTCATCGTACGTTTGCGTCGTATGCGTTTTGCTTGGCTGAAATGCATTGGTTTCTTTTTTTGTTTCTCTTATACTTCCATTATATTTGTTTTCTCTTTAAATGGGTTGCGGATGGTGGAGGGAGAAGCGCCGCGGTTTTGATTTTTTAAAAAATTATTGGTGGGATATTTGCTGTTTCTTGTTGTTCTTTCTTATTACGCTTCCCTCGTTGTTTTTGCTTTCTGTGTTGCGTGCCATTGTTGTTGTATACTATTTCTTAAACATCGTGTCCGAGAAAAATCAATTATGACACATGTAAATAGATACATATGTATGTACGCATTATACGCACACAGAAAATATTACCCGAATACATCTACGTAAATTCACGTTAAACGACCGTGTCCCCAATACAGCCACACCCCTTTTTGGTCTAAATGTTCGACTGGATTTTTCTTGGCGGATGCGTGAATAGTAGGTATTACAAAAAGTACATTTTGATGTAGTTTTTTTACCTTTTTTTTCGATCCAATGTTTTTTTTAATTTTCTTTTTACAAACTCGCTCTCGTCCAAGTTGGTCTGTTGCCTGACACTTAAATTTCATATCGATTTCAAGTTAATAAGTAAAATTTACCAATTGACACTCATGGCTGAAATAAGTGTTGCGTTTTGTATCGTTACTTCCGAATTTTGCTTATGCTGTCTTCGCTTTTGAATCTCAATTAATTTTCTTTTTTAAATTTATTATTATTTTTTTTCATTATCAAAAATCACACTTTGAGCATTGCACAAGAGGCATGCAACCAATCACTTTAATGAAAATCAGTAACAATAACGATGTAGATTAGGATGCGTTTATCCAATAGGTTTTCGTGAAACACACTTTAGTATATTATATACTTTAGTATTTATATAAAATAATTTGTGTAAAACTACATTTATGCAAAATGTAATGTCGACACGATGGCGATACACACATACGCGCACACGCCGAATAAAGCTTTCGAAAAACATAAAATGCGAATACAAAAACAAAAATTGTAAAAGCAACAACAACAACAAAAACACCAGGAATTGCAATCAAATTAGTTGCTAGCAATTTATTATTCTTTAATAACGCAACAAGGCATCAAATGATTTGTTCGATTGAAATGCATAGATTAAAATTAATGAAGGAACAATCAAATGGGCGATGGATATACGGTTCGAAGCCTTTGAAATGAACATTGTGGGGTCGGTCGTTTTGGCTATGTGACGATTTGTTGTGCATGTCTTCTGCTTCGGTTTGTGTTTGAATTTTCCATTTTTGTTGTTGATTTTGATGCTGTTGTTATCATAGCAACGATAATGCTTTATTGCTTTTTTTATAGTTTTTAATTGATTTACAAAATGGTCGCAAATTCATATAGAAGCATGCATACGTGTCAGATAAGTGAAAATACGGCATTAATTTCAAGTGTATAACGTGTGCAAATATTTGTAATGTGAGTACAATAACAAAACGAACACACACAATAAAAACAACGAAAAGGACAAGACAACCCCATTACGAAAGATTAGTGTGCGCCATCATGTAGAAGTGGCAATGGCCAAGCATTAGTGGCAGTCTTCTACAAGCACGAGTATGACATGTGGCAAACTGAAATTAGTTTGCAAGTGTTCGTAATTAGAAGGATTACTAAGTACCTATCTATCTCACACTCTCACTCTTTCCCTGACTCTCTTTCTCGGTCGCCCACAACATTGACACTTTTGAGTCATATAAATCGGTTGTTCGCCCCGTCGCTTCCTACCCTTTTGTGGTAAGAAAGTATGTGGTTGACTCCCGACAGAGTTGTCATCTGTTCGGTTCATTCTGTATGCAGCAGAAAATTAACCCAAGCCAAATAACCGCAGGCTTGGGTTCGATTCTTGTGTAACAAACTTATCAAACTGTCCAAAATTGTACAGACAACATTTGCCTTTTCCGATGATTTGGTAGGACGTTTATTATTATTCTTATTATTATTATTTTTTTTTGATTAAAGATTGAATTACCTGATTGAGTTACAAATTCTTAACTTAAAGAATTATAACTGTTGATTTTAATATGTTTTCTGTAGTACTCATAAGGACATTGAATACCCCTACACAGTAGTTGTAAAACACATGATGCGAGTACATTTTATTTATTTTTTATATACTGTATCAATAGGAGCTTAAGTATGAGCGTTTTGTTTTTGTATTTTTGATAAAATTTAATTCAACATTTTCCAGCACCCCCTCGGAGAAACTCCAAGGTAATATCTTCTGACATGTTAATTGATTTATTTAATTCTCTGGTTATCTATTGTACGATACCTAATACTACAATACCCTTCCAGTTCATTTAAGACATTTTTAATTGCTATCGAAGCTATAAAATGCAGGCAGAAATCGTCTTGCACAGCGTGTTAATCAATTGTCTCCTGCATTGAAGGCATAAAACTCAAGAATTTTTTTTTTCACAATAATAAATATAATAATAAATAATAATAATAATAAGTGGTTTTCCCACATGTGACTGATATGAAATTAGAGCTAAAGACTTAAAACTTATGTTTTATTCAAGAGTAGCCGGGTCTCGGCGC
This sequence comes from Cacoxenus indagator, assembly GCA_035041755.1. Lineage (NCBI taxonomy): Eukaryota > Metazoa > Arthropoda > Insecta > Diptera > Drosophilidae > Cacoxenus > Cacoxenus indagator. Next base: position 170,200 of record JAWNKX010001092.1, read on the forward strand.
GTTGCTGCCTTCTGCGCTCTGTCTAGGGCTGTGATTTTCTCGTTGATCTTCCAGTGTTTGACTTTTCTGGTGGCATTTCGTACTCTTCATTTTATTGATTTCTATTTTCATTCGAATATTTGAACAGTTCGACTTTGTACAATTGTAGCAGCACTGCCTGCAAACTCTTTTCTCACAGGCTACTTTGTTTTTTATTTTATTTGTATCTATACAGTTTGAAAAGCATCTGAAAATTGAGTTGGTCTTAATATTTAGCGATTTCGATATTTTTTTCGAACCAAACTTAGCCACAAACATGTTCCAGGATGACCTCTACCAAATGTACCAATTTTCAAGGTGCTCAAGGTAATCAAGGCATACCGGAACTCGGAAATTTGAATTCTGAAGTGAATGAATGTGGTAAGGCTTAGCTGGCAAACCAATTCGGTGTTTATGCTGAAGTGCTGTAATTCTTCTTTTTGTGACTACTTGGGCTCCATGGGTTCTACAACGATTACTACCTAATTCAAATGGGCCTCGTTGAGTTCTTAGGCTTTTTAGAACTATTACTACTCAGAAACGCTTTCTTGATAACTATTTTACCAACCATTGCAATTTATTTTAATTTTTGCAAAATTAAACAGCATTTCCGCCCCAACCCACGGAAGCGAATCCAATGGCACGAAACGAAATAGATTTGTCATTCTAGGTGAACAAGGTGAAGAAGTCAAGCAAACCAAGCCTCTCTCAATTTACATTCGTGACCGCAGGTCAAACAAACTTATTTCTTAGCTGGCTCAACTCATCGAACAAAAATTTTCATACTGTCCCGCTATGAAAGGAAAAGAAAAGGCGCGAAACTGTACTGCAAATCTACACTGAAAATAATTACAGGATACGTTGTTGAGCGATGCCAATAAAAACTTTTACACGTATCAACTTAAGATCATCAAAGGGCTGATAATGTTCATAAAAGGTATAGACGCTGGGCTTGACCCCAAGCAGATTGAAAATTCTCTTGAGGTTCCCAACCAAGGTTGTAACCAACATCTCGATTAGAAGCAAAATCCCGGAACTAATGTTCAAAGTCGAACTCTCTTCTAAAAATAAACTTGCGAAGGCAAACCAGATCCACCAAATATAGAATCTAAAATATCTGCTCCATCGCAGAATCACCATAGAGGAACCCCACCAGCGCACAGACCCTGTGCAGTGCACAAAGTGCCAGGAATTCTGCCATACGAAATCGTATTGTACACTACAAAATGTTTGTGCATCTTGGGGGGATCGCAAGCTGCCGTGTAAACAAAACAGACACTACATCAACAAAATCACACTGTAAATTACAGAAGTTGCCCCATTTTTGAGGAAATGAAAATCAGAATGAATAAGCGCAAAGCAACATTCCGTAATGGGCCTGATACTTTTATACAGGAAATACTTAAAATGCAAAGAATTATCCTAACAAAACTAGGTAATCAAAATGTCAACGCTTAAAACAACCTCTCGGAACACAAGTGGCGTATCAAAACGCAAGCTTGAGCTGACAAAATACCTCTTCAAAACAAAAACTGATGTTTTATGCTACGTCGATTGTCATCGAAACCTTAATTAGGAAGATCTACTGTCTATTGTCCACTCAGACTTTCGACTTTCGAATCATGCTTCAACCACACATTTTGACACACTAAGGTGTACATTTTTTGCAGTAGGAGACTTTAATGCTAAGCACCCCCTCCCGACATGTAAATCCCAAAGGAAAACAACTATATAAAACAATAACAAACTTAAACACGAAACTCGAATTTGATTCTCTGTTCCTATATATTGGCCAGCGACCCGAGGGAAATTTCCGACTTAATCGCCTTCACAGTAATTGGCACCATCTCCCGAATTGTGATTTCGACGGAAACTCATGCCGAGCTTCCATCTGACCATTCACCAGTCACATATCATCTACTGGAACACCCCACAAAAAGTACTCATTCCGTTGTACTTACTTCATGGAAAACTGATTGGCTCAGGTACAAAAAATACGTAAGCGCCCATATTTGTATGAGACCAAAACTTGACACCGAATCAGACATTGATAACTCACTAAACCATTTAAAGTCAACCACGACAATGACGACACATCGTGGTGTCAAGAAACCTATCGCATTAACAATTGCGGAAATTCAACGCCTAATTTCAGGAAAACCCCGGCTAAGACATGAATGGCAGTCAAGTCATTCTCCCTCTTCACTTGAAATATTTAAAACTGAAAAAGAAGTTGTAAGAAATGCAGTAACAATTGAAGCACGTAAAATCCAAAGGCACTACATTGCGAACCTCTCACCAACGAACACTAAGTATTCGATTTGTAGAGCACAAGACCTCATGAATCCGCCAATAGTAGCTGATTGCCTCATACGGAACCAAATTAGAAACTGAGCGCGATCTGATGAGGAAAAGGCTATCACCTTTGCTAACCAATTCAAATCCGTCTTCCAACCAAATTTGCCTAGAAATGGATTCCAGCTTCCCCAGCTGCCATGCACTTCGTTCCATAATATCAGCATACATAAAACTGATTTAAAGAAGTTAAGAGCCGTAATTCGGAAGGAATGCACTGTTCTCGGTCCGCTCTTATATTATCATTGACAGCTGACATCCCTACAAACCCCGCCATCGGACATCAACTTTTCCAAATGACACTTCAATCACCTGTCGCTCTCGCTGACCTAAAAAAGAGTCAAAATGCATACATAACAAATATAAGCACGTGGCATTCATCTTAAATTAGAGTCCGTCTATTATTTTTACTAACACTACTGTCGCGGACTCAACCGAAGTCACATACCTAGAATCTTACTTGGGCAGACGACTCACCTGGCGGAATCATAGAGAAAGCAAAAAAGTCTGTATGAAATTAAGAGCCAAGTCCCTCCATTGGCTATTAAATCGATCTGGTTTAAACCTCGATCTAAAGAGGTTACTACATAACACAATAATAAAGCCAATCTGGACATACGGTTCCCAGCTTCTGGGGTACGCAAGCCCAAGTAATGTTGAAGTCATCCAAAGAGCACAATTAAAGATACTTCGCACTATAACAGGTGCTCCCTGGTATATGTCAAACGCGAACATCCACAGAGATCTAAACATCCCTCTAATCAAAACGAATCTAGTCCAACTACACCAGAAATATCACCTCTTCACTCTTACGGACGAGCAGAAGCACGCGCCTACGTCGGAATGACCTACTGCCCAATAAACCTGGGAGGACCACGCAATATAGAAAAGTTTCTTGAGCTCGTCACTAAAGAAATTTTTAAATTAACCATGACTTTTAGTTTAAAATTTCGAAATTATTGTTAGGCTTTGTGTTGTGTACAAAGTAATTCAATAAATATATTTTTTAATTTTTAATTAAAAAAAAAAAAAAAAATTAAAAATGAGACATGAATGAGAATATTAGGGTTATTTTCATTCAACCCATGTTTAGCTACCGAGCTAATTCGGCACTTGACACTAACAAAATAAATAAAATATATAAAATTAATCAAACTCCAAATTTCCGATTTGCCATAATTTCATTACTTTATTACCATTTGACAAGCGATGATAAGCGAGTATTGAAAATAACAAAGTCAACAACGTCGAAGTAGTAGTTAGTAGCTTGTGCTTAACAGACGGGTTTTGATTCTGCTCCGCATTTTGATTTAAATTTAGCATTTGGCAATTAATTTGTCTATTGTCGTTTATCGTTACTAATATTTATTTTCTTTCCGGTGTTAAGTGAATTTATAAGTGAATTTATCTGTGGTGTATGGCTCATTTCACCCGTATAAATTTTGTACTTATCAATGTTTAATTATTTTTGGCAAGTACAACGCTTAAATTTGCCTTTCCTGTATATTGAGTTCAATCTCTTTTTTTTCCTGCTTTGCTCTCCCTTTAAAATAGTTTTTGCTATTTTAGTCTTTTTCTGTTTCCTTCTTGCTCTCTATACAGTAGTTATTATTTTTAAATAACTGTATTTTCTCTTTTTTCTCTGGGAAAATATTATTATTCACCTTACTTTTCTCTTTGCAATTCTATCTCTGTCTAGCTGAGAGCGTCAAAATTCGGACTTAAGTCGTTGTGCTTTTTTTGCACAGTGTGTTGATAATAACAAACAAATTTTGAAAATAAATTTTAAAAAAAAATTTTCACTCAAGTTTATTTTATTGTTATTATTTTATTTATTAATTTTATTTTTACTTACTTAAATTTTTTTTATCTTTTATTTTTTTTAATTTAATTTTTTTTTTAAATTTTTAATTTTTTTTTTTATTATTGTTATTATTATTATTATTATTTTTTTATTTACTTCTTTTTCACTTATTTTTATTTTATTTATTCATTTTTTTTTTCTATCTTATTTATCTTATTTTGCTTTTATTTTATTTAATATCTTGTATCTATACTTCGCGCAAAATGAATTGTTGTATTCGGGCTTGCACCAACAAGGACAACTTTAATAGTGATAAGCTTAGAGGTGTCTCTTGTTGGATGTGCGATAACATCGCCCACCTTAATTGTGCTGGGTTGACTGGTCCCGACTATGACGGTACGGCTAAACCTGCATGTGGATGCATCAGGTGGTCGTGCCCCACCTGCTTCAATCGCCAGGGGGACTTCTCATTGATGTACCACCGTATGCGAATTAAATACCAAAAACTTAAGAAACTATTCACTGAGCTAGCCTCAGAGTTTGATGCTGGGTCAAAAATGTTTTTGGAGTACTCTTTCGACTTGACTCCAACGGCTAATGCAGTACAACTGCCGCCATTATCCCCTCATAATCTTCCGCCTACTACAGCGCCACTTATTTCTTTTTCGTCTCCTCAACCCCCTTCTTCACAATCCCCTCTAACTTGTTCTACTATTTCTTCATCTGTCGCTTTGAACTTTCCATCCACTACTTGTTCGTCCTCCTCGATTCCTTGTCCTACTTCTGTGACTTCAACTTCAACTTCTCCAACTTGTTCTTCTTCTTCCCAACCTTTACCCAGTCACTCTTCTGTACTTTCTTCCATATCCACCCCATCGTCCCATCCCGCTCAGATTCCCGTAGCTCCGTCAACCACTATCCCATCTACTACTTCTTCATCTATCGCCTTTAACTTTCCCTCCACTACTTGTTCGACTTCCTCTATTTCATGTCTTTCTACTGTGACTTCAGCTTCAACTTCTCCAACTTGTTCCCCTTCTTCCCAACCTTTACCCACTTATTCTTTCTTCAATATCTAACCAATCATCCCATCCCGCTCCAATTCCAGCAGCTCCTTCTACCAATATCCCCTCTACTACCACTTCATCTGTCGCTTTCAACTTTCCCTCCACTAATTGTTCATCTTGCTCTACTCCCTGTCCTACTACTGTAACTTCTGCTTCATCTTCTACTAAAGTCTCTAACTCCTCCCGTACTTTGTCACCCCCTAAGAGTTCTTCACAGTCCAATACTGCCTCTACTCCAGTGCCATGTATTTTGAAGGTGCTGGATCCCCGTAAACATATTTTTATTTCCAGGTTGGATAAGGAGACAACCTGTGACGACGTTGCATGCTATATATCATCAAAAGCATGCAACACTTCGAATATTAATATTCATAAGTTTAATTTTTCTAGCCCTAGAGAAGGCTCTTCTTTCAAGCTTTCAGTTGGTATTGAAGTATTTTCTGTCATTTGTGGCGCTAATTTCTGGCCTGCACATATGGTGGTCCATGAGTTTATTCCTAAGAAAAAAACTAGGCTTTCGCAGGTAACCTTACCAGTCACTGCTTCAGTTTCATCTTCTGCTTCTTCCACTACACTTTCAAAGTATTAGAAGGCTAGGCTAAAGTGTAAACTTTCTTCATTTTATCTTAGAAGTTTTTCTATCAGTTCTGTCATTATTGTTTTCGTTGAGACTTTGCTTGGCCGTGATTTTCTAAACTCTGAAATTTCCACCTCTACATTATTGGCTTAATTGAATTAATGCATAACTTACTTTCTAAACTTGTAATCTAAATTTTTGTTTGAATTGTCTATATCATTTTAGGTATTGAATTCTAAATTAAGTCTTAGATTTAGTTTAATATTGCATGTTTATTAGAGGCTGATGATGTTTTTATCTGTAGTCAAATATTTAACACGTAGACATTAGCTTTGGTATCGCATGTTCACCAAAGAACTTAGCAATTAACACCAGCTGAGCCCAGTCTATATGACTGGGTGAATTTTGATGCCACTTGGGCCTGCCCCATGTGAGATCAGTGTGTGGTCATTGCGTACCTACTATGTCAATGTAAAAAAAAAAAAAAAAAAAAAACTGGCATAAGAGTACAATGTAGGCAAATGTACATTTGCGACATAAAATAAATTAATCAAAGATTGAAGAGTAAGACTGTGAAACTATTTCGAATGCATATGTCATTACACTTTTCTTTTTGTTCTAATTCTTTTTTGTTTTTGTTTAATGCACTTACAATTTCTTATACAATTGGGTTGTAAATTAAAGACAAAAATTAACCAATTTCCTTGGATATCTTTGAATAAAAATCCAAACCAAACAAATGCTGTTCAGCCCTTTATTGAAAAGTTGCCTCCAAAAATTGAAAAAAATGGGTATCGCTTTTCCCCAAATAGTGTAAACTAAATTACTGATGCTCGGAAAAACCAAAAATCCAAGGGTAATGTTTTTGCTACTAAACTGCGCGGCTCTTATACAACTTATAGACCAAAATTCTATTCGATATTGAAAAATGACATATCGTAAAAGTTATTTATTAATGGATTCATTAAAAATCTTTACGTTAAACGACGTTGCCTTTATAGCATCAAATACTTGGAATACTACGGAAGAAGGTATCCTTAAAAAGTGTTTTATCTAAATTCTTTATGAGAAAGAGTGGTATTCACATGATGATCTGCCTTTGTTGATGTTACGCCCCAGTAACTCACATGACCTGCTTGTCGAAATATACCTATATGCAGATAATGATAGGGGTTAAAGGATGGCACTGAATTAACTGACGATCAGATGCAGACAGGTAATATTGAAACACCAACCACGATGAAAATGAAAATCAAGATATAAAAATCCTCCAGTCTCAAACAATATTTGCATTAAATATGCAGGACCATGCTTTTGACTCCGAAGACACAAGGTTCGAACTCTTAGGGTCTACATTGCTCTATTGGCTCTTTCGTTGCTTCCAATAAATATTTACAGGCATCCTCAGAACTGGTTCAACTTATATGTCTGGTTACAGTGCAGGTAATATAGCATAATAAGTGTGGAGTGCGGGTAGTCGCCTACAACTTCAACTGAGAGTAAGCGTCATTTACTCTCGTATTTTGAACGTTTTTGCTACAACTACATATTCATACAACGCTTGGTAGAGTGTTATGGATACAAAGCACCGCACAAAGAGAAGTCGAAGAAACACTGTTCGTCCTTATTCTAGCAGTTTCTGTCGCAGGCGAAATCTTATAGACAGTTTATCTCTTTTTAGTGTCGTTTTAGTGGCTTTCAAATCACTACCGGCGCTAAAGAAGTGTTCACTTTAAAAAATTAAGAAGAAAATATTTTAATGACTGAAAAAGACGTTACCTTATATGTGTGGTACTAAATGAGACAGGAGATAAGATGACAAATTCATTCCCATCCATAAATAAAGAAATAGTCTGCTCTTCATTCATCGACTCTTTTTATCAGTGCATTGCTTTCTATACTCAATTACATAGAACCGTGCTGAAGATGTTGCAGAATTTTCTTTGCCTTTAATACTTTAAACTGGTTCTTCTTTATTTATATTTAATTGTAATAGTCGTGACCTGATGAAAGCTCACTGACTAACAGTGAGTTAACTAACATTGCTATGTTGCTTACTTGCTCACTTGCTCACTTATGAATACTTTTCGGTTGTTCAGGAACAACACAGCTGTTCTAATTGAAATAAAATACGTATGTGACAATGACTTAAATAAAATAAAACATAAAATAATAAAACAAATTCTTATTGCCTATTTCATTGGTGAACTTGCGAAAATAAGAAAAACGCAAAGAAAAAAGAACTACTCATACTGTACGACATGAACATTGTACAAAAGAACAAGAGAGCAAAAGAACAGCTGAGAAAAAAAAGAACAATACAGAAGAAAAATGTTTACTTGCCCTTTTCTGTTCATTCACTCTTAAGCAACTCCACACTAATTTATGGCAAGAGCACGATAACACGAGGCAGACCAAGTCGAATACTTTGTGTCTAATATTTTTTTATACTTTATTTTATTAAAGAAAATTGTTTATGTATTATTTTTAGTGCTTTGACATTTTAGTTTAACACTTTAGTCTATGCTTTGGAGTCTTTTGACTATGCTATTCTGCAAAAAGCAGGCCCAGAAATAAACCCAACTGTTTTGTATTGGTTGTGACTTTGTGGTTTCTGCTGTTGTTGTTGTATTTGAATGATATGGTGTGTTGCCAACAATTTTTGCAAGATAAACTTTCTACGCAGTCAGCGCCTCAGGGATTAGATCAGTCATAGGCGCGTAGGCGAGGTCAGGTTTAGTAAAGTTGCTGTCGTTAGCATGACGTTTGTGGGCGAGCTTTTGTGGACTTGCTTCGCCTGCCGCATGAGCGGCGTAAGGCAAACGGGCAACTTTAATAACTTTTGTCGTATAAAGCGCTTCTTCAACAAATGGTGGACAGTACTTGAAGGCCCAAAAGCACTTGAAAGTTATTTTTTTATGTTGCTATGTTAAAGATTCTAATTTTGAAAGCTTTTGTTTATTTTTTACATTTTATCGTTGTTTTTGTTGGCCTTTTATTGTTATAAAGTTAAGCCAGCGAAGCAAAGGATGAGAATGAAGATGGCAGATTGTTATTGTTAGAATTGCTTTTCTAATAGGAAACGATGACAGGTTTCTTTGACTGGTTTTTGTTTTCGGTTTCTATACATTTCTGAGCAGAAAGGGTATTTATTTTTTTGTCTGTTAAATTCATTTTAATTTGATTTCATTTAATTTTTTTATGTATTTAACCTTTTTCGGCCCAAGAAAATAGGTGTTGGCAGACACACAATATACTCGCCTGCATTGCATTGCAGATATGCTCGCAAAGCCATGATGGCGTCGGCCACTCGCTTGGTAAACATTGTTATAAACGCACATATACACACACACAACGATTCACATACACATAGTCAAAGGGGCGCACTCACAGATGCATACTTATATTTATAACTTTGTGCATAGATCCTTATGCTTGCGATATTTGAAGTGTAGCTCCTCGCAGTTAAAACTGTGTCTGGGTGTGTTTGTGTGGACAGATTTTTCTTATATGTTTTTTTCTTTCTGTAGTAAAGTGAATTACAGGCATGACTGTGTCGACTATGCCGTAACGCCTTTCCCAAGCACTGAACATCACATGCCGTGAGCCAAGCCATGCCACTCGAACTCGAATGCCGAGTGTCACAAGGATCACTGTCAATGTGTGTTAATAAAACATTCGCAACTGGTAAATGGGCAGACGACGTGTAAATCCTATTAGAGTCCTTAAGATTTTTATAAGATCTCGCTTACTACACTAATGACTTTTATACAAATCGCTCGTTTTGCTCAACTTGTGCGTTACAAAGTTTTGTATGGTGGTTGGCGGGTGTCCACATCAGAGTGTTACTTATCGGCAAGAAATCAAATGCTCCTGCCTTAACTATGATGAAGGAGATAGAAAAAGAAAAAAGGGAGAACAACCATAACTTCCATTTGCTACTTTTTGTGTGCAGACTTTGTCGGTGAATACGAAATGAAACTTGTGTATTCTCAATCTTACATAATTGATGCTCGGTCCATTTCCTCGTACTCTTCACGTTGTTCTTCCTGTTGATAGCTCAATGATAATAAATTTATGGCTAAGCCATTTCTAGATTTTCTCTTAGTTAAGTAATTAAAATATGCGGATTTTGATTGTTTACTATCTAATTCAAAAGTTATGACAAGAGCTGAATATGATTGTTATCGGGATTGTCACAGAAAACTCTTTCTCCTCAACTCCTTAATGCAAACGCGTTTTAAATTGAATGCAAAATTTTTCGAAGTTTTTGTTCTATCGAATTGTTCAAAAATTGTGTTGTGTACTAAGTAATACAACTAATGATACCGTTCTAATGTTTAAAATGTTCATTTATTAAAAGTAAAATTGAATTCAAAACTTTTTTGAAGTTGGCGTGTTGCTAAAAGAAAATACCGACGATGAACTGCAAGTTGGATAAGAGGAAGAAATTTATTTGCAACAAAGAGCGATTATAAAATGTGTGGAACATTTTTATGTTTTTAAAAATTCTTTTAAATGAATTTTTGAAGGGGAAAAGAGTGAAGAAGAGTATGCAAAGCAAAGAGTATTAATTCATATAGAGGTTACATTTCTCTCAAAAGCTTTTTGAGCTTTTTTCAAATAAGTAGAACCTATAACAATATATTACTTTTCTACTATTAACATAACTGACCCCTGATAATTAAAAAAAATAATAATTTTTTTTTTATATCGACTTAGTAGGTACGCATTGACCACACACTGATCTCACATGGGGCAGCCCCAGGTGGCATCAAAATTCACCCAGTCACATAGACTGGGCTCAGCTGGTCTTAATAGCTAATATCTTTGGTGATCATGCGATACCAAAGCTAATGTCTACGTACTAAATATTTGGCTACAGATAAAAACATCATCAGCCATTAACATAATCAGCATGCAAGATTAAACTAAAGCTAATATTAAATTTAGAATTCAATACCTACAATAACATAGACTATTTAAACAAGGAGGAAAAATTTAGGTTACCAGTATAGAAAATAAGTTATGCATTAATTCAATGATGCCAACAATTTAGTTTTCATAACATAACAAGAGGTGGGAGGAGCAGCAGACGCAAAGTGGGTATTTGGTACGACAATTGAAAATTTACGTTTGACTGTGTTGTGCAGTGGGGCGCGTGCGGGAATAAAAATTCGTCTGTTTGTTTTTTTGTTCATTACCGATCACAAGGAAAGAAGAGGAAAGGAAACAACGCAAAGTAAGGATGACGAAATTTGCTTTGCGCGATTGAGACTCGAACTTCACGGTTTTCGTTTCTACTGTGCGTATTCCTCGTACAGTCAAACTTCCAAATCTCGAATCACCATAATGCATAACTAAAGTTCGAGTTATGGGGATATTCCAGTTACGGAAGACATATTGTATTGATTTTTCGCTATAAACGCACTCAATTCGAGTCATGAAGATATTCGACTTATAAAAGTTCGACGTATGAAAATTCGACGGTAGTTAGAAATTTCACTTGGGTTTCTTTGGCTGTTCAATAAATATGTATTCACTGTACTTGCTCTTGAAATGGATTTTGTTTTCTGCCACAACCGAAAATTGTCTTCAAGAAGTTGAAGTCAAAAATCAAAACTTGCCATTGTGTGAGTTACCTTGTTGTGTAGTTATAGTGCGTGTATGAGATTGTGTTGGTTTTCTTTGTCTTCCTTGCGTGCGAAATGTGATAAGTTTGAGTGTGTTGTGTAGGTATAGTGCGTCTATAAGATTGTGTTGGTTTCTTATTGTGTGTATCACTGGGAATATTTTTGTATGATTTTGCTTTGTTTTCATGCCTTCTTTTTTTGCTGGCCGCTTGGTATTTTCATTTCGTTCATATAAATGTATATAGGTAAAATACAAGGCAGCCATAGCTCGATTTCGTTTGTTAAAGAACCATTACGTAACTCAAAGAAAACTACACAATTTGCTGAATATTCTCGAATGCCATACAAATAGAAAACTGAACAAAAAAATCAAAGAAAGAGGACAGTGTCTCTGAATTTTGTTTTTATTGTGTCTTTCTTGTGTATTTATTTTCTTTGAATATCATACTCCCTCCCAATTTGTTTATGCAAACCCAAGCAAACCAACAGCAATATGTTACGCTGAATAAGTTGAACAGCCAACAATACTGTTAATGTACACAATCAATGTCGGATTCTAATCGTTTCTGAATCGTCTCTCTGGCCATTTTTTTAAGAGAGAAATGTAACCTCTATATGAATATGTTCTCTCTGAGAGTATGCGTGATGAGTGGGAGAGTAAAGTAGAGTGAGCGCACAAGAGATGTGCTTAACACGCGCTCGCAATATAACAGTTCTGGGTGAACATTCTTTTCTGTTTCTCCTTCTTTCTTTTTGGCAATATACTGATGACGATTCTAATGTGTTTTAAGAAAGAAATCTTTATAACTAAATAACCTCAGCAATAAGTTCGGAAATTAGCTCTTTGTGTGGTAGAATTTTAACCACTGGGCGAAAAACTAGTATAAATAATAATATGAATAACAAATTTAGGTGAATGTTTGTATCTATCTACATTGAATAAAAATACTCCGAAAAACCAAAACTCTCGAAGTTCTGTGACACCTACGGTTTTGTCCAGAGTCTTGCAAATCTGCCGAAGTCGAAACTGTATATATTGTTATTGTTAGAAGCACATTAGCTGGGTCCATTAAGCGTTGTTTTGCCATCAATGAATGTTTGTGAATTTTTTAATATTAATGGGAAATAAAGTAATAAACATTTGTCTTTTATTACTAACAATCTTCACAAATTCTTTATTTTTAGGGTTCCGTACGTAAAGACTATTTTTTTTAAATTATTTTATTTCGAATTTTACAGCCTTTTCGAAGGCAAACTGATGAAGCAATATTGGTTTCATACAAATATTCCAATTTATTTATTTTTCCAACCGACTTTTGCGGTATACTAACGCACAAGACTTTACTTTCAGTTTCACTGAAAATTTCATAAAAATCTGTGCAGCAGTTTCGGCGTCTATAGCGGACACACCATTAGACATACAGACATACATTGAGTTTTATACAGATATAAAATACCAATTATTCCCCCCCCCCAATTACGAAACTAACGAGCCTAAAATTGTGAAAAGAAAACACAGAAAATAGTTGCTTAATTATAGATTTCGGGAAAACCTACAAGAAGCCTATGGTCTGAAGATAAAGTGGTAAATCAAAGAAAAAGCTCTAGAGTTGAAGCCACTCCGAAAAATTAAGTGAAAAAACCTTTATGGCGTTATTGAGTGGGCGTTACTTGGTTAACCTAAACGAAATGAGTGGAAATGGTTGAATATTTCTTTCCCTTTCGTCAACTGAGCTTTCAATGGGGTACAAAGAAAACCGAAAATATATTCAGTAACATATTTAACGTACGGAACTCTTTCCACGCGACGTCAACTCGCATTTGGCCAAATATTCATATTTTCTTTTTATTGTAATGCTAAAGTGTCAACAATATTTTTGGTTTCAATGTTCTAACAAATGAAAAAGTCCTCTGCCCTCCCGGTACGAGACACATATAATTAGCCGTGGAAGACACAACTATTTCTAAGGTGCCAACCACAGTATGACAATTACTGTCCTTGATATATGTTTATAGTCTTGGCAAAGCCAAACCTGATCTGAAGTTGCAATCTTTTGAATTTTATGACGGTAGCAGTTATCAAAACAAGTTTATCTTTAAGAAATTTGGCCTCAATGACATTGGACATAGTTTTTCTAACAACTAACCTGTTAGCGTTGAATATATAAATAACAACAACGCTTGCCCTTCCTGTTGCTGTTGTTTTCGATCAATCGATTTTTCTATCAGTATGAACGCATGCCTTCGTTGTTGTTTTCTTACAACGTCTTGGTTTCAGATGCTATGCTTCGCTCAAACGACTTTTCTCTCAGTAACAACACTTGCACTTGTTGTTGTTGTTTTGACAGAATATCATTGTTGTTTTCGTTTCTCTGCTTCAATCAAACGATTGCGCTCTCAGCAAAAAGTACTTGTTGTTTTCACAGCTAACGACTTCGTTTTCGTTTCACAACTTCGGTTCAACGCTCGAATGCTACACGAAGAACGATAATGCGATGACTCTAGGTGCGCATGTGAAATATCACCCCATCGAAACCAAAGATGTTTCACTTAAAACGTCGTCACTTCGGCTATCACGACTACCTCGCTTCCATTTCCAAAAACAAAGTGGTCTTTGCTGACCATATAATATATAATATAATAATAATTTATATAAAAGCCTGCGCTTTTTATATAAACAAATGATGTTGCTGCTGTTTGTTTTTGCGCCCTCTGCACGAGCACAAACGAAGACTTAAGCCAAACAGCAATAAAAAGTCGTTTTTCGTCATTTCACTCCCAACACAAGGAACGTAAAGAAATTTCGTTCCAAAATTCTTGCCGTTGAAGTATGAAGAAGTTATTTGTAATGGTGTGTTGTCCTTTCTCTATTCGGCATTGCGTTAATTAAGCCAAAGGAGGTACTAAACCTATTAATTAAACTGAAAATACATTTTTGTGTTCATTTTCCTGCTTAAACCCTTGAACCTATTTTGATAAATATATTACCAATTAAAAGGTATTCTTAGCTGGATGCGAACATCTGGCTAGTGGTTTAGGTTAGAAAATCTGTTAAAGATAAGCTCTTTACAAGAACAATAACGACACACAGCACACATGATCTTGTGACCACAGTAGAATGTGAGAAGAGAGGTTTGTGAGCCTCTCTCTTCTATTCTATCGTTTTCGTCAAATAGTACACAAGGTACATTGTATACACTTTGGCTTTTGTGAAGCCGTGTTATTGTTGATGTTCCATTCAAAGAGTATATATACATGGTGTAGAGGTAATATTTATCTCTTATATTTTCCTCGAAAAATTCTAAGGTCACGGCATTTGCTACTCTCCGGTTTTATTTCTGTGGTGTTATTTCTGTGTTCTAAATTGTTATTTACCAGTTGAATAGTAAGGAATCAAACTGAAACACTGATATATTGAAATAAGCCGGCTTCAATTATATCGAGTAATTATTTATTATATAATTAAAATTAGTTTTTGTTTAAATAAATAATAGGAATGCATGCTCACTTAACATGTGAAACAACCCCCGAACGCAAAAAATAAAATAAAATTAAAAACATGACCACACTTTGGTGTTGCGTGTGCAAGCAAAGCGCATGCGACCTTCACTTTCCTTCCTTATTTTCGGCACGGAAGAAGAAATGTATCGGTTATCTATGTCTTTACTTTCATTGGGTCTATAAATAAATACTCAAAATACCTCACAAATTCATTGCTACCGCTTTCGGTGGGTTTTCTCATTGTAGCACTTCTATGTATTATACTACATTATGGTAGTTATCATAAGGGAGTTATCGACTCTACATTTGCATTTGGAAAGACTTCACCGACTTTGAAAAATGAAATACATTTGTATGTACATCCTGGTGTTTATTAAATATTAATATACTAGCAGGGACCCGTCGCGTGCGTCTCGCTCTTCGGATGTTTCTGCAGCTCTGCGCTATGTCAAGTGCTGCGACTTTTTTGTTGATTTTTCAGTGTTTGACTTTTTGGTACTCTTAATTTTTTTTCATTTTTTTATTAGAATATTTGAACAAATTGACTTTGTACAGTTTGAGCAGCATTTCCGGCAAACTCGATTCTCATATACTGCTTTGTTTTTCTGTTTTATTTATAGCATTGGATTGGTCTCAATATTTAGCGAATTCGACGATTTTTTCGCACCAAAATTGATAGTAACCATCCAAAGGCTATTCTAGAGATTATGTGAATATTTGATCAAAATCGGTATAGCGGTTTCAGCGTCCATAACAGATAATAAACAAATAAACAAACTAACAACCATACTTCCAATTTTATATATGTATATAGAAAATATTTTGAATTTTTAAACGATAATTAAAAGCATCTTGATATTGATGGAAGGGAAAAAATTCGAATGACAGGCTTTGGCCCAGTAGAGCCAGAAGAGCACAAACGAAGCACAGTCGGTTCGACATAGGCCAATGTTAGGAACAACTGCAAGTGTTATAAAAGTCTTAGTAGAGATCACCTTAATGCATTTTATAGAGACACTTTATGTTGTCAACAACAACAACGAAACAACAATAACAACCACTAGACAGCCACAACAAGAAAACAATACTGTCAATGAAATGAAACTGTTGAACAAACGCAAAGACGAACAAGCGAATGAACGAAAGAGAGTAAACAAGGAACGTACGGTTGGGTGAACAGTCATTCGGTGGGCGTCTGAAAGAAATTAATGAGCAAACATTACCCTTAAGAAATAGTTTTTGTTTATGTTGTTGCCTTTCTGTCACATGAGTAGCAGAAATTGCAAATTTCCTCACCGACAGGCTTTGTCGTTAGCTCCAAGTGGTCTTCTGTGGAACATGTACCGAACATGTTATACATAGATTCATAAGCATACATAACCGTAAATATGTCTAGCTAAACTGATTTGAGCCAATTTGAAGACCCTTGGCATGTGCACTGATTCACTTGGCTCTACTTTACTTTGGCCGCCTCTCTACAGTTGTGGCACCTTGTTTACCACGTGGCCCTCGTATCCCAGTGAGTCCAGTGAACAAGGCAATGGGACGGGTTAGATTAGAGCTAATCGAGTATAAGGCAGATAGTATACATGTAGTACACAATCACTTTCTTAGTGCACTGGAGTAAATACCTGCCAAACGTTAAACTGAAATAGTAAATAAAATTGAAATAAAAAATATAAATTAAATAACACAATAAATTGACGTCATTAGCATATATACGCATGCGCATAGATTAGTGCCTAGTTCAATGGGCGATTTAGTAATTTCTCTACTATACCGAAAGCTTCGATGTTCGACGCATCTTTTTTAAAAAGATTTTTTTTTATATATATATATATTTATTGGCAATCTGTTCTTGGAACAGTAAACAAATTTTGTGGTGCTTAAAATAAATAACAGAATAGGTTACCTCCATTGAGGCACACTATTACATACTAGCGATAAAGTGTCTTATATCTACTTAAAATCTATCTGGTAAGTCCAAAACATGGAATCTCTTTAACCGCCTAACCATTTGACTATAATGGCCAGAGTGTTGTCATGTATATCCAGTTTTTTAACATATTTGGCAGTGAGTTTAGATATTTCACATTTGACAAATCTGTTTCCGAGATTTTTATGAATTGCATAGTTAGTCACATACCAGGGAGCATTTGCAATTATTCTGAGTACTTTGCTCTGATATCGTTGGAGAATTTCAATATTTGAATTACTCGCAGTACGCTCAAGTTGAAGAGCATAAGTTCAAATCGGTTTCAGCATAACTTTATGTAGCAGAACTTTATTTTCCAGGCTCAATATGAACCGAGCAGCGGGTTTGAGGGTAAGCTGCATCTTCTTGGCTTTGATATGAGCTTCCCATGTTAGCCTGCGGTCCAAGTGTATACCAAGGTATTTCACAGTTTTACTTTGTGGGATATCGGATGCCGTTGAGGCAGGCATATCTGCAGTATACAGTGTGTACAGCACCGGGTCCAGTACACTTCCTTGAGGAACTCCGGCATTAATAGCATACAGTGCGGATGTTTCACCTTGTTGCTGCACATAAAAATGACGGTTACTAAAGTAAGAAGACAGTATTAGGAAGTATGGAGCTGTAAGGAACTTTTTTATTTTATACAAATCGCCTGGGTGCCAAACTCTATCGAACGCTTGTTGAATATCGAGAAATAATGCTGAGCAATATTGTTTTCTTTTAATAGCTTCAGTTAATATATTGACAATTCGATGACATTCTAGAGGTGTACCATGATATTTTCTGAACCCAAACTGATGTTCCGGTATAATGGCGAGTTCGTCCAAAATTGGTAACAATCTTCTCATAAGTATTTTTTCAAATACTTTGGAGAAAGTTACAAATAGACTGATCGGACGGTGAGATGACAGATTGTTTTCCGGCATTTCCACTGCCTTGGATATTATTCTAATCTTAACATAGCATTGTAAATATACGTTAGAAGCCGTATGCATTTCAAAGGAAGATTCTTAATTGTTAGGCCATCAAGCTTGTCAAATCCAGGTAATTTTTTGTTTTTAATTGCTTTTATTTCGGCTTCCACTTCCGCATAAGTCGTTTGACGAATTGGTAAACTCATCTGACAAGGGGATTCCAGGAAGTTGATTACTTCGTAATCAGAGGTTTAGTTGCTTGGTTCGTTAGGCTGAAAAACTGATTGTGAATGTCGACCGAATGTTTCAGCCTTTTCAATATCAGATATGCACCTCTCACCATTGTTATCTAACATGACAACGTTTCTTCTTGTATGACGCTTCAAGTAGTTTGTTACCCTCCATAGGCTGTATTGATAGTCCGAATTAAAGGGATCCAGTTGCCGCAAATACTCTGCAGTGGCTTCATTATGAATCTGTCTCAATCTTATCTTTAAATCACTGCCAGCCTTGTTGAAAAGCCTTTTTTCAGTTGGGTTGCGACTAGTTTGCCACATTTTTCGTAATAACCTTTTATTTTTGATTAATGATCTCAGCTCTGGTGGTAGAAAACGTTGACTTTGGGTACTAGAGTTGTTCTCCGATATATGAGTAAAGAAGTATCCTGCTTCATGAATGGAAATTGTTAGTTTTTCTACTGCTAAGTCAATATCCGCCCCGTCTTTCAGGGAGGCATCTAGACTCGTATGGTTTTCCAGCCAGTTCTTAAAGGCGATTACATTTGTCCTATGTGTTACAACTTTGCTGATCCACAATGGGCTTTGCCATCCGGATAATCATCCTTAATTAGTTCATATCCCCGAAAAATTACATGTGATTTGCTGGTAAAGTGAGTCTCGGATATCAACATAATATCAATATCGTTACAATTTAAAAATAATTTTTTTCATTTATATGGTTGGAGAGCCCATTGGCATTTCAGGTGGCAATGCGAAGATATACTTGCATAGTTTAGTAAGTAGGGCCATAATAGCCGTGAGAAGATTGTTTGTTCTTTCATTTTGCTCCCTGACCATTTTTTCAATTTTATCTAAGATAGAGAGCAGAAACTAATAGCTTATTGCTGATTTTCTGTAGTTATATCCATTCATTTTGTGTCTGTGTATACTCTTTGATATTTTATTCTCTTTGATCGCGTCACATACAAGAAAGGGCAAAATAACGTTTGCCGGGAGCACTAGTACGTCAATAAGGATTCTGTAAAACAAAGCAAACAAAAATAATAAAATAAAAACTGTCACTTAAGCTCATGGAGAAGCATATCCAATGCCGTATTTATTCACTATTGACCAAAAACAACAACGTGCTGATGATTCAGCGAGCTGTTTTAAGGTGTTTGTTGAGCTGTGGAGCTTTTTCCAAAGCTATTTAGAAAAATTAAAGTTTTAATCGAATTTGAACAATTTATTTTGACACAACTGAGTGCTACAATATTTAAAGATTTTGTTTGAGACAATTGAGTTTACAATGTTTAAAAGAACTTGGAAGAAGCCGAATTGCTCTTTACCAGCGAACTTAAGCGAACGAACCGAAGGTATGATATCTAATAATAGCAACATAATAAGCGAATTAAGCAATAGCGATGCAATAATGAGATCAAATCGATTAGAGCAGTGAACAAGGTTAACGGAAGAAACGAAAAATATGTGCATGCTTGCTCTCATCGTGCTTACAATTAAAATTTATGCTAGACAGAGTTAGGGCTCCTGTACTTAACATACAAATTCATGGCACTGTGTTAAAGTCAAGGTAACTGGATGACCTCTGGATAGAATGATCGGATGCCGAGCGTCGAAGTCAAGAGTTGAATACCACAGCCTTAGTGGAGGGCGGCGCTGCACCTTGCTCTCCTAAACCGCTGGAGAGGAGAATAGGCTATCACCTATTAGCAAATCAATTCGCTGTGAGCTGTTGAATTGCGGGTCAGCCATTCGAATATTGGCAGGAATTTCCCAGTCCGCTATGTCTAATGAAATGCTTGGCTGGTTATCTGTAATGACGCTGGTAACCAATGCTGTGACATTTGTGCTATATTCCGAAGCTTGAGAATGCAGGCTAGCTCCAACTGTAAAGCCCGCGAACGACAACCGTCTGTTGTAAAACTCGATGCTCCGAGTCTAGAAGATCTGTTGAAGATCTGGTCCTCTTTAATTTAAGCTGGTTGGCGAGGCGGCTAGTGATGAAATGTAATTGTGAGCCAGAACCAACGCGATTTTTGATTAATACAACTGCTGTTGCCAGGAGCACAACATCACTGATGGGATTTTGGGCAAAAAGAGTTATAGAAGGGGTGTTGTTCGGTAAGGACGAAGACATCTGCGGCGAAGACGATGCTATTTGTTGTGAAGACGTAACCATTTGCTCCAAAGATGAGGATGCTGCTGACGAAGTGCTTTGTCCCACCGCCGAGCTCGAGTTTCCCGTATGATGCTTGGCTCTGCAGGTCCGGCAAGGGCCAGAGCTGCAGCTATGCAATTGATGTCCATTTAGACAGTTGAGACGCAATGATAGTCTCTTTGCAGTGAAACAGACTGGAGCTTGTGATTGTCTATTGCAGATATGAGATCGGATGCGTGCCTTCGATGACATAAGTAATTCATTGAAGGCTTCACGCAACTCACCTCCGATCTCATCAAAATCCAGCTCCTCTAGCATATTTTTGAAGAGGGTAAACGCAACATTGGTTTGTTTAGTAACTCTAGGCGTACATTGAGCTCGTCGATGCTAAGTGAAATGAGCTTATCTCGAGACAATATGACGTCTAACCTTTGTGCACTTTCAAAGATCGATGCGTTTACAAAATGCCGTTCTGTTTTCAGCTGGCATGTTTCTAAATGTTTCAGCATGCAGAGCTGATATCGAGTGCACGAAATGCACAGGCAATTAGCAACTATTAAATCACTTGAGTAGAATGGGTACCGCGTACAAAGTCCGCAAAATGCACAAAAACAACCACTCGAGAACTGAAAATTGTTTCTTATGTTTGCGCACTTGTCGCCGGTTTCGCAATTTACGGCACTTATGTGGTTAGTAGCCTTATAGTTTCCGCGCTTATGTGCAACGGCACTTATGTGTTTAGACTGCCCTTATATATAAAATTACAGTACCTTTTTTTGCGAAATCACTTTAAAAATGTCAATATGTTATAACATTATAACGTTTGTCCAATTATTTTTGTTGGAGTCACTTTAACTTCACTTTCACAAACCAATTATTAAAGTTTATATTTATTTATTTTATTTGAATATGAATAAAATACGAACTTGACACTATCACGGCGGTATGATAAGTAGAAACTTGATGTTTTTATTTCGAAACTGAATAACAATTTTTGTGAGGAAAAGGCCCTCACCTCACCTAAACACCAAAACACCTCAAATCCGTCTTCCAACCAAACATACCTAGAAACGGATTCCAGCTTTCCCAACTGTCATGCACTTCGCTCCATACTAGCAGCATACTTAAAACTAATTCAAATGAGTTAAATGCGGTAATTCATAAGGAATTAATCCCAAAGAAATCGCTAGGGCATGACCTTATCACTCCAAAAATGATTAATGAGCTACCAAACTGTGCTATACCATTACTTGCAATGCTCTTCAACGCAATACTTAGATTGGGTTATTTTCTAGCTTCATAGAAGAAGTCAGTAATAATCTTGATCCCGAAAGTAGGTAAACACACATCGATGGTTTCCTCATACCGGCCTATAAGCTTGCTTCTGATGTTGGCGAAAGAATTAGAAAACACTTTTATTAAAAAATTCTTACCACATTTAAACAGGAATAACATTATCCCCATACATCCATTCGGCTTTAGACCGAAACACGGAGCAAGTAAACCGAGTCACTTCGGAAATCAGAACTGCATTTGAACACTGAGAATACTTTTCAATTATATTCATTGACATTGCTCAAGCTTTCGATCGTTTATTGCATGATGGCCTTATTTCCAAAATAAAAAGAATGCTTCCACAGAACTCACATAAACTACTGGAATCATACCTCACAAAAAGGCTATTTGTGGTGTTATGGAACAATTTTACCACAAAGGATTATCACATAAATGCTGGCGTTCCACAAGGCAGTGTTTCTGGGCCACTGTTTTACGTCTTTTTCACCGCTGACATACCCACAAACCCCCGGTTCCTGACATCAACCTTTGCAGATGACACTGCAATCACCTGTCGTTCACGCTGTCCTAAAAAAAGCGTCAAAAGCGCTAAGCGACCACATGCAACTTGTATCGGACTGGCTAAACGATTGGCGTATGAATGCCAATCCGGACGAATGTAAGCACGTGACATTCACCCTATATATAGCGACTGTCCGTCTATCATTATTAATAATACTACTGTCCCGCATTCAACTGAAGTCACATACCTAGAAGTTCACTTGGACAGACGACTCACCTGGCGTAAGCATATAAAAGTCAAAAAAATCTGTATAAAATTAAAAGTCAAGTCCCTCTATTGACTATTAAACCGAAGATCTGGCTTAAACCTCGATATAAAGGTGCTTCGATATAATAATGCCAATCTGGACATACGGTTTCCCAGCTTTGGGGGAACGCAAGCCCAAGTAATGTTGAAGTCACCCAAAGAGCACAATCAAAGATACTTCGCACTCTAACAGGTGCTCCCTGGTATATGTCAAACGCGAAAACCCACAGAGACCAAACCCAAAACATGTCTCTAATCAAAACTGAGCTGACTCAATTGAAACAGAAAAATCACCTGAAACTGTCGCAACATCCTAACCCACTAGCTCTTTCACTCCTACAGACGATCAGAACTACGCGCCCACGTCGGAATGACCTTCCTGCCTCATAAACCTAGGAGGACCACGCAACAAAGAAAAGTTTTTTGAGCTCATCACTAAAGAAACTTTTAAATAAAGCATTACTTAGTTTAAGATTTCTAAATTAATGTGAGGCTTTGTGTTGCATACAAAGTGATTCAATACATAAATTTAACAGTCAAAAAAATAATAATAAACTTTGCCACTTCGGCATAAATATTTCAAAATGCATATGTAGATTTACAATTGGTCCAAATACAAGCAGGGGCGAAACGATAAACCCTGAAAAGCTGGCCCTCATTCGCATGCATTGTCGAGTACCGCGATCGAAACTGTGCGCGGTGGAAGAATTAAAGTTTTTATGCTTGTTTTTAGTTGAAAATTGTGATTATGATTTCGGAATACGTCCAGCATTTTAAGTTTTGAATTTTGCGCAGCAGCATTAAATTTGAAATACGAGTATGTAAAACGTTTAAGTGTGCTTAAGCAACCGACAAAAGAGCAGGATTTATGAATTGTGGGCTGCCGAAGGAAGGCTGGTATGGTGTTTGTGTATGTGTGTGTATGTGCATATGGGTTTAAACACAACGACGAATTCTATAACAACGCGTACAGAAAATGACACTAATGCTTCTAATGCTCGACCACTGATGGCGGGGAAGTGGAAAAAATTTTGAAATAATTCAACACAAGAGCGATGACGATGGCTATGAAGACGGCGCTGATGACGTCGACGGCGTTAGCATTACCAGCAGCATCTTTTGTGTTAGTCGGGCGTACAACACTTTGCAGTTGTTTAACAAAAAAAACCACTTTATAAAATTTCATTTGTTTCACTGCCAACCGCCGTCCCTGCCGTTTTCGCTAAAATCCGATTACATTGCGCTGGTACGAATTACTGTTATGAAATATCAACTACGGCATTTCTCTCCTCCCCTTTGTCGTCGCTCATTCAATCGCTTATGTAGGCACATGTTACATGCGATATGTTACGTATACCATACATGCATATGTTTATCTGAATCACGTGAGCAAACACACTGGCACACAAAACAGAATAGAGCTATTAGGTATGGAGAGGTAAATGCCTCCTTGTTGGTTTTAAGGCAAGACAAATTAATATTACATTATGTGAAACATTAGGCGGTTACACAGTTTGTATTTTTGATGGAGTTGATACTCTATATTCATATACAAATTTTCTTCTTTTCGAATTTTCTTACCAAGATGACGAAAAGTTTAAATATAACGTGGGTGTATAATTAAGGCTCGATTTATTTATCCATCATCTATTTGCCAATAGACCCTTGCATTATTTGGACATATCTCTTTACTTATTATATAATAAAAATAATCAAAAAAGGCATTTGTTTCAGTGGCGATTTCATTGGCCCCTTTCGTCGAGCCATGCCTTTCAGTTTTTATGACAAGAAACACCGCTACGAAGTAGAGGTATATTTTATTAAAGAAATATATATATATATATATATATATATATATATATATATATATATATATATGTTATTCTTGAAATAATCTTCATTAAATTAATTACTGTTTTCAGAACAGTGATGTAATGCAGTGATACCATACGGTTTGTGCAGCCCTTGAAAATAGGTTGTTACACCAATTATGACTTCGTCCTGGTGCAGAAACCTTTTACCACTGACGCATGTTTCGAGATTGAATTTATATATACCTTCTCACGAAAAACTATAAAGACAATTACTTTAGAGCCCCAAAAAGATGATATAATCTTATATCTTATCTTTAGACCATTATTTTAATTATTCAGGAGGGTGGTTTACTTTCAGAAGGATAATGTGAGATCCAGGCTTTAACAGCAGTTATACGATTTTACTCGTACCATGTTAAATACTAGAAAGAAACAATCCTCCGTTGAAAATTTTGGTCGATATGTAACAAAGTTTCACCTGCCTGAAATTGAGCATCCCCATACAAAAGAGTTGGTGAAAAATATTGCGAATACGTCCAGTTGACAGCCAACTGCAACGGAAGTTGAACTTCAAAGGCATCCGTTAGCAGTGGAATCCACTTTTTGACTGTTAAATATGATGGATATGAGTCCTTCCGTGTTGAATTCATATATTATTTGATTAAAAGTATTGAGTGCTTTCAGTAAAAGAACACACTTCTCCTGTTGTTTTGCATTTGCTGGCAAGAGAGCCGCTTTGCTTATATATATTAAAAGTCACTAATTAAACTTGATGGCATCATCTCTGGCTTATGCCAGAAATAGTTTTCGATATTCTCGATAACAAGATTCAAGGTAGAATCTTCGAACACTTTAGCAAATGTTTTCATCAATATCGAGTCGGTGATTAAAGCCCAACTCATCTCTACTCATCTTAACTACATGTATGTTCTTATCGTAGACATTGCACTTTGTTTCGGCTTTGGTTACACTTTGGTCTGCTCTGTTTCATAAGCATATTAATTTCTCGACCGTAATGGCGTGTTGGTGTCTCCTTCGTGGAACACCAGCGATGTCTCCATCGTCATTAACATCACGTTTATGAAACATTTGACAATCAGACAAAGCGTACGATTGATTCAACTTTCTCTATGTCTGTATGATGTTCGTAAAGTCTTGGGTGTCACATTGTCCTCCCAACAAGTAAGCCCAAGATCATGCATCGCAACATGCGAAGTTAATTTTTTGATTCGCTGCGTGTAAGGTAAGTCATTGCTTATTATGCTGTTCGCCAACTCTTGTGTTCTAGTTCGTTGTTTTTTTATTTCTCATTTCATATCTGTTTTAACATTATATACATAAATACATATGTACGGGTATGTATAATATATTCGCGTGTGTCTGTGTATCGTTTCGTGTTCGAGTTCTTCATTAATTTAGCGCACGTATGTTGTCAGCCGATGCGCGTCGTGGTTTTGTTGAATTTTGAAGAAATTCTTACTATTCGAAAAGGTATGCATTGCATACTATATAACTATGAGATACAAACATAAACACACAGGTATTGGCACACTCTGAACATCGAGGTTGATGGTTTATGTACTTGTGTTGACTTTCCACTTTTTCTGTTTTTAACACTTTTTTACTTCTTTTCAGGTCGCTCGCTTGTTCGCCACCCTAAGCTTCAGACCTTCACTGAAATTGGCATCCTCCTGACGTGTCTCAGCAAGACTCTGATGCGCGCCCAGAGTTCATGAGCTTAATCTGTTATTAATTTCGTAATTTGAATAGAAATAAAAGTAAAATGTTGTTTTCCGTTCCCGTTTGTCTCCTCAGTTGTATGCAATGATACTGTATTTCGTCGCAGTCTAGTATTTTTCCAAATGCTCCAGAATAATACATATATACCTATACGGGGTGTGTTCAAAAACTAAGGTGACTTTATAACTTTCTCGGGTGATGTGTTATCTAAATGTAAAATTTTTTATTTTGTTATGTTAGTACATAATCTATATTGTTATGACGTAATTTTACCTGTTACCATCTCTTTGTTTTTTGTTGTTGTGATAACCATTCTCTTCTTTCATAAAATTAGTGAACATTGCAATAGATTCTAGGCTGTGTTTTCAAGTGTTTCGCTTTAATAATTTACCAGTTTATAAGTTTATCTTTCTAGTAGCAAAACCGATGACTCTGTGAAGAAAAGTAGTAAGTTTTACACCTAATCCTTAGCGAAGGGCTATGAAACATTCTCAACTAATGTCAGCCTTTGAAGTCGATTTGTGATTCGAAGCTAAGTTACTTACAAAAATGTGTTTTGAGAAGTTTCAAGAACTGGATGTTGTAGCGTATACAAACACTTTGTTGGCACTACTATTGCAAATATGGTTTATTTTTTGTGTGCATGTTTTGCAATCCGCTTTTTACAGTTTTCTTTTCTTGAATTTCAATAAAGACATTTTTTCTGACTACTTAATTCAGAGACAGTTATAGAACTGATTTTTACCTTTAAGTTCATTGAAATATTATACGATAAATTTATTCAATCAAATGTTCTTCTGTACTCGCCATTGGCGAATAAAAATGCTCTGTCGGTAGAAGAGAAGGTGAAGGTTAGAAGAGCTTTACCTAAATTTTTTGTCTGTGTTTCAAAAGTGCGCATACTATATACCTACCTGTCACTAAATGCCAGTGAATTCCAACGTTCAACTTAATTTTAAAATGTTCCTTCAAATTTTGACAATTTGAAGCTCTTATATCAGTTCATGTCTACCCTGATGTGTGTGTGTTATAATTTGTCGAGCTAATTTCGCACTTGAGATTACGTACATAAGCTCACATGTTACACCTTGCGTGAGTAATGCCAAAACAAGAAAAACATTTGTTGAGAAACGAGTGCAACCTAAGCGGAATTCATCTACCACAACTTGGTAGCAAAAAAATTTTACATACACATAGATAACCACATACCTACAGCAAACATAAGTGTGTGCTCAAATAGAAAATCATTTATTAATGGAGACGTCTTCATACTTCAAATACTTATAAAACAACTTAAGGTGGCTAAATGAACTGACGAGAACTTCCGGTCGTGTGTGTGATGCTAAGTTGAGATGAGCAGAAGTCATCTAAAATCAAGTCGTTCTATCTAGCAACTCTGCATCCAAGGTACCCGTTAGACATTGAAGCAAGAAGGTTACAGTAATTTGTTTAAAGCATCCGATTTTGATAGTGACTTAAATACGACTTATATGTAGAGGCATAAGATAAGGAATTCCCTTGAGATAAAGTATCTTCCTTTGTGGACTCTGTTTTCTATGACAGATGTAAAGTGTGACTCTTTGACGGTACGATTCAATTAATTCATTAATTTTTTTCTTTTTAAATTTTATTTGGTGATGGCAACGACAGTTCCAGAAGAGATAATGCCAAGGGATCAGAAGTGGTCGCTATGATGACGATGTCTATGATGACGATGACGGCAACCACGATAACAACGACGATAATGATAACATATTTTTTAATAATGCAAGAGGCGAATTAGGTAAATTTTCGGTAGAAAATGTTAAGAGAAGAGCGAAAGTTAACTTGCACATTACAAATGTCTATGTCACACTCGAGTGTCTCACGCCCATGTATACGGGGTAGTCTATAGTTGTCGTCCGGCTTCATCCGGCATGGCGAGGCTTTAGTGCTGCCTGACCTGATGAATAATTAGTTGAAATGGCGCTCATGTGAAACTTGAGAGGCCGAGCAAAGTTTCAAGCAAAACCGTCCTTCTGTCTGTTGCTACGTTTGCATGTTTTGCGCGTGCATTTAATTACATGTAATTGGGTCTATTATTGTGCGTGTCAAATCATATTGGGGCATTGTGATTTTTGCTATTATTTTAATTTTTTTGTTGTTGTTTTTTTTGGCTTTTAGTCTGTAGTTGCGTAGAGAGCAGATTCCTCATTTTGTCTTTTTGGTTCTATTGTTTTTGTTGTTATTGGCATTTTTGGTAAATTTTGGTGTGCTATTTTCCCTAACCAAACATTTACTTTAAGCAGACTACATAGACGACCTAAGCATTCAATTCATTTCAATGAGAATGTTGCCCAACGCAACAGAACTCGGTGTGTTTGTGTATGTGCCCGTGTCTGTGTACTCGCATTTGTGTCAATGCGGTT
Organism: Cacoxenus indagator; assembly: GCA_035041755.1. NCBI lineage: Eukaryota > Metazoa > Arthropoda > Insecta > Diptera > Drosophilidae > Cacoxenus > Cacoxenus indagator. The sequence goes on from JAWNKX010001092.1 coordinate 198,510, forward strand.
TGGCTGAATCTCCTTGTCTCGTGTCTGTCAGCACTGTTCAAATATGTATGGCAATGGGTTGGTTAACAACCGTTGTTGTTAACGAAGTTAGAGTGGTCGAATGAGTAATGTTAAGAGGGCGGGTTTCGCCGACGACATTATTATAACTTCATTCTGTACGCAGCATTTCGTCTTAAGACGAAAGTGAAGCCGAAAGCTCTAATGTACAATATAAGGAAAGGAAAATACATTTTTCAACAGCGGAGTGCGCGAGTGGAGGCCAATGTGAAATCTAAAGACACAGTTGTACTCGTAGAAGCAGATACAAATCACATGACATCGCCGCTAAATATGGTTGCTGGTCATATTCGTTTAAACTGCTCCGTTGTCCGCTTTATTAACAAATTCCCTAAGTGTGATTGTCTGGCATTGTTATTTTCCATACAATCGCTGTTAACAATGTCAACTGTCTCACGCAGTCATGCACGCCTTCACGCACGCCCGACTTGCATGTTTTACAAAATAATTTCATGTTTAAGAAAATTCGTAAGAATCCAAAATGCACTGAGCAACTTTGGATGATTTTAAAATATGCTATGCGTCTGATGCTGAAATCTAAAGCCCAACTATGTACAACCTTATGTATGTACATTATTTCCTTATGTACAACATTAAGGAAAATAATACCTGCTTATGAACCACTATTGCACATCCTCAATCCCGAGTAGTTGGACTCCATTTTTGGTGTGTCTACAATTCTTCGGTTGTTTTGTTGAAAGACGTTGTATACGAGTCTTGTGCGAAATCGAAATTTACCAATTTCAATGTGAAGTCTTAATTTTTTGGTGGTTCAAAAACCAACTCCGTTTGGCTAACATTTAGCTAACATACATGAGAGGACATGGCACTCAAGATAGCGACGGTGGGAAATAAGATTTGAATGTATTCATGCACTTGGCTAATGCCACGATGAAAGATTGGATGAATAGTCAGATGTTTTGTGTGTGCCTTTTGGGTTGGAGTTGGTCGTTTGTCGGGGGAGGATCCTCAGTTAGGCTTAGTAAAAGTCGCGCGAAAAGGCTAATGAGTAACGTATGAGAATGGCGTCATTCGACGACTTAATGACTTAGTGAGTCACTCACTCAAAAACTGGCTTACTTCGTTCCTTGTGTTGGCCACTCCCACTGTCGGTCATTTGAACAATGAACGTCAAAAAAATTGGAGTTGCTTTCATTTCTTTGATGCCTTATTTTGTATTAGTTATTTTTGTTCTCCCCGTTGTGGTTACTGGTTTTGTTGGTTTCTTTGTTTTTGCACGCCATTTCAACCTTGTAAAATTAATCAAGAAATAACCGAGGGCGAACTTAAGGCTTTCAAGTTGCTTGTCGTCGATTATTATTATATAGTGGTGTTTCTTTTGTTTGGTCTTCCATGGTATTCATTTCCTGTTGTTTTCTTTGCTTTGTTTTGCTTGTTTCTTGTGGTACCAGCAATTTGGCTATGAAATTATAATTTTAATACCTCATTTTTGTTACAGTTTCTGTATTATTTTATTTTTGGAGGGAATGCCTGGCTCGAATTTGGTGTTTGCTACTTATACTGACCTGTTTCAATACTGATAATCAGATGCTTCCTAGGTCTAAGGTATAGGTATAGATTAGTTCGCAGTACTCATTAGGAAGTTGTATTATGCTTGTGTTATGCTGGAACACACATCTACTCTCCGTAATATAGTGATTTGGGTTTTACTCGTATATTTTCCTATATTAACTTCGAATTGATTTAATAAATAGCTTTAGAGTCTAGCTAACTATAAGTCTGACCATAAATTGGCAAAACATAATCGGCAAAAGGAACAGTTATATACTGCGCTACAGAGTTAGTGTTGGAAAAGACTATTGGGTTTGCAGTTTAGAGTTCGGAAATGCAAGTCGTTTGGGTAGTGTTGAGTGTTAAATTTATTCTAATCATATGAATGACTCACATCTACGCACATAAGTAGTTAAGTATACTTAAATTAATCTGCTTCGGAGCTTGTTTTTAAAGTTTTACAACACTGTTTACCGATTGCTCTCCATTGGAGCGCTTCGTCATGCCATTAGTTTTTTGCAAAGCACTCAGAAAATGGAAGCGATAATTACTAACTGCTAAAATGAGTCGCTTCTTAAACAGCAGTACAGTAAACCGTTGGACTGTGCACAGTCTAGGAACTTAATATTCACTCTGATTTACTATTCCCCTGCCCATTAACTAGCTGCTCCTCATTCTGTAATTATCCTTACTCGTACTCGCACACACTTTGTCTTTGTCAACGTGCTAAAAATTGCTTAACAATTAAATTTGCTATTGAATAAATTAAATGGCAGTTAGTGCATACGTATACAGATGCGCATTTAACGAGAAATTACTTCACCACCTGAGCAGGCCAACGCAGACGGCTACGTTGCCTCGTATTGCCGTTGGCATTCACAAACACTCAAACACCCGAAACTCAAAGAAGCCCAGCAAACAATTGTTCAAATTCTCTTATATACTGAATCTCACTACAGTCTCAATACGGATGGTTTCTAGAGTCGTAAGTCGGACATCTCCCGGAGGGAATGGTTCTCGAATAATTCATTATGAGAACTATTAAGCGACTACGACCCCGTCATTTCAATGGTCGTACCGAATATGAATCCGATTTTTTTAAATGAAAGTGTTTCAGTGGTTTTAATATGGGAGCTCATTAGTGTGACCTGTCAGAGCATAACAGTCCCTTTTAGGACTTCGAGAGTAAATTACTTATGGCAAGGTTCGCAGGGATGCGCTGACTGTATATTTTTTACGTAACGTAACGCAGAATAATATTTGGCAACGCAAGCCAACGTAATGATAAGTTGCTTCGCTCGTTCATCCTTTTGCTCTTTTTATCTGTGTCTGTTTGCAGTAGTGTGTGTGAGGTGTGTACCAAGTATGTGTATGTGTATGCACATTAATTAATAAAACTGATTTTATTTATACACTGCGACGATTGAAAATGCTCTTTCTGCGGCAGTTGTGCAAAATCGCTGCCAAAGGCGGTACACATACACGCACATATAAATATATTGTATATGCCGTGTTTTTATCTGAACAGCTTAAACTATCATCGCAAATAACAATGCCAAGCGCAATAATTTTCTTTTCCCCGACATTTTCATCTTTTTTGAATGCCCTATAAATGCACAAACTCAGCTCAATTTGGTTCATAGGTATCCTTCATTGTCTAAAGCAATTAATAATAATAATACTGAAGGTGTTCATGCGTTTATTAATTTTGCTTTCTGCAAGCTCGGTTAATGAAAGACCACATGCAATTGAATGCTTGTAGTGCAGTTCAATTAATTAATGGTTTGGATTATTTATTTAGATCCCAGTACTCCGTGCGCTTGAACACCATGCGTACAATGTAAGCTCATTTGGAGCGCTAACTCGTATGTGTTTTTGTGGGGAAATCCATAGTTGAACTTAACCACCCAAATGTGGCAATGCATTCAAGTGCCAAATGTGCTTGTTGTCTGTTAATTGAAAATGAATAACTAAATTATTACATCAAACCATAAACTAAACAATATACTGATTTGCAAATTTTATGATTTCACTAATTAATGGAACAATTCAAGGCATTAATCTGTGAACACTCGGTAGTGCGAACACGTTTTTTTTTTGCACTAGCTACTCGGTAGTGTGAACAAATGTTGAAAGCGCTGTAGTGTGAATAAAAAAAAATTAGTGAAGTGAAACTTCTTTAGCGAGGTGTAAATCTAAAAAGGTGTTATCGAATTCTGTTGATTGTGCTTGAGAGACGTAGAGAGGATGAGAATTCGCTTGTGGTTCTGCGGCGAAGGAGAATGAATGGCTTTGCTTGTGTCGTTGCTGCTTTAAAAACTAAAATTTCTTGTACGGCTAAGTTGTTCGATTCGCACAGGGTTTCTGATAAGAGATGCGCGTGTATTGCGCGGAAGGTCATGTGTGTTGCTTGTGTTGCTTGCTACATATCGGAACGTTTGTTTTACAAAATAATGAATTAAATGAATAATAGGTATTATAGAACACAACTATGGTAATTTTCTTAAAACTTGATACCTACTACTTTGTGCAGCCATTTTACTTTAGTAGTGTGCTTATACAGGTGAGGTACATTACTTTTCTGAAGCAACTGTGACACCACAAGCAAAAACCATTTTGTACGTTTTTTCGTTGTTTCTGCTATGCTTCTTCTTCGTTTCACTTCAAAAAAGCAGCATCTGAGAATTGCCTGTGCCAGTGCTGCTCAAACTATACAAAGTCAAAATCATCAAATATGCGATTGAAAAACTAAAATTAAAAAAAGCGAAGAATACGAAATGCCACCCAAAAGTCAAACACTGGAAGATCAACGAGAAAATCTCAACACTAGACAGAGAGCAGAGCCGGTGAAACATCCGAAGAGCGAGACGCATGCGCAGGCAGCAACGCGTCGGGTCACTGCTAGTATTGTATATCTATGCATATATTTCCACATCTCCGCATATCTCTACCACTATATAATATGTATATGTATTCTTTATTATTTTCAATTGCATACGACGAAATCGTCCGAGTCAGTATCCGTCCTTGTTGATAAAGGTTTCGCTACCCATGGATACACTCAGAGTTTGCTTGCAATCCCAAGTTTCAGACTATACTATCAATATGACCGCGTTGATTGCTCCTACTATACGGTATACCAGCCAAATCTCGCTTAGCTCATCCTGCAAACAAACCTCAACAAATTCATATGACTGGTGTACGCCTGTTCCACGATTTATTATGTGTTGGCTAAGTTAAGCAGTCCAGCCGATTATATAATCTAAATAAAAAACTCTTTCCAACAACTTGAATAAAACTAAAACATACTGAGCTCCCGAGCATTTTCTATTTGCTGTGTGCTCTGCACTTCCCTTTCTTCTTCTCTGCCAACAGCTTTTCTCCTTTCATTAATAAATTTTTCATTTACGATTCTCAAAATAAATAACTTTACTTTGACAATTGACAAATTCAACAATTTAACTAAATGACAATCAATGTCATTCAATGCCAGTACTGCTTTATAAACAGAACCAGAATTAAATATTTGCCCAATCCTTTTTTCGAATGTTTTTAAAGTTTAAAATTTTTTTTTCCTATCCTGTTTACATTTAAAAAAAAAAAACAACTAAGTTGGTTGGATATATTGAATAATTTAAATATTAGCCTCTCTAAGCACCGACATTATAGTTGTCCCTAGGTTAAGTTGTATAATTCTTATGTAAGGTTTTTTCCGATTTTCCTTATAATCATTAAACATTGCACATAGCTATAATATTACTTTAAATAGTTTCTTCATTCTCAGTAGTAAAGTTTCGTTACAAATTATACTCTTAATAAAAATTTACAAAATATATGTAATCTGAAATCATGGTTTGAATTACGGTCAGCAGAGGGAGAGAGGAGAAGAGAGGTTCTCACGGAAACAAATTTGTGTCGTCGCTTCTAAAACGTCACGAAAATGATCGATTTTTTTACCGCATCATTATTGGAGACTAAATGTGGATTGTATATAGTAATGTCAATCGCAAGAGATTTGGGGGCAAAAAAGATGAACCGGCTCAAAGCATTTCGACAGCCAATATCCATAAAAAACAGGTGGTGTTTGGTGGGAATTCAAAGGAAACTTTATTTTTTTTGTTGTTGTTGAAATTTTACCCAATAACAAAACAATTAATTCCGAAGTCTACTTTCATCAGCTGGACAAACTGGATTATATACTTCAACAGAAAAGGTGTAGTGTTCTAGCAAGATTATGCGAGGCCTCATACAAGTATAGAAACTCGCCAAAAGTTTTACAGGTTGAAATTGATACACTGCCACACCCACCATATTCTCTAGATCTGGCATCTTGAGATTGTTATCTGATCCGGTCATTGTACAATTTTTTATACGGTAAAACATTCACTTTTTAATGAGGAGATGAAAAATCACCTGGATCAGTTTTTTTGCCAGCAAAGAGCAAAAATTTTATGAGCCTGGAATCATTGCTGGCTGCCAGGTAATGGCAAAAGGTATTGGACCAGAATGGTCAATATATAATTTGATGAAATGTTTATTACAAAAAAAAAAAAAAACCAAATTACTTTTCGAACAACCCGACAGATACACCAACACATTTTTCGAAATCTACATAACGCTATTATAGACACAACTTATCGTATTAACATGAAACATGCATTAATGAAAGCTGTATGTTGCGCTAACGAGTTTTTTCGTTAGCCTTAATTCGCGAAACAAACGAAAACTACAAACTGAATCAAAGTTTCGTAATTTTTTTATTTATACAACACAATTTGGACTCTTAGTACTACGTTTTCACAATGTATAGAAGGGTGACAGTAAAGCTTATATGGCTACTCCATATAAGCGGAGATAGAATACAGATGGCTTTAGAATAATGTTTGTGGTGATAATTATTGGGTAGTTCTAATGCTAAATATGTAAATATAAACGCCTGCTTATACTATTGCTACAATAATTTATGTTTTATTTTAGATTAGGTCGACAGGCTTTGACCGGCGAAGGAGGGAGTGTATTTACCTCGTTGTTAGTATGTTGGCCTATTGTTGTTTGGTATCTCCGACTTAAACTTGTTATTTCTTCAGTCACTGTGGAAATCTGCAAGTCTCTGTGTGTGTCGAAAATTGTGATATAGCAGTCAGCGTTTGTAATTTTACGTAGAATTTTCGATTGTTGTCTTTGTATTAATTGTATATTTGAAGTTTTCACAGACCCCCGTACGTCCAGATATGTTTGATGATTGTTTTATATATTTTATTTATTTATTTTTGGACAGTTTAAATGCAATGTCAAATTACAGATAAACTGAAACAAAGCTATAAAGCTACAAATTATCTTTGGAAGGATTGAAGAGGATTGTAATAGGTGTGTGTGGAATAATTTTTGACAGTAAACGACGATGTATAGGCTGAACAAGTAGTAGTCGACCGAAACCGTAAATTGTGTTTTTTGGAGTGTTGTATAAATTGTAGTGGTTATTAGTGCAAGCAATGAGTGAGAAAGAAAAGTTTGGCAAATAACAATAACAAAAAATATTCTTTTAAGTAACGGATTTTCCTTCTTTGAATATGCACAAGACCACATAAAATTTCTATTTTAAAGTGGTTTTTAATTGTAGTGGAATTGTTGAGGAGTGGAATTTTGATTCAGGGTATTGGTTTGGTTGGAAGGCCAAGACTTTTGCTGAGAAGCAGGGAGCGGTGGAGAGCAGAAGGAATTGTTGGTGCTGGTTTTTAAGATTTAGATATATTTTTGACGGTTACTGCTAAAGGAAAATCATTTGAGAGAAGTATTGGTGTAATGAGCATTGCTATCGAAAGCTGCTTACGGGTTTCTATTGGCATTATTTGGGTTTCGAAAAGCAAATTGTTTATAGGATTAGATCTAAAAGCTCCTAGGGCAAATCTAATGGCTGATTGGTAAATTACCTCTATCTTGTTTAAAAGGGAGGGTGGTGAGTTTCCAAAGAGGCAAGGCCGTAATCTATTTTTGACATAATCAAAGGTTTTATGACACCTATCACAGATAGTTGGTTGTAATTTGAGAGACATTTGACTATGTTTAGCCTGGCGTTGAGGGAGGTTAAAAGGTTTAGAATGTAATTGTTCCAGTTGTATCTGTGATTGAAAGTGATTCCTAAGATTTTGAGGATTTTGACGTCTGCCATCGGAGCTAGAGAGAGGAGATTTTGATTTGACAGGAATGCTTCCTACAAATGTGCAAATGTTTGCATTTTGAAACCGAGAGAGTTGCACCCGAATAATCACACCAGGAGAGGATATCTGTTATTAGTGGATTTATGTTTATTGAGGTATACTTGTTTATATTTTTGACAATGAGGTAATCATCGGCGGAGACGTAGAAGTCGAAATGTCTATGTTTAAGGATTAATCTATTTAGTTTGTTGTATGCGATAAGGAACAAGATGACGGAAAGGGGAGAGCCTTCAGAATGCCGTTGAATTAAGAGAGAACTGAAGAAAAGTGGTTGTTTGCATATACAATAATTTTTCTATTAGACATGAAGCTAGTGACATAGTTAATGATTTTAGGGCCAATTTTTCACCAACGTAACTCATTTATTACGGAGTGGATTCCTACCTTGTCAAACGCTTTGGTGAAATCGAGTGAAATGATCGAGAGGTGGATTTTGGAGGAAAGGGCTGACGTGATCAGAAAATCTAGTGCCACTAGATTATCAGACATCCATTTGCCAATATTGAAGCCGGTTTGCCGACTGTTTAATTTGTTTTGGGACACAAACCAACAAAATCGTTTAGCAATTATTTTGTCTAGAGTTTTGGCGCAAGGGTTTAGCGAAATGTGTCAGTAGCTATTGAGTTCAGTTTTGTCGGAGTGAGATTTATTCATGGGGATAATTTTGCTCAGTTTATAGTGTTGTGTTAGGAATTTATTGAAGATGTTAATATGATGTGTAATGTAATGTAAAGATTATTTAGCATTTCTGTTAATTTTGATAGTGCGGATTTTAGTTCGAGGGGAATAATTGGGGTTTCAAATATTTTTGCTGAGGATGACGGTATATTGGGAGTGGGAGTGTGGAGTAGATTTTGTTTGTGTAAGCGAAAACTAGTCGAAGAGTTTATGTCGTTTGACTCGTTCGACCAGTTAGTGCCGAATTCTTCTGATACAAGGTAACTGTCAGTGATTGGGTTTTGTGAGTTGGCGCTGCTATATGGCGTGTATAGATTGGTATGGTTATAAGCCGCAAAAGGTACGAATGGTACTCCAGATATTTGATATAGACGTGTTTGGGTTTATTGCTGAAGTGTATGTTTCTAGTGAGAAGCGTTTAGAGATTTTTATTTCGCTCTATTTTCAGTGGATATATTGCGCTTAAGGGCATACCGATGATGATTTTTAACATCTTTGAGTTTTTGGAGGTTTACGTTCCACCAAGGGACTGAACATTTATGTACTTTGTGGGATAGAAATGTTAGCGCTTTTGCGGATGACTTTTATGAAATTGGCTGATTCGATTATTAAGTTTGTAGTGGCGAAAGTTATTATAATGAGTCCAGTTTCCTTTAAAGTGTTATCTTTTTTTAATATTTTTTTTGTATTGAGTAACAATTTGGCTTTTGAGCTCGTTAGCAATTTCGTCTTCAGCTTTTTGGCTTGTGCTACATTTTTTGTTTTGATAAGAATTGTACCGTTACGCAGTGGCTTACATTCGTCAACTTCGCCGTTGCACACATTATCGATGACTTTCTTAAGGAGAAAGGGTGAGACGTTAGACAAAGTGTCGTTGCTGTTGCTTCTACTTATAATTTGGGACAGTTTGAATCATTTTTGAGAGATTTACTGTTATCGCTTGAGAATTTGAGCTGGTTGTTATTGTTGTTTGTGTTTTTGTCTGGTGGATCAGACATTGTTTTTGTTGTTTTTAGGCCGAAGGCCTGTCGTTTAACTGTTGTAACTGTTCTTATTTATGGTTGTTGGTATCGTTTTATTTTAATTCTTCTTTATGCACTTGTTTGTTTATTCGGTTTACTGTCATGATTTTGTTGTCGCAAATTACTATCGATTTGGGCACGCATAAAGTGCCTCAAAGTTTAGAGTGGAAATGTGTTTTTATTCAGTGAGACTTTCGATTTTTTGTTTAACAACCAGTGCAATTCGTTTATTCTGAGTTTCATTTAGTTTAGTAATTTTGAAATATGTTATTTTGAAATATGTTATTATATGTCCGAGGTTCTTAGCTACGTTTCCGATTGTTATATATCTTCCGTCAATTTCTAGGTGAACTGGTCTATATTTTGTTTTAGTAGTGAATATGACTTGGACTGTTTTGCTGTTGTTATTTTTTATTCCCCTTTTCCGAAGCCCCTCTAGGGTTTTATTTAGGGTTTTCTGTAGAGTGAATTTTGCTGCATTTATGCTTTTACGGGCGGATAGAAGAATGGTGTCTTCTGCAAACGTAGCTAATATTGTAGATTCCTGTGTTGATTGAGGTAGGTCTGCGGTGAAAATAGTGTAAAGGACTAGCCCAAGAACGCTTCCTTGGGGAACTCCTGTGCTTACCGGGCGTAGTGTAGAGTATTCATTTTTATACTTAACATAAAAGTATCTGCCTTCTATATAGATTGACAGAATTTGAGTCACATTGGTCGGGAAAATTGAGTGATCTTATGTATTAGGCCTTTGTGCCAAACTTTATCAAAGGCTTTCTAGACATCTAGGAATAGTTCAATACAAAATTTGTTGTCATCTATATCGTTAAGTGTTTTGTGGGTTACGCGGTGAATTTGTTGAATCGTAGAATGATTATGTCGGAATCCAAATTGGTGGTCGGGTATTTTTTGATTACGTCTTAGAAAAACAAAAAGTCTCTCACGTAGAAGTTTTTCAAAAATTTTTGACAGCACGGGTAGCAAGCTTATGGGTCTGTAGGAGGAAGCTTTTTTATAGTCTTTCCCAGGTTTAGGAATACCTATTATCTGGGCAACTTTCCATGCACTGGGGAAATGTCTTAGTCTTAATACCGCGTTAAATAGATTTTGTATGTAGTCTAGTGCCTCCACAGGATATTTTTTCAGTAATAGTCCGTTTATCTTGTCGTAGCCAGGGGCTTTTTTATGTTTAATGTCGTATTTTATAGTTGCAATTATTTCTTTCGTAGAGACCTTCCTTAGTGCTACAGTTGAACGACCTCCGTTCAGAGGAGGTAGTGAGTTATTAGTGGTAGTATCATTCTCCGCAAAAACACTCTCGTAATAATTGTCTAATATTATAGCTTTCTCAAGGTCTGTTCTAGCCCATGTACTGTCGTCTATTTTCAGTGGTGCTTAATGAATTGTCTTGTTTGTCATTTTTTTAGTCGCTTTCCACAGAGAATAGTCCGAGTATCTTTTCGGGTTTAAGTTTTGGAGATTTTCTTAAGTTTTCTTAAGTTTTCTCTTTCTGTTTATAAGCCATCGGAGAAAAGGTGTAGTGAAAGCATTGCGCTCTGTGGTCGTATGTGTAGGAGTCGACTGTAGTGCAGCTTTCTCGATTATATCATTGAAGAGAATCACTGCTGATTCTATGTCGCTATTAGTTGTAATTGAAATGTTTAGCGCCAGCGATCGCTTAATATAATCTCTGAAAGTTTCACAGTCATTGCAATGATTGTATATCTTGTTGATTTTTCGTTCAGTTGATACGTTGTTTTGGTAGTCAAGTTGGATCGGAGTATGGTCTGAAGATAAATCAAGTCTTGATTTTATAGCGAACTTTTGTATATCAATATTTCTAATTATATAGAAGTCGATGAGGTTAGGTATTTTTTTCGTGACAGTAGGCCAACAGGTTGATTCGCTGGTGCTTAAGTGTGTTGCCTTTACTGTGTATATAGCCCTCAGTAGGTCCTAACCTTTTTTGTTTGACATTCTAGAACCCCAAGCTGTGTTTTTTGCGTTAAAATCTCCACCGACAATAAAGCGTGGTCCAAGTGTTTGCAGGAAGTCATTATATTGTGTCAAAGTGATCTTGTGTTTAGGTACACTGTAGGCAGCTGCTATAGTAAGAGATCCCAAAGAATCCGTGATTTGTGTATTAGTTGATTGTATGTATTATCTAAACTATAATTTTCGAATTCTATATGTTGAGTGTGTTTTTAATAATGACCGCTGTGCCTCCGTGGCCCGTTCCATCAGGCTGATTTGTAGTATGAGTAACGTAGCCATTTATCTGAAAGCTATGTTTACGTGCTAGGTTTTAGATATTAGGGCGATGTCAATTTGGTTGTTGGCTAAGAATGTCTTGAATTCGAGTTTATGGTTATTGATTCCATTGGCATTCCACGCAATTATTCGTAGTTTATCGTCCATTTTTGTTGTCGAGTTTTGTCAATAGTACATTATCTAGTTCATAATATTACTCTTTTGCTGCGTTAGTTGTTTTATTATATGTTTTATTTCCACCACATCGTTTGAAAATTTAGTCTTATTGTCTACGTTTTTATTGGTCTCGTTTTTGATGGGTTTGTTTTTTTTTTGTCCTTGTCATCTTATTGTTGAGGTTGTACCTGATTTATGGGGTTTTTATGGTTACTGACTGCTGTTTGGGCGTACGTTAATCCAATTTTAACTTTGTTCGATTGATGTTCTTTTGCCTGATCGTCATCTTTTTTAACGTCTTTCTCTTTTAGTTTTGGATATTAATAACATATTGGATATATATAGTAGCATCGTTACGATAGTTCATTCTTTAGTTCGTCAAGATCAGTGGCGTAGTGCATATTCCTTAGTACTGTCTTGAATCCCCTCTTCTCATTGGGCTTAAAGGTGTAGTATTTAGTATGGTTGTTTCTAAGCATCTTAAACACCGCCGAGTAGTCCGACGAGTCATTTGTCTGTATGCGTACTTCGTTGTTTTTAAGTGTTTTTAATAAGTAGTTTTGTTGTATTGTGTTTTTCAGAGCTTTGTTTAGTACGTTATATTTGTTCTACGCCTAGTACGTTAATTTGTTCAACGTCCTGTACGTATATTGGTGGTGGTTTGTGAATTTTAGTAGATGGCCGAGGTAGATTTGGCGCATTAGACGTTGCTTCTGTACCACTGTCGTTTTCAGTAGTTTCGTCTTGTGAGAGAAGTTCGAACTTATTTGTATTTGGCGCGCTCAGCCATAACTTTTGCAGTGTTGTTTGTGTTGTCGTATGTGATTTGCTCCCACTTTTTTTAAATTGTTATTTTGTTCGGAAATTTTGTTGGGAGAGAGCTTACTAATGTTACGTTTTATTTTTGTCTCTTGTGGGTTTCGATTGGTTGAATTTGGTACTTGCGTGTTTGATGTTGTTCCTTTGATCAATGATATTGCTGAAGAGAGGGAGCAAACTGGCATTGTACCAGAGAAAGTCGACGTGGGCGTTGTTGTGATGAGTAAGATAACACGATGTCTGAGTGATTGTGATTGTTGTTGGTGGAAAAAAGAAGAGTGGCGTCGTTGGTGAAGCGCTTTGTGCACTCCACGGCAGATGCTGCATATTACCTGTAGCCATAGAACAACTGAAAGTTAGTTGAGCGGTAGAGCGAGAGGTTGTGTTTGTTTGTGTGGAAGATGCGTTATTGTTTCCACTTTGAGGGTGTGGAACTGTTTGATGTATTGCGGGAGAGCATGAACGCGCTCTATCGAAATTAGAGGGTTTCGTATTTTATTAGTAAATAATCTTGTGAAAAAATATGTTGATTTCCGCGATACGTTCCTTTCGATGCCAGGCCAGGAAGCAAGTGAACGCCAACAACAGACAAATAGAGAGAAAATAGCAACATGAAACAGAAACAAGCTAGCAATGAAACGATAGAGATCGCAAACACGATGAGAACGACGGCATACCTCATGCGAGCTTAACATTCTCCCCCCGTTAAAAGTTCCGGACTTTCAACAGCATCGTCTAGAGGCAAAACGCAAAGCTTAGAGACTGCCCAACGAATTGTGTCAATGCTAGTGAGTAGAACAGCTACCCTGGCGATGCCACTTTTGCCGGGAATCAACTCTACCACCTGCCCCAGGGGCCATCGGTGGGGCGGCAGATTCTCATCCTTGACAAGGACCTGCAACAGCGTTAAGTATTCAATACTCCAACGCTTCCAAAATGTTTGCTGCAAAAAGGTTAATCCCTGCCACCGGTCGAGATGATTAAAATTGAGGTGGGTAAGATTAGGCTTAGCGACGGATGCAAACGAAGTCCCTATAAGAAAGTGCGCGGGCGTCAACACATTGAGACCTTCAGGGCTCTATGAAATTGGAAAGAGCTGCCTTGAGTTGATGATGGCAGCAATTTGACACACCAATGCTTGCAGCTCGTCGAAACCTAGTACTGAAGATTCTACGGCGCGATAAAAATGGCGTTTTGCTGTCTTGACTGCGTCCTCCCAAAGACCGCCGAAATGAGGCGACCTGGGGGGAATGCATCTCCATTCAATTCCATCGTCACGACAAACCATAAAAACAGCATTCCGATGATCGCATTCGAATATTTTTATTTTTATTTTTTTATTTTCCCAATTTTGTTTTTGTTTATTTTAATATGCCACTTTCTAAGCTAGTCAAGTGTTTTATTAAAGTCTAATTGCAACCTGGATGTTGCAGTATTTATGTTTTTGTGAGCACTTAGGAGTATTGTGTCATCGCCGAAAGTTGCAATCATCGACGAATTGTGAGTGGGACATGGTATGTCTGCTGTGTATAGGGTATACAATAAGGGTCCTAGCACACTTCCCTGTGGAACTCCTGAATTTATTTCACTAAGGGTTGAATATTCGAAACAAACATTGTCAAAAGCTTTTTCCACGTCTAAGAAGAGTCCATCACAAAATTTATTATCCTCAATGTCATTTAGAATTTTGAGCGTAACACTGTGCACTTGTTGTATCGTTGAGTGACTTCTTCGGAAACCAAATTGGTGATTTGGAATGATGTGCCTGCGTTCTATTATTGGCAATAGTCTACTTCTTAAAATCTTTTCGAAGTTTTTTGAGATTACAGGGAGTAGACTGATTGGTCTATAAGACTCTGCTTTTGATGTGTCTTTGCCTGGTTTCGGGATGGCAATAATCTCAGCTACTTTCCAGACTCTCGGAAAATAGTTAAGTCTGAAAATAGTGTTAAAAATGTTTCTTAGATATTCTATAGCTTTTACAGGTAGTTCTCTCAGGAGTTTCCCATTTATTTTGTCATATCCAGGGGACTTTTTTTCCTTTATGTCATTTTTAATGCATTTTCTTATTTCTCCTATGGTGGTCTTTTCATGTTTTATATGTTCTGAACCTCTGCTAATATCTGTGTTCAGCTGTGGATCATCTGAGTTGGTGGCGACTTCTGAAATAGTCCTTTCGAAATAGTCCGATAATACTTTAGCTTTATCCAAGTTCGTCTTTGCCCATAACCCGTTTTCCATTTTTAGAGGAGCCTGATGATTACTTTTATTTGTCCATCCTTTAGTAGCTTTCCATAAAGAGTAGTCCGTTTGAATCGTACCCACGAGTTAAGCTCTTCAGATATGATGTTAATTGTTTGTTTTTTAATACCTGAATCATTTCTTTAACCTCTTTAGTTGCCTTGTTGTACTGTCTTTTTGTGTCAGGAGATCTTGTGGTTGACCAGGTCTTCCGTAGTTTACATTTCTTATTTAATAGTCGTCGTAGTTGAGGTTGTGTGTAGAATATCCAATTTTGCTGCTTCTTTTTTGGTGTCGATTGTATGACTGCCTTCATAATGGTGTCATTCAGGAATACTATCGCTGACTCGATGTCCTCATATGATTTAAGAGGGATGTCGGTCATTAAATTAATGTCAATGTATTCCTTATAAGTATGCCAGTCAGTTCTGTTGTTGTACAGAAGTCTGTTTGCATGTGTAGGCGTGACGTGCGAGTCATATATTAATTCTATAGGGTTGTGGTCTGACGAGAATTCGAATCGTGATAAGATTTTACATTTCCGAATGTCCAGGTTCTTTGTTATGAAAAAATCTATCAAGTCAGGTGTTTTATTAATGTCTGTTGGCCAATATGTTGGTCCGCCTGTACTCAAGTGTTTAGAGTTTGTGAACTGCATAGCGCTGAGGAGATTTTTGCCTTTTTTATTCGTTATCCTCGATCCCCACATAGTGTGTTTCGCGTTGTATTCACCGGCTGCAATGAAGCGTTGTCCAAGAGAGTTGAGGAAATTCTTATATTCTGTGTCTGTAATATTATGCTTTGGTGGGCTATATACAACAGATATTATCAGTGGTCCTACGAGATCATTAATTTGAATGTTCGTCGCTTGTATGTAGTTATGCTGATATGGCTCAAGCTCGTCGTGCTTTATGCACTGCTTAATAATTATGGCTGTTCCACCGTGCGCTGTGCCATCGGGATGGTTTGTGGTATACACTTTGTACCCTCTAACTTGTATGAAGTGTTTGTTTGTGCAATGTGTCTCCGAGATTAGGTCTATGTTAATGCTGTTGTCATGAAGAAGTATTTGTAGTTTGTCAATATGGTTTTTCAGTCCGTTTGCATTCCAAGTTATGATCCTTAATTTAGTTTCCATTTTGTTTGTCCATCTTCGATATGAGAATTGTTATGACGTTTATCATATTTGTGACTTGTTGAAACAATTGTTTCTTCAGGTCTTTCATCTCAGTAATATCAGTTTTTATGTCAATGAGTATGTATTCATTGGTTGGATTCGTGAGTTGTTCCATCTTATTCTTTTCGCCATTATTGTTGCCATTCTTATCCTTAGCTACTTGAGCGTACGATAAGCCGGTCTTAATTTTGTTTAAGTCTTGAGTCTCGATTGGAGCTGCTGCCTCTGTCTCAGCCGGAACTTGGTGGCCAGTTTCTCTAAGGGCTGGAAATCTTTTTATTTTTAGTGCCTTGTATATCTCACAACCTTTGCAGTTTGCAGTGTGTGCAGCACCGCACAATGCACATTTTATTTGACCGTTGGCTTCAATTTTGCAGTCGATTGTTTTGTGTTTACCGGCGCATTTGACGCAGATCGGGTCTTTGGTGCAGAAATTTCTCGTGTGGCCGTATTTTTGACAATTTCAGCATTGCGATATTATGTGTTTATGGTGTGGGGGCTCGAAAATGATTTTCGTGCCGAGCAGTGTGGTTATGTTATAAATATCTTTGTTGTTTTTATTGTTTTTCAAGTCAATGAAGAATAATGGAAGCGGTTTGTTCGTGACTTTTTGTTGTGCATTATGGATGTTTATGACTTCATGCCCTAGTTCGAGAAGTTAATTTTTTATTTCGTTAATGTCAGTGGCGTGGTGCATATTCCTGAGCACTACTTTAAATACACGATCTTCCTTCGGTTTGAACGTGTAGTATTTCGTTCTGTGCTCTTGCAGCATCTTAATAACTGTGGAGTAACTGTTAGAATCTTTTGTTTGTATTCGCACCTCATTATTCTGCAGCGTTTTTAAAATGTAATTATGTTTAATTAAATTTTTTAGAGCATTGCTAAGAACGCTAATTTGTTCGACGTCTTGAACATATATTGGTGATGGCTTAACTGATTTGATATTTTTTTGTTCTGGCAAATTTGTTGTATCGGAAACACTTTCCGCACCACTGTTCGCTTGATTGTCATCGTCTTGAGAGAGGAGAGCGAACCTGTTGGTTGTGATTGGTGCGCTTAGCCACTATTGTTGCAGTATTGTTTGCGTTCCGTTACATTGTTTATTTCTCTTGTTTTTGCTTGTTGGCGTTGTTTATGTTTTGTGTATCGTACTGCTTACTTGATGTTGTTGTTGTTGTACTTACTGTGGATATAGAAAGAACAGATGATACAGCTGATCATGTTACCATGGTGGTTGTTATAGTTGTTGTTGCTGTTGTTGTGAACACTCCAACAGAAGCCAGAGCGACCGTTGTTGTAGTAGTTGTTGTTGTTGGAAAAGAGAAGAGCGGCGTCGTTGGTGAAGCACATTGTGCACTCCACGGCAGAGGCTGCATTTTACCGGTGGCCATAGAGCTCTTGATAGTTAGTTGTGCGGTAGAGCGAGAGGCTGCGTTTGCCTGTATTGATAATGCGTTTTCACTTTGTGGGTGTGAAATTGTTTGCTGTATTGCGGGAGAGCATGAACGCTCTCTCTCCAAATTAGCAGGATGTGAAGCCTGGGTAGATTCTCTGTTGTTGTTGTTGATGATACAGTTGTTTAAACCGTTGGATGATGAGATAAGATATGCGTTGTTGTTTTTTGTGTTAACAGCTGTTTGAACGTGGGGTACGCTCATGCTGTTCTTTGCTGGCTAATTTTGATTTTGCATGCTTCGCGCAGTCGGGGGACTGCGTTCAACAGGCATTTCTGAGTCCAGAACAGCCTTGAATCTTTGTTTTAGTAGTTGTTGTTTTACCTTTCGTTTAGTTAAATTTGGAGTGCGAGAGTAGATGACAAATCGACTTAACACTTCGAATTCAGTTGACGCATTCGAATATGCGTCGCAAATCGCCCAGTTCGTTTTTAGCTCCCACGAATTTCGTAGCGTTGTCTGACCAGATTTTTTGCGGCCGGCTACAGGTACAGATGATGCGCTTCACAGCGCCAATAAAGGCAGCAGTTGAAAGATCCTTGACTAGCTCACGATGAACTGCTTTTATAGCGAAGCACACAAACAGGCCGATGTAGCATTGGACTGGTTGCTTATTACGAGTCTCTGGCTTGTAGTAGAATGGACCACAATAATCAATACCAGTCACGTGGAAGGCACGACAGAGAATCACTTGATCTCTTGGAAAGTCAGCCATAATATGCACTATGAGGCGGGGCCGGCTACGGAAGCAGCGCACACATTTGTTGATGGCACGAGCGACAACCTTTCTTCCACCATCAGGCTAGTATTGAAGACGTATAATAGCCAAGAGCGCTTGCGGGCCCGCATGAAGATTTTCCTCGTGAAAATGCGTCACAATGGAATGAGTCAGTGGGTGCCCCTTGGGCAGAACAGCAGGGTGGCGAGCTTCAAAATCCAAGGTGGAATTCTCCAAGCGATAACCGACTCGAATCAGCCCCGATTCGTCCAGATATGGCGACAGCGAGTGAATGTTGCTGAAGATGCTGATGCATCTGCAGAGACTTGTACTCTACCCACATATGCGACCTCTGAACTATACGCACCAGGAGTATTGCGCCCATGCGCAGTTTCGATGTAGACACACCTTCCGAGCGATCACGAGCTATGAACTTGGCTACGTAGCCGTATATTCGCCGCATTGTGGAGAAGCCGTTCACGTATTTGCAGCCCACCAGAGAATCCGGAAATGAAGAAGACACTACAAACGCTCTCTTGCGTGCCTCAGGCAGGTTATGAACAGGTAGGCATGTCTCAGGCCACCCGTCTATACTGGAGCACCTTGCCCTTTTCAGCTGCAGCTGATTTGCAAATCGTGTAGTTATAAAGTGAAATTTTGAGCCGGAATCCAACAGCATACGACAAGGAACGAAAGTTCCACTACTATTCCGAATCATAATAATTGCGATTGCGAGCAGCACTATGTCAGAATCGATAGCTTGGGATGCGTGAGTTCCGTGCGAGGATAAATTTAGCGCGGTTATGGTAATTGGTTGAGGCGTGGGCAATGATGCCGATTGCTGTGAGTTCATGCTCGTTACCGGCACATGAGATGAGCTATTCGAGACGTTCGAATGTAGTAATGTTTAGACTGGCATGTTCGGCATTTGCTTGACCGACTTTGCTTTATAGTGTTAAAAGTCGGTCACGGTGCACGACTGCAATCGATGGCCCTTTTTCAAGCAGTTTGAACACAGATCTAACCTTTTAGCTTCCTTGTATATAAGCAATAGAGACAGAGCTGAGAACTGAGGGCAGCCATATATCTGATGGCTTGTGCTATCAAAAACCACGAAGGCAGAACTGGACGCTACAAACGACCTGCGGGATTCATTTGGCCTAGTGGGCTTTGCACTCACCTGCGTGTTCGTTGCTTGGGATACCTTAGCGTACTCCATGTTTTCCATAGTAGGGCATCTTGCCTTGAGGAAAGACGACAGTGACTTCCATGTAGGGATGGCGTCTGCCGCTGACGTCTCATCCCATCTAGTTTGCGTTGTATTGTCTAATTTCGGCAAAATTGCATGCACAAAATTACAGCCGGCGATTTTCTCGCTGGTGCCCATCGTCTGCAGAGCCCCCAGAATCGTATTCAATTTGTCCACTAGCTCACGAAGCCTCTTCGCCGACACCGCCTCAACCCTTTTCAACCTAAGCATCGCTCTGAGATGTGCCTGAAAGATAATACGTTTGTTACCAAATCGACTTTTAAGAAGGCTTAAGGCAATATTATAGTTAGCGTCATTTATTTCCAATGAACGCACAGTCTCCAGCGCGGGACCCGTCAAACATGCGTGTAAGTGTTGGAATTTTTGGATTTTGGGCATGTCTTCTTCACGGCAGGCAATCGACATGAACAGCGAGAAGAAATTTGTCCAACCTGTGCAGGACCCATGAAATTTAGGTAACTTTATTTCCGGTAAGTGCGACCTTGCTTTAGACACAACAACAATTGACTGTGGTCTTCTGATGAGTTTATTGTAAAGTTTGTCGTGCGTCGCATCAAATGAAGCTTGTATTCGATCGAGATCATGTAGCTCGCGCGCACTAGCTTCGGTCAGAGATGACTTATGTGCCATAAGTTGCCCGAAAATTTAAGAAGCCTTTCGTTTGTAGAATTGGAATTGTTAAGAAATTTGTGTTTGTACTGTACCATCACATTAGATGTTTATGCTAGAGCCGCTATGCAAAAGTATTTATGACTCAACGGTATCAATTGCGTAATTTACAAACTGGCACGGGGCCTTGCATGAGATTATGCTTCACTCATACAAGCCCAACAACAAGCGAAACTGTGCAGCGCTTGCTTTCGTTGACGTGCGTCAACTCTACCACCCGCACCAGGAGCCATCGGTGCGGCGGCAGATTCTCATTCTTGACAAGGACCTGCAACAGCGTTAAGTATTCACTACTCCAACGCTTCCAAAATGTTTGCTGCAAAAAGGTTAATCCCTGCCACCGGTCGAGATGATTAAAATTGAGGTGGGTAAGATTAGGCTTAGCGACAGATGCAAACGAAGTCCCTATAAGAAAGTGCGCGGGCGTCAACACATTGAGACCTTCAGGGCTCTATGAAATTGGAAAGAGCTGCCTTGAGTTGATGATGGCAGCAATTTGACTCACCAATGCTTGCAGCTCGTCGAAACCTAGTACTGAAGATTCTACGGCGCGATAAAAATGGCGTTTTGCTGTCTTGACTGCGTCCTCCCAAAGACCGCCGAAATGAGGCGACCTGGGGGGAATGCATCTCCATTCAATTCCATCGTCACGACAAACCATAAAAACAGCATTCCGATGATCGCATTCGAATATTTTTATTTTTATTTTTTTATTTTCCCAATTTTGTTTTTGTTTATTTTAATATGCCACTTTCTAAGCTAGTCAAGTGTTTTATTAAAGTCTAATTGCAACCTGGATGTTGCAGTATTTATGTTTTTGTGAGCACTTAGGAGTATTGTGTCATCGCCGAAAGTTGCAATCATCGACGAATTGTGAGTGGGACATGGTATGTCTGCTGTGTATAGGGTATATAATAAGGGTCCTAGCACACTTCCCTGTGGAACTCCTGAATTTATTTCACTAAGGGTTGAATATTCGAAACAAACATTGTCAAAAGCTTTTTCCACGTCTAAGAAGAGTCCATCACAAAATTTATTATCCTCAATGTCATTTAGAATTTTGAGCGTAACTCTGTGCACTTGTTGTATCGTTGAGTGACTTCTTCGGAAACCAAATTGGTGATTTGGAATGATGTGCCTGCGTTCTATTATTGGCAATAGTCTACTTCTTAAAATCTTTTCGAAGTTTTTTGAGATTACAGGGAGTAGACTGATTGGTCTATAAGACTCTGCTTTTGATGTGTCTTTGCCTGGTTTCGGGATGGCAATAATCTCAGCTACTTTCCAGACTCTCGGAAAATAGTTAAGTCTGAAAATAGTGTTAAAAATGTTTCTTAGATATTCTATAGCTTTTACAGGTAGTTCTCTCAGGAGTTTCCCATTTATTTTGTCATATCCAGGGGACTTTTTTTCCTTTATGTCATTATTAATGCATTTTCTTATTTCTCCTATGGTGGTCTTTTCATGTTTTATATGTTCTGAACCTCTGCTAATATCTGTGTTCAGCTGTGGATCATCTGAGTTGGTGGCGACTTCTGAAATAGTCCTTTCGAAATAGTCCGATAATACTTTAGCTTTATCCAAGTTCGTCTTTGCCCATAACCCGTTTTCCATTTTTAGAGGAGCCTGATGATTACCTTTATTTGTCCATCCTTTAGTAGCTTTCCATAAAGAGTAGTCCGTTTGACTCGTACCCACGAGTTAAGCTCTTCAGATATGATGTTAATTGTTTGTTTTTTAATACCTGAATCATTTCTTTAACCTCTTTAGTTGCCTTGTTGTACTGTCTTTTTGTGTCAGGAGATCTTGTGGTTGACCAGGTTTTCCGTAGTTTACATTTCTTATTTAATAGTCGTCGTAGTTGAGGTTGTGTGTAGAATGTCCAATTTTGCTGCTTCTTTTTTGGTGTCGATTGTATAACTGCTTTCATAATGGTGTCATTCAGGAATACTATCGCTGACTCGATGTCCTCATATGATTTAAGAGGGATGTCGGTCATTAAATTAATGTCAATGTATTCCTTATAAGTATGCCAGTCAGTTCTGTTGTTGTACAGAAGTCTGTTTGCATGTGTAGGCATGACGTGCGAGTCATATATTAATTCTATAGGGTTGTGGTCTGACGAGAATTCGAATCGTGATAAGATTTTACATTTCCGAATGTCCAGGTTCTTTGTTATGAAAAAATCTATCAAGTCAGGCGTTTTATTAATGTCTGTTGGCCAATATGTTGGTCCGCCTGTACTCAAGTGTTTATAGTTTGTGAACTGCATAGCGCTGAGGAGATTTTTGCCTTTTTTATTCGTTAGCCTCGATCCCCACATAGTGTGTTTCGCGTTGTATTCACCGGCTGCAATGAAGCGTTGTCCAAGAGAGTTGAGGAAATTCTTATATTCTGTGTCTGTAATATTATGCTTTGGTGGGCTATATACAACAGATATTATCAGTGGTCCTACGAGATCATTAATTTGAATGTTCGTCGCTTGTATGTAGTTATGCTGATATGGCTCAAGCTCGTTGTGCTTTATGCACTGCTTAATAATTATGGCTGTTCCACCGTGCGCTGTGCCATCGGGATGGTTTGTGGTATACACTTTGTACCCTCTAACTTGTATGAAGTGTTTGTTTGTGCAATGTGTCTCCGAGATTAGGTCTATGTTAATGCTGTTGTCATGAAGAAGTATTTGTAGTTTGTCAATATGGTTTTTCAGTCCGTTTGCATTCCAAGTTATGATCCTTAATTTAGTTTCCATTTTGTTTGTCCATCTTCGATATGAGAATTGTTATGACGTTTATCATATTTGTGACTTGTTGAAACAATTGTTTCTTCAGGTCTTTCATCTCAGTAATATCAGTTTTTATGTCAATGAGTATGTATTCATTGGTTGGATTCGTGAGTTGTTCCATCTTATTCTTTTCGCCATTATTGTTGCCATTCTTATCCTTAGCTACTTGAGCGTACGATAAGCCGGTCTTAATTTTGTTTAAGTCTTGAGTCTCGATTGGAGCTGCTGCCTCTGTCTCAGCCGGAACTTGGTGGCCAGTTTCTCTAAGGGCTGGAAATCTTTTTATTTTTAGTGCCTTGTATATCTCACAACCTTTGCAGTTTGCAGTGTGTGCAGCACCGCACAATGCACATTTTATTTGACCGTTGGCTTCAATTTTGCAGTCGATTGTTTTGTGTTTACCGGCGCATTTGACGCAGATCGGGTCTTTGGTGCAGAAATTTCTCGTGTGGCCGTATTTTTGACAATTTCAGCATTGCGATATTATGTGTTTATGGTGTGGGGGCTCGAAAATGATTTTCGTGCCGAGCAGTGTGGTTATGTTATAAATATCTTTGTTGTTTTTATTGTTTTTCAAGTCAATGAAGAATAATGGAAGCGGTTTGTTCGTGACTTTTTGTTGTGCATTATGGATGTTTATGACTTCATGCCCTAGTTCGAGAAGTTAATTTTTTATTTCGTTAATGTCAGTGGCGTGGTGCATATTTCTGAGCACTACTTTAAATACACGATCTTCCTTCGGTTTGAACGTGTAGTATTTCGTTCTGTGCTCTTGCAGCATCTTAATAACTGTGGAGTAACTGTTAGAATCTTTTGTTTGTATTCGCACCTCATTATTCTGCAGCGTTTTTAAAATGTAATTATGTTTAATTAAATTTTTTAGAGCATTGCTAAGAACGCTAATTTGTTCGACGTCTTGAACATATATTGGTGATGGCTTAACTGATTTGATATTTTTTTGTTCTGGCAAATTTGTTGTATCGGAAACACTTTCCGCACCACTGTTCGCTTGATTGTCATCGTCTTGAGAGAGGAGAGCGAACCTGTTGGTTGTGATTGGTGCGCTTAGCCACTATTGTTGCAGTATTGTTTGCGTTCCGTTACATTGTTTATTTCTCTTGTTTTTGCTTGTTGGCGTTGTTTATGTTTTGTGTATCGTACTGCTTACTTGATGTTGTTGTTGTTGTACTTACTGTGGATATAGAAAGAACAGATGATACAGCTGATCATGTTACCATGGTGGTTGTTATAGTTGTTGTTGCTGTTGTTGTGAACACTCCAACAGAAGCCAGAGCGACCGTTGTTGTAGTAGTTGTTGTTGTTGGAAAAGAGAAGAGCGGCGTCGTTGGTGAAGCACATTGTGTACTCCACGGCAGAGGCTGCATTTTACCGGTGGCCATAGAGCTCTTGATAGTTAGTTGTGCGGTAGAGCGAGAGGCTGCGTTTGCCTGTATTGATAATGCGTTTTCACTTTGTGGGTGTGAAATTGTTTGCTGTATTGCAGGAGAGCATGAACGCTCTCTCTCCAAATTAGCAGGATGTGAAGCCTGGGTAGATTCTCTGTTGTTGTTGTTGATGATACAGTTGTTTGAACCGTTGGATGATGAGATAAGATATGCGTTGTTGTTTTTTGTGTTAACAGCTGTTTGAACGTGGGGTACGCTCATGCTGTTCTTTGCTGGCTAATTTTGATTTTGCATGCTTCGCGCAGTCGGGGGACTGCGTTCAACAGGCATTTCTGAGTCCAGAACAGCCTTGAATCTTTGTTTTAGTAGTTGTTGTTTTACCTTTCATTTAGTTAAATTTGGAGTGCGAGAGTAGATGACAAATCGACTTAACACTTCGAATTCAGTTGACGCATTCGAATATGCGTCGCAAATCGCCCAGTTCGTTTTTAGCTCCCACGAATTTCGTAGCGTTGTCTGACCAGATTTTTTGCGGCCGGCTACAGGTACAGATGATGCGCTTCACAGCGCCAATAAAGGCAGCAGTTGAAAGATCCTTGACTAGCTCACGGTGAACTGCTTTTATAGCGAAGCACACAAACAGGCCGATGTAGCATTGGACTGGTTGCTTATTATGAGTCTCTGGCTTGTAGTAGAATGGACCACAATAATCAATACCAGTCACGTGGAAGGCACGACAGAGAATCACTTGATCTCTTGGAAAGTCAGCCATAATATGCACTATGAGGCGGGGCCGGCTACGGAAGCAGCGCACACATTTGTTGATGGCACGAGCGACAACCTTTCTTCCACCATCAGGCTAGTATTGAGGACGTATAATAGCCAAGAGCGCTTGCGGGCCCGCATGAAGATTTTCCTCGTGAAAATGCGTCACAATCGAATGAGTCAGTGGGTGCCCCTTGGGCAGAACAGCAGGGTGGCGAGCTTCAAAATCCAAGGTGGAATTCTCCAAGCGATAACCGACTCGAATCAGCCCCGATTCGTCCAGATATGGCGACAGCGAGTGAATGTTGCTGAAGGTGCTGATGCATCTGCAGAGACTTGTACTCTACCCACATATGCGACCTCTGAACTATACGCACCAGGAGTATTGCGCCCATGCGCAGTTTCGATGTAGACACACCTTCCGAGCGATCACGAGCTATGAACTTGGCTACGTAGCCGTATATTCGCCGCATTGTGAAGAAGCCGTTCACGTATTTGCAGCCCACCAGAGAATCCGGAAATGAAGAAGACACTACAAACGCTCTCTTGCGTGCCTCAGGCAGGTTATGAACAGGTAGGCATGTCTCAGGCCACCCGTCTATACTGGAGCACCTTGCCCTTTTCAGCTGCAGCTGATTTGCAAATCGTGTAGTTATAAAGTGAAATTTTGAGCCGGAATCCAACAGCATACGACAAGGAACGAAAGTTCCACTACTATTCCGAATCATAATAATTGCGATTGCGAGCAGCACTATGTCAGAATCGATAGCTTGGGATGCGTGAGTTCCGTGCGAGGATAAATTTAGCGCGGTTATGGTAATTGGTTAAGGCGTGGGCAATGATGCCGATTGCTGTGAGTTCATGCTCGTTACCGGCACATGAGATGAGCTATTCGAGACGTTCGAATGTAGTAATGTTTAGACTGGCATGTTCGGCATTTGCTTGACCGACTTTGCTTTATAGTGTTAAAAGTCGGTCACGGTGCACGACTGCAATCGATGGCCCTTTTTCAAGCAGTTTGAACACAGATCTAACCTTTTAGCTTCCTTGTATATAAGCAATAGAGACAGAGCTGAGAACTGAGGGCAGCCATATATCTGATGGCTTGTGCTATCAAAAACCACGAAGGCAGAACTGGACGCTACAAACGACCTGCGGGATTCATTTGGCCTAGTGGGCTTTGCACTCACCTGCGTGTTCGTTGCTTGGGATACCTTAGCGTACTCCATGTTTTCCATAGTAGGGCATCTTGCCTTGAGGAAAGACGACAGTGACTTCCATGTAGGGATGGCGTCTGCCGCTGACGTCTCATCCCATCTAGTTTGCGTTGTATTGTCTAATTTCGGCAAAATTGCATGCACAAAATTACAGCCGGCGATTTTCTCGCTGGTGCCCATCGTCTGCAGAGCCCCCAGAATCGTATTCAATTTGTCCACTAGCTCACGAAGCCTCTTCGCCGACACCGCCTCAACCCTTTTCAACCTAAGCATCGCTCTGAGATGTGCCTGAAAGATAATACGTTTGTTACCAAATCGACTTTTAAGAAGGCTTAAGGCAATATTATAGTTAGCGTCATTTATTTCCAATGAACACACAGTCTCCAGCGCGGGACCCGTCAAACATGCGTGTAAGTGTTGGAATTTTTGGATTTTGGGCATGTCTTCTTCACGGCAGGCAATCGACATGAACAGCGAGAAGAAATTTGTCCAACCTGTGCAGGACCCATGAAATTTAGGTAACTTTATTTCCGGTAAGTGCGACCTTGCTTTAGACACAGCAACAATGGACTGTGGCTCTTCTGATGCGCATTATTGTAAAGTTGAGCTGTGCACAGTGGCTATGTTGCGTTTGTGAAAGTCGATGCGGAGGATTTCCTTTACACACCTGAGCTGCTAGCCGAAGTCCCTCCGTAGATCACTGTCCATCTCATCTATATCGAGATCCTCCAATTTTCGTGCGTCGCATCAAATGAAGCTTGTATTCGATCGAGATCATGTAGCTCGCGCACACTAGCTTCGGTCAGAGATGACTTATTTGCCATAAGTTGCCCGAAAATTTAAGAAACCTTTCGTTTGTAGAATTGCAATTGTTAAGCAATTTGTGTTTGTACTGTACCATCACATTAGATGTTTATGCTAGAGCCGCTATGCAAAAGTATTTATGACTCAACGGTATCAATTGCGTAATTTACAAACTGGCACGGGGCCTTGCATGAGATTATGCTTCACTCATACAAGCCCAACAACAAGCGAAACTGTGCAGCGCTTGCTTTCGTTGACTTGTGGGTAACGAGCAATCCGCGGGGCAAAGCTGAGAAAGAACGATCCTATGGAGTTCTATCGGACGAAGTGATGCGGCGAAGTATGTAAAAACGAACGATGCGAAGCAAATAGTGCGCACAACTAGGCATTTTTAAACACCAAACGAGGCGACGTGACTATAATGCGCTTTATTGCGAAATTAAATCCAATCAATCAAAATCAAAAATCACGTCGGGGTTGCGTTAACGAGCTTTTTCGTTAGCCTTAATTCGCGAAACAAAAGAAAACTACAAATTGAATCAAAGTTTCATAATTTAATAATAAATAAACGTGTGAAAAAGAATGCGAGAATTGATTGCCGATGTGGTGATTTCCGTGATACGTTCCTTTCGATGCCAGGCGAGGAAGCAAGTGAACGCCAACAACAGACAAACAGAGAGAAAATAACAACATGAAAAAGGAACAAGCTAGCAATGAAACGATTGAGATCGTAAACGCGTTGCCAGACGACGGCAGACCTCAGGCGACCTTAAGACTGTCGTTTAATAAATAAATAGTTTAGGTGTCTGTACAAATACTGTAAAAAAAAGTGACATTCCAACAACAAAATGCATGCGCTGGCAATACGACATCGGGAAAATGCAAGAAAGAGTGCGAGAGAGAGGGAATTAGTGCATTAGAGATTTGCGTAACTCGCGCTCGCAAAGTAACAGGTTCATGTGGAGCAATCCTTGGGCGAAAAACTAGTGTTCTGGTATAACTTCACACGTTTATGACTCTAGTTATTTGAATTTTGCCCTAAGGACGATGCCTAGCAATTGCTTCTTCGAACATTCTACAAACAATCGTGATTCCTTGCGTTGTAGGTGGGGAAAGACGAATTAAAGAGTGAATGGCAAAATGACGAAAAGCTCGACGAGCATTTTATATCTCAGTGACTGTGTGTGGGATACTTTTCTTCTTATTACGCAGCTCACGTGCCCAGTTTAGCTTAGAATGAACTTTGCTATAAAAAAGGGCACTTCATGAATTTGTCCTTTCGACCACACTTACCAATGGCCCAATTTCAAATAGAAATGCCTTACGGAGATGTACTAATCAAACATTTTGTAGCTAAATTATCATGTTTTTTTCTAAAGCAAATTTCTTGTGTGTGTGTATCTGTTTATGTGTGTGTCTGATTCGTAGCCGATCTATGTGCAAACAGTCAAATCAAATCCCAACAAACCTCGTAGTCTCAGTAACCAAACACACACACACATACATGGGTTTTATTTATTGCTTTTTAGGGGTGTACTATTTGTTATTGCGGGGTGATGCGATTTAACCACGACACCACCACCGACTACAAGTACGAACCGTATTGAACTGAACTGAATTTAACTAATCCAGAAATTTATAATGTGTACCCCGTTATCGGAAATTTCGCTTGTTACAGTTACCATAACAATAATAACAACAACAGTAATGCAAAAACCAAAAAATAAAATGAAATAAATAAAAAAAAGAAACAACAAAAATAAAATGTAACAATACGAGTTAAATTCACTTGCGTCCCTGTGAGGTTGGTTGTACGTGTGTCAGTGTCTGTGAAGTGAGCACGTTTCATGTTCCATGCCTGCCTCGCAGACTATGCTAATGGCATCGCCGAAGCAAGGAGGCGAAGTAAAAAATTCAAAAATACATAATAATAATAAAAAAACATCAACAAGTAGTAACAACTAAGTACGAAACATGTATGAAATGTTTATGAATTTCAGTTTATGGTGCGTAAAACACACCAATAAATGTTTCTGGCAATAAAATTCCTGCTTTGCCGCACTAATAAACAATAAGAAAGAGGATAAAGTGCAAGAAGTATTGGCAACACTGGCAACGGCGATCAGCAATACCAACGCCAACGCCACAAAAGTCTTGCTAACTAACACGTGAAGCAAGCACAGCGTGCACTGCCTTCCTTCAACCACAGTGATGGCGCTTTGCTCGGCGTAAGCAAAGCAGTCCTTTCGAAGTAGCATGAATTTCGCTGGTGCCCTTCTTTCACCATTTGGGTGGCTGAAAACGGGTGATCATGAATATTTATGCCTAAACGTTTACACAAACGCACACACACCAATAGGCATCTGAGAGACGGCAACCAACACTACAAACCAAATACGCCCAAACGAAACCACTTGCCTTATTCCCTTGGTAACTGGTACTCTTACACACAACAACCACACTCAGTTAGCCGTTTTCGTTTGCTCGCTGTTTTTCACACTCCCAGTCAAACAGCACACTCTCACTAACACTCACAACACAGTCACACTGTGGACTATGTAAATTATTTTTCTAATGCACTTTACGACACTTTATTGCAAAAGTTTTACA
The DNA here is from genome assembly GCA_035041755.1 of Cacoxenus indagator. NCBI lineage: Eukaryota > Metazoa > Arthropoda > Insecta > Diptera > Drosophilidae > Cacoxenus > Cacoxenus indagator. The sequence continues at coordinate 228,359 of JAWNKX010001092.1, forward strand.
AAATTGCCTTTTTGAGTTTGTTTTCAAAGCGGGTTGTTCAATAAGTGTTTAGGAAAACTGATAAATGATTTTTTGGTGATTTCTTGTTTGTCGACAAGCTCCATACAGTTTTCAAAGTGTTTATCTAAATATTTCAAGAGGCCCAGATGTACGATTTCCCCAGTTCCTCAAAATAAGCATTTGTTAATGAAACAAACTCCTCCTCTGGGTGAGCAGTTGCCCACCGAGCCATTTCCTCAAGTTTGGAAATGAAAATAAGTCACTGATTCAAATCCGCTTAGAGCGATTATATACAAATTATTCAAATTGTAATTACATAATTTTGACCTTAGAGTTGACCGCACGACTGCGATTATTCTGTGTTGAGAGCATACGCGTCACCTATCTTGACCAGTTTTTTTCTCCAAACGCAAGTTCAGAAATATGCCTATGGACTCATATCGTGGATCAAACGGATGTACAGCCACGTTTAAGAGCTGAGCAGAGCAAACCTGCGAAAAACTCATTCAATTCAGCTACGATAATGAGCCAACATCTGCTTGCTGATACCGTTGTTAGAAAATTGGTTTTTGGTCTTACGAGCGCCACCTCCCGAATTTTCTAAGGACTAATTGAGCAGTCCTCGTAGCAGAGTCGCAACGTTTTCTGTCTCTTTATTTGCTTGTGTCATTATTAATTTTTTTATTTATTTATATATTTATTTTTTATAACACTCGTACGTTTTTCGTTGGTTATTTGACCCAAAATCTGTTCTGTGGCTTAGCATGCTTAGTTTAGAATTAATGACCGTCAAAAAAATAAAATGGGAATAATATCATATAGACAGAATTTTGCATCTGTTTTAGACGTTTTTTATTTGATGGTGACTTCTTCGAATATACAGTGGTGTTACAGAAAACTCTACAATTTTCGAATTCGGTAGTTTTGCAAAAACTCTAGATGAAACCGAAGCTGTCAGAATTTCGAGAGAACTCGCTTTTCGGAGCAGTTTTATTGAATAACCAAACGTCTTTAACTGAATGTTGTGCTTGTCTTAATAGGGCTATTACCATATATAAATATACTCACAAAATTTGTCATTTTGATAAAAAAAACGGTAAAAATATATCTAACATTAAAGAACAATTAAGAAATGAAATTATTACAATTGCATTTTTAAAATTTTAGAAGATAATATCTTAATTTGTTAATTTTAACTGAAGGAACTGGAGAAAAAAATGACGAAAAATATTTTTTTTTCTATATATATTTAATTTTTCTGTTATTATTAGAACAACCTAAATTAAATTGTATATACAAAAATTAACAAAACAACTTCAATAATAAGTGGGGATATAGTATTGTGTATTAAAATGATCTATTACGGAGGCCTGAAGGGTGCGATCTTCTCAGCCGTCTCGCACCCTAACTCCTCCCATTCTGCGTAGTTTTAGAAGGCGCCTTGCTAGTTTATTTGGATGATTTTTTAACCTCTATATATATTTTTTAGCCTGACGATTTATCACATCGCCAATTTTCGGTACTTTGAAGTCGTTTTCAAGGTCCGCCTTTCGCATGAACCAAGGGGCATCAGTAAGTATTCGCAATGTCTTGGTCTGCAGTACTCTCACCTTCGCGATGTTTGACGTCGCTGCTATGCCATACACCTGCAAACCGTATCGTCAAGCAGGAGCAATTATGGTTTTGTAAATGTTCACCTTATTTCCCAAGGACAATTTATTCCTGCTAGTTAAAAGCCAATGCAATTTACCAATCCTCTGTCTTAAGGATTTCGTGATACTTGAAATATACGTCTTGAAAGTTAGCCGCCTATCCAAATACACAAACAGGTATTTGTAACCTGAAAGGTGTTCCAGCAGCTGGTTTCCAATGAAAACTCCCGGACAGAAATCCGGCCATAAGGCGTACATCACATTGGCACATTTGTTCTTGTTAATGCAAATGTTCCAACGTCGTGTCCAGTTTTCAAAAATATGCAGGTATTGCTGCAGTGAGTCCTTGGCTTCGTAAATGCACTTGTTTCTGACGAGGATGGCCGTATCGTTTGCAAATGTGGCAATGATCAGAACCAGAGGATCCTTCAGTGGTATTTCTGACCCAGTGGGCATGTCGTGCGTGAACAAGGTATAGAATGTAGGCCCCAAAACGATACCCGGGTGACACCTGCGCAAATGGCCTTGAATCTAGACACCACACCATCCAGTACCACTGAGAACGTCTTGTTCTCAAGGTAGCTGCGCACGATTAACCATAGTTGAGGCGGCAAGAAATTCTTGAGCTTACTGAGCAGCCCGTCGTGCCAAACTCGATCGAAAGCATGCTTTATGTCAAGATACGCTGCCACCACTTACGCTTAGCCACAAATCGTTCTAGAATAAAGTTAACCACCTTATTCAGCTGCTCTGGAGTTCCGTGGGACTTACGAAATCCAAATTGAAAGGAAGGAACTATTTGCTTTACCTTTTTTAAGTCCAGGATCCGTGTCAGCAAACAGCGTTTAAACAATTTTGCTACAGTGGGTAGCAGGCTAATTGGCCTGTATGAATCTAAGGTGTAAGGGCTCTTGCCGGCCTTATGAATCATGCAAATTCTCGCCTCCTTCCACTGTTTCGGCACATATCCCAATCTCAGCACTGAGTTAAAAACGAGGACCCGTAGTACCACAGCTTTTAGCGGCATTGCCTTAAGTGTAAAGTTGTCAGGTCTATCTTCACCTGGAGCCTTTTCAGTGTTCAACCCTTTAATATGTGCTGAGACTTCCTCGGCTGTAATGGTGGCAACCGGGAGACATAATTGGCCGGCACTTTCAAGTTCATATGGATCTGGCGTACCCTGAGTTCTGAGCTGGTATCAAATGGCTGAAATCGAGCATCCAATTCCGAAGCGAAAGCCTCGGCTCGCTCGCTTAAAGATCTAGCCCAGGATCCGTCAGCTATCTTGATTGGAAATTTTAAACAACAGGTTTATACCTTCTCACCAGCTTTCACAAGGAGTGCTTTGACGGGTCGTCGGTGGAGACATTTGACAAAAACCTGTCATTTTCTTCCTGTTTATGAAGCGTCATCAGCTTTTTGTCTCTATCCGACACTCTACGAAAAACCCTGTCCACAATAGGGAAAAAACTGTCTCCTAAGTCTCCTCTTAATAAGAAGCAGTGCTTCAATAGCTGGGGGAAGTCCAGAGCTCACTCTTGAGCCATGTGTTGGATTTAAGGGGGCGGCAATCAAAGCAGCTGAGTGTACCTTATTTAGGAAGATCGAGTGCGCGTCTTCAAGTCTTCGGGCATCAGGATTTCCAAGTTTAAATTTAGAGATTCATCCAGATCTCGGCGAAATGCAGCTTAGTCAGTTCCAGGTGGCAGCAGTCGTCCTTTTATTGTTTTGATCTTCGGAGCGGAATCAAAATCAACCACAAAGGGAAGATAATCAGAAGAGAGTTGATACTAAGTCCTAATAGACAACTCGTATAAACGCAGCCCATTATAAATGAAAAAATCAATACAGCTGGGCGTGTTTCTTTGGGCGTATGGGAAATGGGTCGCTTGATCAGTTGCCAGGATTTGAGCTGTTGAGTTTTGCACAACTTCCTGTAAGCAGCTACCCCTTGTATGCGCTCTAAAGTTACCCCAGAATCTTCTTTTTCACTGGCTTTTGTAAAGAATAGCAGATTTTCTGCTTAATAAACACAGCCGCTCTTCCTTTAGGCCTGTTGCTGGGATGGTCTGCCTTGTGAATGTTGTAGCCAGGTATAAAGATCTGGACGCCAGTTTGCAACCTGTCTCAGTGAGTCAGAGCAACACATCAATGTTATGCTAGGTAAGGAAATGCTTAAACTCCTCAACATGCCCAAAAATTCCATGAGCATTCCAAAATCCAAGGCTGAGTGGATGGGGCATCATTTACGGGCATTCACGAAATTGAGGCATCATTGTTTAAGGAACTGATTGCTCTCCTTCAGTTCATTAAACATTAATATAATTGTGTCAACTTTAGCTGTGAGGGCTCTTATTGCAGCCTCTAACCTGCTAATGCTGTCAGGGGTCTCTAACGATTGCTGTAGATGCACAGCTCTGTTGTTAACATTGCAAGATCTTTTCGGAGGATTAGTTATATGCAAACCAGCACGTAGTGTGTCTGCATATGAGGTGTCTCCCTTGGCCATTACCGCCGGGACGTAACTCACTCTTCTCATAGAATCTTCTCTGTTGCTGCCACGCGCCGAAATTGATATATTGGGTTTTAGGCTGTTTAATTTCTTTTTGAAAACTCGGCAGTCCTTACTCCAAGCAGCATGTTTCTCACCTCAATTTATGCAGCAAAGGTCCTCTACAGCCAAACATTGGGTGGTGATATGGTTTTGCCCACATTTTCCACAAATCAACTGTCGCAGGCAGTAATTTTTGGTGTGCCCAAATCCAAAGCATCTATAGCACTGAATGACAGTCAGGTTCTTTTTTGGAATTTCCACCAGGTCACGTTGCCTGCCTATATGCTGAATTTTCAGAGCCTCCTTATTGTTAGGCGCTTTGGCAAGGTTGATGAAGAAGAAGTTGTTTGGTACCATCTTTCCAGTGTCTGCTCCATTAACCTTAGCAATTAACTTGCGTTGGTTGGGATTATGTCACACCGGTGACATTGTGGCCTTTTGTATAAAAGGCTTCCTTGATAATATTATGGGGGGTGGTGCTGGCCAAGTTGCGAACAACTATCCTGAAAGCTTTGTCTTCCTTAAGCTGGTATGTGTAGTGTTTAATGTTATGCTCTTTTAGGCAACGAACCAGAATACGATACGAATCAGAAACCACAGTATAGACCCTTACAGTATCATTTCTCATAACTTTAAGTGAGAAACTGTTAGGTCCGGAGACCAGAGCCAGCTCCTGTTCCAAAAGGTGAGCATTGCTCACATTATCAATGTTGATAGGGGGTGGTTTTCTAGTCCTGGGAGTGGTTTCAGTATCAATTCCCTCAAGCAGAGCATCAGCGTCAAGGACCATTTTCTCGGCTTCGGCAAGTGTTTCAGTGGTCTCATCCTCATTCCCAGCTTCAGATATCAGAGCAAAGCGATTTGATGATGTGCCAGGACCTTCCAGAGAAATAGAAGATTCCACGGTTTGGGCTGACCCCTTTTTCCCCTTCTTTACCCTAACATGAAGGGAAAGTGGACTGGGTGGTCTTTTTGACGCAGCCGTCTGCCAACACACCTTAGCACAGGGAGTCGCAGTTGTGATACAAATCGGAACAGTGCTAAAAGAAACAGCTGACACCGGGGCAGCGCCAGTCAAAAATTGACTCTGCAAATCAACGAACGAGCACATTTCAGGTAAGGCGCTTGAATGCGTCACTATATACTTGGAGACATTTGTTGTTGTTCTTGTTGTTATTGTCGTAGTTGATGTACAGTTGTCATGTAGCCATGAGGTATCATTAGGAACCCGCCGCAACTCGGAGCCAGATAGAATTGAGTCATCTCTGTTAGAATTGCTAACACCCGAAACGTCACAAAGATTCCGAATTTTTACCATTTTTAATGCATTTGCCGCAGCGCGGCGAACCGAATGGCGCTTAATTTTACCCGTTCTTATTTTTAATTTTATTTTTAACTGAGGTTATAGCAAAAGGAATTTTCTTATTTAATTTATTTTAATTCTTCACTTGACTTTTTTGACACAAGATACAACTAAGAACATATCGAAAAATATGGATCGAATTTCTGTTTGACTTATATCCATTTTTTTCATTTACACTACTTTTTCAGTCTTGATTTAGAGCTATGTCAGACGTTCAGCTTCCATTTTGACATACATAACAACGCAAGACTGACCATGACGAACTATCAAGCAGTATGCATAAAATTCATCGCTGACCTTCTTGTGTGTTTCGTGACCGGTTAAGGGGTAAATTATCTTGATCGAGAAATGGTATCCTCTTCTTGGCAAAATATTATTGTAATGCATCATACGAAAGATGTGTTTCGTAGATACGGTGAAGGTTATCACCATCAGACCGTTGTCACGTTGAACCGTCTCGTTTGTTGTCATTCCCAATTACCATATTTTGGGGGTAAGCTTCAACAACTTCAACACGCAGATGAATGTATTCTTCTGAATGCAAACTTAGTTTTTCATACAAAATCCCAAATTTTGACATTCCGGTGCATTTTCCAAATATTTTCTTTCATGTAAGGCTATAAGGCCTATGGAAGATGAATGTGTCCTATTCGAAAGGAGAAATTCTAAAATTGCATGTTTGCCTTTGATTGCCTCTATTGCGATTTTAAACAACAAATTATTTGCAAAGACGGGGTTCAATGCTAAGATGTCTCGGAAATTCCTACTGAGGCATTTCACTTCGGCATTCAGCCAGCAATCCTTAATAATAAAGCATCTCAACGAATTTATTTAATTGGCAAATGTGGCCACTGAAAGTGCCTTGGGTTATGATGGGGGCGACATAGGCTCGGATATAACAATAATGATTTGAATGAATGAACTTTAGTTAAGCTATAACAACAACATCTACAAGAATAACAAGTACGTTTTAGAAAAAAGTAGGTGGCATATGGGGAGAATGTAGTAGAAGTGGCAGTTATATAAAACAATGGGCGCATTCAGCAGAAGTCATCACTCATCATTTTCTCTGACTTAATAATCGAATTGTCTCTGCTGAACGCAGTGATGCTAGATTTGTAAAATTACGGCATTTAGCTACTTCGCAATAGCTTTTTTCAATTCTGCGTTAAATAATTTTCCAACTATTAACGTATTCTCAATTCCACTCATCTGTTAAATACATATTAAGAACATAAATACATATAAACCAAAATTAAATAAATATCATTACAAAATATCATTACATTTCACTTTCCAAGCTATTTATAACAACACTCAAATTATTTACTTTAAATTTTGTGTCTTTAATACTTTGTATACAAACGAAAAACATCTTATTAAAATGTAATGGCTTGGTTATCAAAGTATTTTTGTGATGAATTTTTAGCCATCGCAATCACAAAATTTTTATAGAAATCGTGAATTAGGCATTCACAATGAGCAAAAAGCATCAAAAAAAGGTCATCAAACACTTCTGCTGAACGCGCCCAATGATCATCCTATGATAACGAAAACGAGAAAAAGAACAGGGGAACGAAGTTCAACAATCGAAATGAAGCGGTTAAAATATTGAACTACAAAAATAAAAAACACTACAACAATAGTAATGCATAATGGCGAAGACAATATAATAAAAACATAAACAAATAAAATAGAAGTGGAAGAAAGATAAAATTTTATTGGCATTGGCATGGCGTGCAGTGACAAAGTATTCAGCAACAACAAAGAACTGAACACGGGTCACGTAAAACAATGCAATTAGGTCATGTTTTATCATTGCGACGTACGCTCACACATGCATATGTTATAGGTGCACGCTAACATACTCGCAAACCAACATCATCATATCGACACGATGGAACAGGCACTCTGATAAGTTGGCAGGTAGGGTGGCAGCATCGGAGCTGCCGCTTCCGTTTGCGTTGAACCGACAACATTCCGGCCCAAACAAATGAAGAATAGAGAAAGCTTAAAGCCAATAAAATTAAATAAATTCAATTGCACAAGAAGTGGTGAAGATAAACAGATTCAACTAGACTTGGGTTAATTAACTAAAATAAATAGAGCAAAACCAAGAATAGACTGCACCGAAGTTGTTAGACTCTTCACGCTCAAATCACCTGAGTCCGTGTTGTGGTTTTATATGTAAATTATATGCTCCACTAATGAGGCGTAGGATCGACAAAGCTCGCCACATATTATATAAAGCGTCAGCGACAATATATGGGAATGCAACTATGTAGGTAGTCCTGCAATCTGTGTAGGGCAACTGTTTGCCGACTAATGTCTTTATTGAAGGCCATAACTTAAAAAATTGAGTTGGTCTTAATATTTAGCGAATTCAATGATTTTTTCGCGCCAAAATTTGCAGTTACCTTCTTATGGCTATTATAGGGATTCCCTAAAATTTTCATCAAAATCTGTACAGCGTTTTCAGCGTCTATAATGGACACACATACAAACATACAGACAAACATACATTGAATTTTATATATATAGATACACATTGTAGTATAGGTTTTCATTGCAGCTATATGGCTTAAAAGTGGACTGTCTTGCTTGTAGATTGACATATGGGTTTCAGAGAAAGTTGAACGGATAGGCGGACAGACAATTGTATGGATAGGGAGGCAGTCAAATTGAGGTCATAGCTAAACTAACTTACCTCGCGCAGTAATGAAAAATAATATAATTGCCTACTCTGTAGGCGTGTGTTCAAAATCCACTTCTGAAAACTATGCACCTTCTTATTCGACAATCGCACAACAACTGACAACTCTATTCTGTTGTCTCATAGTTAAAGTGTATATTTTGCTTATTGCATCCTATCTTATTCTGTAGCTTATACTAACACATTTACAACTAAGACTTATGGTATTACTGTACACACACTACTTCAGTATAAACACATACTACAATATGATTATGGTTTACGGGTTCCTCCGCTGTGTTACAAAATGTATGACAAAATTATAATTCTTTAGCATTGTGTACAGAGTGTAATGACGAAATAAAAAAAGAGTACAGAAAGTGACAACTAATCATGCTTATAAAAAATGTTCATGGATTGGCCTGAAACAAATGTATTGCTATTTGCTTTACTTCGTTACTTTACTTTGGTTATTTTTCGTTATGTTGGTTCGTTATGTATTTCTCCCAAACCACATTCTTATGTTGTTCTCTTTATCTTTTCTTCTCTTCCAACAGCAAAGTGTGTTGACTGGTAAAACCATAAAGTTAATAAATCAAGCAAGGACTCAACAATAAAGGGAAACAGTGAATGCAAGGGATATCAGAGGAGCGTGCAGAGCGGGCAGAATTAAAAGAAGAACAACAGTTCCAAAAACAGAAGAACATATACAAGAGTCAAAGTGCTCAAAGTGGGCAATATAAGTGACACAGCAACAGCCCACACACACCCAGGTTGGCACGCTCTCACCAAAGACGCCTCAAACTTTCGAGGAGAAGAAACATAAGAATAAGAGGAAAGCCGTAATAATAATAAAGTTGAAAATCGAAAGGGGCCCATAAATTGTCACGCCGTTGGTACAGTTTGCTACCTATCGCAGTGCACGTGTGGTGCAAGTGTCTGGTGAGTGCAGCGAGAATGGACCTCAATCGCAGTGCTCACCACATTTGAACAAACTCGTGTATTTTACGATCGTGGTGTGCCGTTGTTATTGTTGCTTAAAAAAAAAATCAAGGGAGAAGCAAAAACAGAAAAGAGCGAGTTGACTTTTCTGTTCTTCACCTCTCCTCTAGGGCGAACTACCGATGCAGATGTATAGGCGTCCAAACGTTGTAGCGCATGGAGTGATTTGGGTTGAGCTGATACCGTGAACCAAACGATGAATCAAACCATGACGTACAACGAAAAGAGCGTTAACAGAAAGGTCAGCAGCGGTAAACGAAGCGTTGACGTTCCTCGTATTGGTGGTTGTAACGTTAACGCCTCAAGAGGGGGCTGTCACAGTGTATATTCAATCAGGCGTAGTGCTGCATTGATTTTAGTGGATGATTGTTGTTTTCTCTGGAGCTGTTGGTTTATGATGTTGTTACTTGGCGTTAACATTGTTTATGGTAAGTACAAAAAAAAGCGCGTACACACACTCAATCATACATTTGTTAAGAATAAGGGGGAAAGAGGGATAGAGTGAGTGAGTGAGAGAAAGAGCGACAGAGGAAGTGTGAGCGAGTGACAGAGAAATCGAGTGGGGGAATATGAGAGAGAGAGACAGATTGATATCCCTGACATATGTAAGAAAAAATAAGGAAGGCAAGCCACGAAGAGAACCATTCGCAATGACGACTACGAGTATCGACACAGACATAGTATGTGTCACATAAATGCGGTGCATCTGCAGACAATTCGACGTGCACACATATTAAACCAGAAACAGGTACATAGACCGACGCCATTTTCCGATGTATTTTGATCCCATTAGCCAACGTACACTTATGTTGTTAGTCAGCATGCAAACACACTTACATCCTTATACGAGTACATCCATGCGATCGCATAGGGCACATGTTAGCGTTTTACGTACTCGATTTTCGTCCAAGTAAAATGCAATAATTTAATGTCGTACAGTTTGCACAGCGTTGGGTGTAACACTTAGGGTCTTTATTCAACGTGATAGCGATGATTTGTATGATGATGATGATGATGAGGATGACGGTAATGATGACAATGATGATAATATGTTTTTTGCAATGTACTCAATCCACTTAACAAGTCATGGTATAAAGGGACAGAAAACAATGTTCGTTGTCAATTCAATGGCGATTTTTTTTGTGCTCTTCACTCAACGAATAGGTATCATAACTTTCCATTGAGTTTTTAACAAAGTAAAGGAGCCATATTGTATATAAATATATTCTTAATCAGCTATAAATACTATCCATATGTTATCAGCTCTTAAACCTAAACACCTACATTTTAAACTTCATATACAAACAAATACTAAATATTTTAAGGCTGTATTATAACAGCGACGTATAAACACAGAAATCAACTTTGGAAAGAAGCTTTTTAATAGAGGATAAAAATTTACGGAGTCTATGATTACTGGGTAGTGTAGCCCTTATATAAGAACATAGTTCAACTTAAGGTTGTTCTGTTGTATCAAAACACTAATATATCGCGGTGGTATTTCAGACGAACCCTCTACATGGCCATAACAATAAAATCTGGACTTCTCTGTATTACCGGCTTGAGAACTTTTTTTTAAAATTTTTTTTTATATATAATTCTTCTGTTATTATTAGAACAACTTTAATTAAATTGTATATACAAAAATTAACAAAACAACTTAAATAATAAGTGGGGATATAGTATAGTGTATTAAAATGATCTATTACGGAGGTCGGCAGGGTGCGATCTTCTCAGCCGTCTCGCCACCCTAACTCCTCCCATTTTGCGTGGTTTTAGTAGGCGCCTTCCTAGTTTATTCGGGATTTTTCAACCTCTGCATATACTTTTTGGCTTGACGATTTATCACATCTCCAATTTTCGGTATTTTTATGTCATTTTCAAGGTCCGCTGTTCGCATGAACCAAGGGGCACCAGTAAGCATACGCAATGTCTTGGCTTGCAGTACTCTCACCTTCGCGATGTTTGACGTCGCTGCTATGCCATACACCTGCAAACCGTATCGCCAAGCAGGAGCAATTATTGTTTTGTAAAGGTTCACCTTATTTCCCAAGGACAATTTATTCCTGCTAGTTAAAAGCCAATGCAATTTACCAATCCTCTGTCTTAAGGATTTCGTGATACTTGAAATATGCGTCTTGAAAGTTAGCCGCCTATCCAAATACACACCGAGGTATTTGTAACCTGAATGGTGTTCCAGTAGCTGGTTTCCAATGAAAACTCCCGGACAGAAATCCGGCCGTAAGGCGTACGTCACATTGGCACATTTGTTTTTGTTAATGCAAATTTACCAACGTCGTGTCTAGTTTTTAAAAATATGCAGGTATTGCTGCAGTGAGTCCGTGGCTTCGTAAATGCACTTGTTTCTGACGAGGATGGCCGTATCGTCTGCAAACGTGGCAAGGATGAGATCCAGAGGATCCTTCAGTGGTATTTCTGACCCAGTGGGCATGTCGTGCGTGAACAGAGTATAGAGTGTAGGCCCCAAAACGCTACCCTGGGGGACACCTGCGCAAATAGCCTTGAAGCTAGACTCCACACCATCTAGTACCACTGAGAAGGTCCTATTCTCAAGGTAGCTGCGCACGATTAACCATAGTTGAGGCGGCAAGAGATTCTTGAGCTTACTTAGTAGCCCGTCATGCCATACTAGGTCGAAAGCCTGCTTTATGTCAAGATACGCTGTCACCTGTCACTGCTTAGCCTCAAATCCTTCGAGAATAAAGTTAACCACCCTATTCAGCTGCTCTGGAGTTCCGTGGGGCTTACGAAATCCAAATTGAAAGGAAGGAACTATTTGCTTTACCTTTCTTAAGTCCAGGATACGTGTCAGCAAACTGCGTTCACACAATTTTGCTACAGTGGGTAACATGCTAATTGGCCTGTAGTATTCTAAAGTGTAAGGGCTCTTGCCGGCCTTATGAATCATGCAAATTCTCGCCTTCTTCCACTGTTTCGGCACATATCCCAATCTCAGCACTGAGTTAAAAACGAGGACCCGTAGTAGCACAGCTTTTAGCGGCCTTGCCTTTAGTATAAAATTGTCCAGACTATCTTCACCTGGAGTCTTTTTAGTGTCAACCCTTTAATATGTGCTGAGACTTCCTCGGCTGTAATGGGAGCAACCGGGAAGCATAAATGGCCGGCGTTTTCAAGTCTCATATGAGTTCTGAGCTGGTATCAAATGGCTGAAATCGAGCTTCCAATTCCGAAGCGAAAGCCTCGGCTCGCTCTCTTAAAAATTAAGCCCAGCATCTGTCAGCCTTCTTGATTGGAAATTTTGGGGTTACCTGTTGTTTATACCTTGAGATCTTTCTATAGAAATATTTGGTTAAGTTCTTTCAGTGTGAGGAGTATAAAAACTTTTTCGTAGCAGAAAGTAACAATAATTCTTGTTTTTTTTTCATAGAGTATTGGTACATTTTTTTCGAACTTCATAAAGTTTTTTCAGGTGGTTTTCAGATTTCTCTTTAACCTTCAATCAAGAGTAGCACTACATCGATTTCGTTTTATTTAATAGAAAACTACTTACTCTGACAAAAATATCTTATTCATGGTTCAGCCACTCGTAATTCTAAATAAAATAAAAGAAACCAAAGAACTATGTAGGTTTATGTGAATGGCCAAAAACTCAAATTTATAATTATTTAGAGGAAGGACGCTTTACATTGAAAATGAATTCTTGCTTCATCAAGTTGTTCACGTTAACTTTTAAGAAAGATTAGATTCGCTAATTTATTATACTTGTCACTGGAATTTGGCAAGTGCTTTGTAGTTGAGATCAGCCAAAAGAGGTAAGGAGACAAGGGTCTCGTACGGGTTATTGGATGGTGAATCTAAATTCACAATACCTATGTTATCAGAGGTTGCCAGATTATTATTTTCTTTCTGAGATAAGTCTTTCTGCTTCAAATTCACGAACCACCTCTTTATTTCCTTAACTATTTATTCCGATGCTATAAGTTGTAATATATATATATAAGGGTAAAATGTATGAACACAATACTAAAAGTAGAGCTAAACCTACCTGACAATGGTTATGGGAAACGGATTATCCTTGTCTTTAGGTCCTTCCCCGAAACGTCACTCGTTATGCAAGTCATTTTGCTTAAATTTTGCGAGGCACAGCCTAAGCAGGAGTCGATTGTATTTCTATTTATTTCTACTTGCATTTCGAAGTTATTTTCTATAATATTGTATTTACAAGTTGATGACAGGCTCTCATCGAGATCGGTTGTGTCGTGATTGCGCTGAGTGGATTTCTGTTTTTCTGCCTTGAGCAGTACATTCTTCGTGTGCTAAAAATAGCATAGATAACAAACTTTGGGCGCTGCCACTTGCGGTGCCGGCATTCGGACAACAACAAAGATCATTAGAAAAAGTACGGTGAATTTGCACTCACTGCCCTTGCGGAAAGACGTTGCCTTCACTTGGCAATGAAAATATTTCTTATCAGTGACTTTGATCTGACTTTGCGTAAATTAAGTATAGTAAAGCACGCGTAAACTGAATATATATTTATTGATTTAGTTTTTGTTTTGTTTTTGTTTTTCTTCGGTATTTATTTTGTTTACCTTTATTAAAACACACTGTGAACACTTCTTCTGACTATTTGCTTAGAAATAAGCAGATTGATCATGAAGAAATGTTCTCAATAGCTGGGAAGCTACCTTCTGAGATAAGGTCTGAGTGCCGCCTAGATCTTCAACGCTTGCTCCGCACTGAAACTAATAGCAGTAGCTCAACCACCACAACTATAACATTTACTTGTGCCACTGGTAATACCATCTACACCATGGCAACTGATACAACCAGCAGCTTTTGCTCTGGTGTGAACACTGACAATCGCCCCATACCCCAATGTCAATGATGACACTGCAGCTCCAACGCTCAGTGCTGCTGCCAAAAGTTTGTTGGGTGACCAAAAACAGAAAAAGGGCAAGAACAAAAATAATAAGCTCATGTCACCTATTGCTAGCTCTAAACGGGCGAGCGGCAACTTGCCACTGCAGTCGCTCTCGACCAAAAGTCAACAGGCAAACACTATCAACAGGTTTGATATTCTTGCCATGGACATCCCCAGTGATAGCGATGATGAAGAATTAACAAGAAATGTAGACGAAGATCATACTAACCCCTCTACAGACAAACATCATCATGAACCAAATGATATGGATGGTGAGGCTGCCCAATACTCAGAAAATAATACAAATACTGATAACCAACCCAAGGGTTTCCTAAAGCCAACGCAAATAGTTGCCCACATTAGCAATGTAAATGACCTTTTTGAATTCATAGCGGTGGTCGTTAATCCGGATAACGTCATAGTTAAAGCCAACTAAGGGAAAACGGTTAGAATCTTCAATAAAGACAGTGACACGTACAGGGCTTTTGTTAGCCAAATAGATGAAATTGGTATGGAATTTAACACATATCAAATGCAGACGGAAAAGCTTTATAGAATTGTAGTAGGAGGTTTACATCATAGCACTCTGAACAATGAGATTACTGCCCACTTTAAGGTGCTTGTCTACGAGGTTCTTCACATTCATAACCCGAGATCAAGGATCAATAAAGACGAAACACGAAATATGTTTTCGTCAATATCAAGCCTAGCGTCAAAATAAGTGAAGTGTATGAAATTAAGACCATTTGCCGCCACAAAGTGAGAATTGATGCGAAAATCCACGGAAATTGCGCAATGTCTTCGCTGCCAGGAATACGGCCACACAGCCAAATACTGCCGTCGTCATCCCAATTACGCCAGATATGGCGAAGATCACCGTACTGTACAATGCACACGTCCTATGGATGCACCACCTACATGTATTTACTGTTCAGGTAGTCCCATGGCCAGCTACAAAGGCTGCCACTGGTATTAGGAGTTTCTTCGTCGATCAATGAGGCCAGCAAAGAGGATGGAAAAGTCTAACAGAACGGGTCGTCTCCCCACAAATCCCCACGTGACTAACGCCAACCCTGCCACTCACACCCTAGATCCACAGCAGGGCAGCAATACAACATAAACAGCAGCAACAGCAACTAACTCAACAGCAGCGCCAAACCGTACCTCTGCAACCGTCTTGCAGTTCTGGAGGCAACAGTGGTGTCTCTTATGGTCTAGCAGCTAAAAGCAACCCTGCTCAGTGACGACTACATAACCAACAAGCGCAACAGTTACTGGGGCAACATGAATTGAATAAGCAGCTACAGTCACCGGATCTCCAGTCATTATTGCAACAGCAGCAAATACAATTCCAGCAATGGCAACAGATACAACAACAGCAGCAACACCAGTTCCTTTTTTGGCTACAGCGTCAGCAGCAGGAACAGTAACAGCAAAACAAGCAGGCCAACCAACGCTTAGAAAAGCTTGAACAAATAGTGTTTGAAATGGCCAACACTATAAAGCAAATGGGCTGGGGATAGATCTAGTCTCCTGTTACAAAACAGCCTTGCAATGAATCCACTAGGTTCTTATCTTCGTGCTTGCGGACAACGGTATCTGGTTGGTGGTGATTGGAATGCGCGTTTGGGGAGACATGTACAACTCACCTAGGGGGCGAAAACTAGCATCAGCAATTTCTGCTACTGGGGCTAATATCCTTGCTACAGGATCACCAACCAGATATCCATATGTGCCCAGTCACACTCCTACCTGCATAGACTTTGGAGTGCATCATGGAATATCGAATTCTCGAGCAAGTATATATACAGAGCTGGGATCTAAGCTCCGACCATCTGGCTCATTAGTATAGGGACAGATGGTGTTAATGCCAGTCCAGGTCCTCGACTGGTAACCAAGCGCACTGACCTGCTCGCCTTTAGGCAATACCTCGAGAACGCGATTCAATTGGATGCGACACTGGACTCTGGGGAAGATATTGAGGCGGCTGTAAATATCCTCACAAAAACCATTCACATGCCTGCTGATTCTTCAACGCCTCTTGAATCGTCGTCAGAGACCATAAGTTATGGTATCGTTCTCACAAGGGAGGCCAGTGAACTCTTGGCAACAAAAAGGAGACTGCGAAGATATGGAATCAGATCTCAAGGTCCCTGGGACCGAATTTTATGGAACCAGGCAGCCAAACAGCTACGAAAACTCCTAAAGGATCTTAGAGGAAGTTTCTTTGAGCGGAAGTTGGATTCCATGGATTATAACATGGATGCTAACTATTCGCTGTGGAAACGTACTAGGTCCCTTAAGAGACAACCGTTTAGACAGGTGCCTGTTCGTTGTCCTGGAGGTGATCTTGCTAGGAATGAGGAAGAACAGGCCAATGCGTTTGCACGTCACTTGGAAGCTAGATTCAGATCTTACGACTTCGTTACAATAGAGCACGTCAGGGAGACTCACGACAGTCTACAGACACCTCTGAAAATGTCGCTACCCATTAGACCAGCCAGGGCTTAGGAGATTGCTGGGGTTATCAAATTCCTTCCGAAGAAGAAGGCCCCAAGCATCGACGGGGTGTGCCATGCCACTCTGAAGGCCCTGCCATCAAAGCGATCCTCTAAATAGCGTTGACTTTTAATGCTATGCTAAGGGTGCAGTTCTTCGCAAAGCAGTGCAAGATATCAGCAATTCTGATGATCCATAAGCCTGAAAAACCGGAAGTTGACCCGGAGTCATATCCACCGATAAGCCTCCACTGCTCCCTATCTAAGGTACGGGAGAGGCTTATTGCCAATCGTCTTGGTATAATCATCAGGGAGCGCTGTATCTAACCAGATCATCAATTTGGCTTTCGGGTGGGACAGAGCACCGTGGAGCAGGTTCACAGATTGGTGAAGCACATTCTACAGACCTTTGATAACCTTGAATACTGCAATGCTGTTTTCATTGACATGCAGCAAGAATTTGATAGGGTCTGGCATGCTGGTCTCCTCAGTAAAATTAAAATGCTTCTGCCAGCGCCATACTACGGTATCCTACGCTCATACCTGGAAGGACGGAAGTTTATGGTCAGGGTCAGGAACACCTATTCGGTTCCATGCCTCATGAGCGCTGGAGTTCCACAGGGTAGTGTTCGATCTACCTCGCCCTAGCGAGAATCATATGGAGGCTCCCACGAAGGTTCTCCTTGCGACCTACGCGGAAGATATCGCAGTCCTCTACAGCTCCAAACCAGGCTCCGAGGCAGCAGATGGACTCTAGTTGTATCTGGACGCGCTGGCAGCTTGGTGCAGGAGGTCGAATCTAAAGGTCAACCCGCAGAAGACTACCAACCCCTGCTTCACCCTAAAAACACTATCCGACCGCACCCCGTCTATACAGCTGATGGGAGTGACCCTGGAGCAGCCGTTGCAGGAAAAATACCTTAGCATCACACTGGATAAACGCCTCACGTTTGCCCCACACTTGAAAGCTTCGGTCATAAAGTGTGGTCGAAGGATGCAGCAATTGCGGTGGCTGGTTAATAGAAGAAGCACCATGTCGCTCAGAGCAAAAAGATAAGTTTACGTGCACTGTATAGTGTCGATCTGGCTATATGGTGTGCAGATCTGGGGCATCGCTGCCAAATCAAACTATAAACGCATCCAGGTACTGCAGAACCGAACCTTACGGCAAATAACGTGCTGTCCCTGATACGTGCGCGGCTCTACACTCCACCGGGAATTCAATCTGCATATTGTAGAGCAGCAGATCGGAAGGCACACTAGTAGATACAGTGATAGGCTGATCAGACTTTACAGTACGCTCGCGAGAGGACTACTACCCGCCAGGCCTTTAAGGCGAATGAAACGTGCGAAATACATGAGGTTTGGCTCCACTATTTTGCATGTACGAGTTCAACGCTTACTTTTTAATAAAAAAAAATATTTTAAAAAAAATTGTATTTACATACTATTTTAATGAAAAAGTTATTTGAACAATCTCACGCAATAGAGTGTTCACTCAATGGGCGCCAAAGTGCGCTCTTGTGAACTTATCCGGCCTTTGAACTTTTTTCCTGTTACGTGTTTTTTTTATTTTTGTTTCATTTTTTTATGATAGGCAGCGTCACTTTACTTAATTTGATTTGAAAAACACAATCGTATTGCGGTTAAGCATTGTGATTTGAACTTTCCTTACTATAAAGTAACTAATATATATATATATATATATATAGATATATATAAGATAAAATAAGCTCTCATTAAAACAAATGAAGTCATCCAATAGTAGAGTGCAAGAAAATGTGAAACTTTCATTTTAGAATTATCATTTTAGACGTATTTAAGGTTTAAAACCCTAAAGTATATTCATGGGTTTGTAAGTCATAAGGACAAAGTTGGGTTTTTCTGTTTAATGACAGCGATTAATATTAATCTCAATAAAATGCATAACACACTCGTAGGATTTTAAGAATAATGACTTGTGTCGTGCGTGTGTAGTCTTTTCAGTCTTGTGGGTCAGCAGGTGGGGGTGGCCGCCAGGGAGTTGGAATGCGTCCGTAGATTTGCTCTATAGTGGCTGTTGGATGAGTTAATTACCTCTATTACCGTCGACATTATGAGGTCTCTGTGAAGCGTGGCATTTCAGACGAACCAAGGAGCATCCGTGATCCTTCAAAAATCCGATAATCGTTTGGTCTTTGCACATCGTCGGCATGTTGGAGGTGTATAAAGAATAGAGAATCGGAGGAAAGATTAGTGAAAGACCGTTATGTTTGCTGAGAAGGAACAATCTGGATGGGCGTTCGGTGCAATCAGGAGTCAAGCCAAATCTTCCTATAGTAGGATGTGGTCTGAGCCATGGTCGGCGGACTCAGCAATGGCTACAGCTGTTGGATGAATGCCATTGTAGACAGCAAAGTCTACACCGTAGTGTGATCTTCAGGAATTGTACGGTTAAAAGGTGGGTGCTCCGTTGGAGAGAACCTCTCTGGAAGAGTTTATTGTACTCTTGTAATGTTGGTTGCCACTTGGTGTGGCGAATCTTGAACCCCATAGTCGGTAAATTTTGAAGAATGTTCTATTGCAGAAATTGGTTTCGTAAATGAGTATAACTTCAATGGAGTTGATCGCAAGGAACACTTCCAACTTCCAACGGTTGAAGACGAGGCCAGCGTCTCAAGTGGCAAGGCTCATCTATGGTCTGTTAATTCTTTAGACAAGATGACGACGAGCATCTCCATCGCCTTGGTCTTCATCTCAATTAGGCGGTCAAAATCATCGTTGAGACTCTCCAGTTCAGTTATTAACAGATGATTTTATTAGCGAAGCCTTGAAATTTGATAAAAGAATGGAAGAACATATTTTCATTCATCATCAAGACATGCAGCGTGTATTAAAATTTCAATTAACATCCCTTATAAAAATAAAGAGGCTAACAGCGGTCATTAATTCTTCATTTGGATCAAACCCGATAGTTGTGCAAGAATCTAATACTATTGCATCTACTGATGCAAGAAAGTTTAATGCAGTCCATAATATACGTGCACGCTTGTTATCAACAGTCGATGTTTTTAGTTTTTTATATTTCCAATTTAAATTTAAACTTTTCACTTATGTGTTTTTACTGCATAGTAATTTTTTTTTTAATAAAAATAAATGGTTTTTCTGTTATAAATTGTTATAAATGTAAATGTTAGGTGGAGACTTCGGAGATTTGTTGAATCCTTAAACCAGCTGGATTATTGATAATCGGCCGACTGAGCGAAGCGGAGGTTTCATTGGCGTTAACATTTATTAGAGAGGGAGTTTTGCTTATATTGGTATGGCCATGTCACTTATGCGTTGTATTGCTGTTAATTTACGAGAAGGTGAGACTTGTTTGTGAAGGAAATAGTTATCCATTAACTATTAAGCATTTGATATGCAAATACATCATATGGCATTATTTTGTCATTGAAGCCTTATGACACCTTATTTTATTTGCAACATCAGAAGAGTGAAGGCGTGTCAGAGCCAGGCTCTCAGAAGATTTACGGGCGCCCCTTGGTACGTCCGCAACACCAGCCGGCATAGGGATCTTGCCGTGCCAACTGTTATGGAGGTGATTAATTCTCACAGCTGCCGCTATCACTACAGACTTTTGTCGCAACCAAATCCGCTGGCTTCCTCCCTCACCCGAATCTCAACAAGGCGTAGACTGAAGAGGCTACACCCGAATGGTCACCCCCTAAGAAGGAATCAGCCTTCTATATTTTTTTTTAGTATGATTTTTAATTTTTAATTTAGTATAAGTCTAATTTTTTTTCACGTCATTATTTTTTTTTAATTAGACAAATGTGTTATGCAGTTTACTGCGATAAATATTATAATGTAATGAAAAAAAAAACTTAACTGAGTAGTTCTGTGAAAAGTGTTCCCAGAAGTAGTCGGCATAACCTGCATATTCATTATTTGCTGACTCCTTCAGCGGGTCCCTCGCGAGGAATGTGGCAAGGCATAGTAACTAAGACGTCGCGCAGATACAAAGGCGATGAGACTTTAAAACCGAGAATATTACTTTTAATATGGTTTATATAAGTTTCACCTGTATGTTTGTAACCAAACTTTTAAACGAGATTTTCAACCACTTTAAAACGTCAGATTATAATGAGACTTTGCACAATTATCGAGGACCGATGATAACACAATAATTTTACAACTTTGTCCTTATGACCTAACCAGGTTCATCAGGATTGTATAAAAATGGCCAATTTTATTAGCTCCATCTAATGTCTCTTAAATAATTTCGATAAGCACACTTTAGCGGTGGCCATATGCAACATGGCGCTAGCCAGTGCGACCAAGTTTAGCTTGGACGACTTTTTCTTGGTAAGTAAAATAGTTATTACTTCTGTTTGCTACTAAAGGGTTTTTTTTGTTTTACTAAACTATATATTACTTAATATTAACTTGAATTGCGTTTCACTTTTAAGTATAGGAATTCAAACGGTACTACCATTATACAATAAAAATTTACATTACAATAAAAATCAGAATCGCTGGACTTATACTTGAACTCATTCAAAAGAGCTAATGTTGAGAATGTATTAAAATGTCGTTACCAGATTGCGCACTGTTCTCCTCCAACATCCTTTTTATCCTTTGTTTTTTTTCCAGTGTTGAGAATGAATTCTTAAAAGCTTAAGTTGCAAAATATATGACTTATAGTTTTTTTTGACGGCCATTAACATCTGACGAACTTGTACAGCACGTCATTGGCACCATATCCTTCTCTACCAATCCATTTCTTCAGGTTTGGACTTTAATTGAATTATTTGATAGCGCAATTCGTATTACTAGCAACATTTCATCGTGCAGTTTCGCGTTCGATTGTTGCTGTCGGAATGTGATGTTTGTCGCGTTGATTACGCAGCGACATTCACGTAATATTTTAACGCTGACATTGCTACAATATATAAGTACAGACAGACAGTATAGACACAAAGACACCTACAGATGGATACAAATGCAAATATATAGACTGACGGCCTACATATATTTGTAAGCGCAATGTGCACCGACATCGTTGGCATCGTTACCATCATCGTCGCCATTGTCGTTGTGCAAACATGCAATCATCCGCAAATTTGAACGGAGGGCATTTCATTACATTTATGCAGATACGCAATTACATTACGTATACGCCGCAACTGACGTATGGCATTTCTACAAGCTCAACAATTGGCGTGTGGTGGCGTCGGTATCGATGGTGTTGGTGGCGTTAGTGGTCTCAAAGTAGACAGTAACCGTGGAACATAAAATCATATAATATAATTTACTTTACTCCAACAAAATTTTTCATCATAATGCAACCATAAGGCATGGTGTACCGCAATTCACTGACATTACATTGCGTCACGTCACGTCATTTCCCGCTTTGAACCGCTGCTTTGCGTTGCCATGCAATTTCAAAATCGTTCAATTGAAATGAAATGCTTGACAATTGAATTCAGATGACAAATTGCGTTAAAATGAGGCCACAACCAGATCGACGCGACTCAACTTGGTTCCGGTGTATGACGAGTCGTCGCAATGATCCATTAACGCAAACTAGAATCAGGTTTGTTTTCATACACTTCTTCGATTTCTTTGCAGTTTTTTTTGTTGTTTCCATTCTTGTTGTTGCAATTAATATTTTGGAGAGAGCGCAAAACCATTTAAAATTAAATCAATAAACGGGCGAAGAACGCCTCGTCCAGGTTTGCTACGGTTTGGTTCGTTGCCTAATTTACTTGGCTTAACTTGAGCAAACCAAGTCAATCTCGGCGTGTGCGTCTTCTTAAGGCTGTTGCTGTTTTTTTATATTCGCGTCTTTCAATTTCACGGCAGCATAGCAATGGTTAGGATTAGTTACCCACCTACAGAGACTGACTGACTGACTGACTGTCTAAGTGGGTAACTAGATGAGTGACTGAACGTCAGTGTCATTGAGTGAGTGGGTTTACTTGATTCGAGTAGAATTCACCAGCTCTGGTTTGCTAAATGATATTCTCCAATGGCGATTATGACGATGGTGACTCACGATGTTGTCGGGGATGTTGATGTTGTTCTCATCGTAGCCATAGTTTTTCTTCTACTTTTTCTCCTTGTTTTTGTTGATTAGTGCGTTGCAGCCGTTTTCCAGCTCTGAGTCGAACAGTCTTCAGGGGCACTGAAACTTTGAGCGTGTATACCTTAGAACAATGTTCTTTCAGTCTTCTTCTTCAAAGCTCTGAGTATTCGCTTATGTAACTACAGTTCTTAGTAAAACCCAAGTAAAAGGATTCAGGGTGGGATGAATTCATTAGCTGCGCCTATTTGCCGGTGCGTATAAAAACGCGTAATAACAGTCTGCTGGGAAGCTATCAATGTGAAGTAAATTTGATTAGGGTCTCTCGCAAATACAATACAGCGTTTTGCAAATGAAACACAATAATATACAATAAACGAAAAGAATATAGACGGATTCAGCTGGTTCATACCAATGTAGGATCTTGCACAATTTCAGCTCTCTAGCTCTAAAACGGAGGGACTATTTAGCATACAGGCTGTTAAACAGACGGACGAACAGATTGACGTGCCTAATTGAACTTGTCCCGTCGACGTGGTCAAGATTATGTATACTTTATATAGTCTTCTGTACCCTTTTTTACTGTGTTACCCCATGACAACATTATAATGCAGTTCGTAGAAAGTAAGGTGTACAATAAAAAGTAAAACATTTTACTAATAATAATAATAACAAAATATGTGCTTAAATATGTACTCAAAATTCTTTCCAAATGGTTAAACCATTTATATGTAGGTTCGTTTTTTTCGGAGCTGCTGTCATCTGATTTTGAATTCTGTTGTTCTGTTGAACTGTTGCGCATCATCGATAGTGATTTCTTCGAAGCCTTCACCTTCAATTAAATGAGCAAATTGTAATATTTCACGAAGTTCACATTGTGGCAACTGTATTTCGTTGACAATAATTTATTCCAACATCCCTTTAATATTCACTAAGTAAGCACTTTTAATAATTCAAGGCAATCGTGTAAGAACAATATTTTCTGCTTTTTAAAATGGGGAAGGGAATAAATTTAAAATAGTGTTAGACCGAGTTAGAGTTCTTGTCAAGCGAGGGTTCTTTAATGCGTACAAAACTGGATTGTTTTATAATTTAACACCATCAAATCGTTTTAAGTTCAAAAGCGAAGAATGCTCAAATGGCAAAAGATTGTTTTGTGGTTATCGTTCCAGCAATTATGAGTGGACTTCTTGTTACTGGAAAGTATGAGAGTCCAAGATGCTTTAAAGCATGGCCCCGAGCGCGTGTTTCGTTGTTGAGTTCAAGTTTGCGTGCACGCAAAAAGTATACATATTCATATACGCAGGCATATCTTTTTTCTTTGTCTTCCCTTATGTTCGGCAAATAAGAAAAAAGCAAATGTCACACGTTTTGTTGTTGGGCGGTCAAAGGCAAAATGTATTGTTTGTCTGTATTCGCAGTAGCGCAGCTGGTTTGATATCGTTTTCACATGGGACACTTGCAGGTGCTTGCTGTTTTTTCTGTTTGTCTGCTAGTCAAGGTAGAATTAGTTGTATTCAACTTGGATTTTTGGACATACCTAGCGCAAAATATACATTTTAAATCAATTTAACTTATTTATAGAGTTATTTATTTCTTTATTTCTAACAGCCCGAACGAATAATTTATTCGTTATTATTATAATTATTTACCCCCGTGAAAGAAGATAAAGAAAAACCTCATCTTCACGGCTACCTCGCTTCCCTTGCAAAAACAATTTTTCTTTGCCGACCAATAAACAATGCAAACTAGTAGCTCACCGTCCCTAAGAATACCTATTCGATTATAATTTATAATTTATATAAAAGCCTGTGCGAATCGAACAACAAAGATATACAAGCCGTTTTAATTTTGGTTGCATATTATAATGTATAATGTATATATTTATATAAAATATAAGAGCAAAGCCTCAGAGTCATGCATGCCAATTGATATTCGAGATCGGCGTCGAGTAGGATACACACACAAACGAAATGAAACTCGCTCTCACTCTTCAAAATTGAGGGCAGTTGCCTTGTTGTTCTTACAGTTGTTGTTGTTGCTGCTGTTTGGTTTGGTGCTCTCTGCATGAGCACAACAGAAGAGCAAGACCAATCAGCAGCAAAAAATACAACAAAATACAACAACAACGTTGTTACGGTGTTCGTAACTTTTCTGTCATTTCACTCCTACCACAAGCCGCGTAAAGGAACTTCGTTCCAAAAATATTACGTGCAACTAAGTACGCGTGCTAGAAGTGAAACTTCAATAGGCCTGAGTAAGACACAGTATATAGTATACAACTATCAAATAAACGATGCTGCCTAGAGAAAAGAGCCAAAATTATAAAGAGAAAGGCTAATACTAAGATCAAGAGTATAATACTAATAACTATAATTATACTAATAATAAACTATCGAAGCTAACTGATAATAGAACCACAGAAAAAGAGGAAATTAAAACAGCAAAATAAATCCACTTCGTTTTGAGGTCACAATTCGACTGAGTCGTGCGCATGCCGCTTGCTCGATTATATTTATTTTGACACAGCCCTGCGTAAGTAGCTATCGTTTATTCCTCTTTGGTGTCATCGCAAATTTTGTGCATTATCGAGTAGACCGAACCTCATGTGTCTGACTTACGAGCGAGCCAACATATCAACAACTGCGAGCACATCGCAGCTTATCTCTGTTTTCGTTTTATTTCCTCTTTTTCTTTCTTTCCATCACTGAGCAGCGCGCACACAACAAAAAATGTATACGTCGGTGTATTCCTTCTCTGTTTCCTTTACATATTTTTCTTTAATTTCAGTCGTAGAACCCGCCATCACGTCGAAATATTGTAAATTTTTACGGCCAATGCGCCCTTAGAAGTTTCACTTCAAAAAAACAAAACAAAGAGAGCAGTATTTTTGGTGTGCTCAACAGAGAGTATACGTCTGTACGCTTTGCAAGTAACTCACAAACATAAACACAAAAATGAAAAAGATGCATAGCAGAAACAGCGAAAAAACTTATGAAACTTTTTGGTTTGTGCTTGCAGTAGGATTGCAAAAACTTAAAACTAAAAAAATAAATATTTTCCTTTAAAAAATCAAAAACTTAAGTACCCCACTTTCTTCGATAGAGCAAATATGTTGGTTTAAAAAAAAATATTTATAATCGGTTTACTATAGCGTTCCCGGAACACCCCTCCCAGTTTAGGCCACCGCCCCCTAAATTACCCTTCCCAGAGTGTAGAAGTAGAAATAAGTCTTTACCTCCAGTGCGAGTGTCCGGCGGTGACCAGACTTCGTCTGAACTTCCTGAATTAAGAGTCTGTGTCACCTCTTCTGACCAGGAACTCTTCAACAAAAAACATCCTAGACTTTATTAAAGAGTTATAGGCTCTACTGTCTTAGTTAGGGTATAGGAATACGCTTCAACAGGTTGCGGATCCACGGACCCTACAACCGTTAAGAAGATTAGCCCTGGTGTCGCCTGTTTCACTGGCTGGGTGAGAACCGGCCTCTTCTACCAAGTCACGCCTTTTATTATTATTTATTATTATTATTAGTATAGTGTCAGTAAAACGTTACATACAGATGTCATACAATCGTTTTCATGTAATAGTGTGGATGCGCTGCTGCTATTTGAACTTGGTACGCAGCATAACCAAAGAGTGTGCTTTTGTTGTTGCTATAAAATAAAAATTTGAATCAATTTTGTTATAGTTTTTTATTAACAAAAAAATTGTGTGAATATCGCTTACAACGACTATCGATTAAAAGGACTGAATTTCACTGGTCCCTTAAATGTGGTTATAAGCGATATCGACTGCGTATTCTTCAACTGTTCGACGAGATTCGTTGACCTTTCTTCTGCATGTTTGCAAACAAGAGTTTCAGAGTTCATATTTTGCATGCAGTACATGTATGTATATGTCCGAACCGGTCTGATCCGATCACTCGGAGAGGTTGAAATATAAGCGCATGGGTTAAATTCAAGTTCTAATATAAAAAGCTTTGTTATATTTTTGATAACAGTTCCACTCTAAACTTTGAGGAGTAAAGACGTGTCACTTTATACCTGCCCAAACCGATAGTATTTTGCGACAACAAATCCATAACAGTAAACCGAATAAACAAACAAGTGCATAAAGTAGAATTTAAAAAAAAAACGATACCAACAACCATACATAAGAACAGTTACACCATTTAAACGACAGGCCTTCGTCCTTAAAACAACAAAAACAATGTCTGATCCACCAGACAAAAACACAAACAACAACAACAACCAGCTCAAATTCTCAATCGATAATAATAAATCTCCCAAAAATGATTCAAACTGTCCCAAATACCTGATTATAAGTAGAACCAACAGCAACGACACTTTGTCTAATGGTTAAACCTTTCTCCTTAAGAAAGTCATTGATATTGTGTGCAACGGCGAAGTTGACGAATGTAAGCCACGGCGTAATGGTACAATTCTTATCAAAACAAAAAATTTAGCACAAGCCAAAAACCTTATTAAACTCACCTCTCTCATCAACGAAATACAACTTGAAGTAACAGAGCACTACTCACTCAACAGCTATAAAGGTGTTATTTATTGCAACAACCTGAGGTTCATTCCTGAAGACGAAATTGCTAACGAACTCAAATACCAAAGTGTTACTAAGTGCAAAAAAATAAAAAATAGACAATGACACTTTAAAGTAAACTGGACTTATTATAATAACTTTCGCCTCTCCAAACTTACTATCCGACATCAACATTGGCTACCAAAAAGTTCTCGTACGACCATACATTCCTCTACCAATCAGATGAAATAACTGCGGTAGACTTGGACACCCAACTTAAGCCTGCAAAAGCGTTAAACTCTGCCTTAATCGCGGCCTACGGGACCACGTCGACATAGAAGAAATGGAACCATGTACTAACCTTCATTGTTGCATTAATTGCAGAGAAAACAGCGTCCACAATTACCACCAGAACCCTCGTGATCGACAATGCCCTACTTTTATCAAGCATAAAAAGATTTAAGCTATCAGGGTCCTCATCTGGTTCATCAGGAGGCGTGGCTATCCTCATCCATTACTCTCTATAGCACAAAAAATTTATCCTCCCTCAAGATTTTGATTCAATTGGTGTAAGAGTCTACTCAAAAATCAAGTTCAACGTTATCTGCTAATACATTCCCCCAAACAAACCATTCTCTATTAACAACCTACGTAATGCATATGATAATCTCACACTTCCCGCGTTAATCTCTGGAGACTTTAACAGCTGGCACTCATTATGGGTCTCGCCCACAAACAATCGTAGAGGAAACACAATCTTAAAATTTTTAGTTCAATCTTAACCTTTCTTCATCTTAAACGACGGATCACCCACTCACTTCAGCACCCATCATACCTTCACACATATAGATCTGACCTTTGCTACAACTACCCCTTCGCTAGAATCAACATGGAAAATAGAATCTGATAACTTTTCCAGCAATCAATTCCGAATAATTATAAATCTTTTTGAACTCTCCCCCTCCCTTCCAGAACTGTGACAAAGTTCAAAACTGATATTGAAACCTCCAACGCCCTGAAATCACTAACTTAAACAACGAATCAGCTAATATCATAAAAGTTATCCGCAAATGCTCTAACATTTCTATTCCACAAAGTACAGCCAACCCACATCATAAACGTTCAGTCTCTTGGTGGAACTCAAACCTCCAAAAACGCAAAGACGTTAAAAACATCATTGGTATGCCCATAAGCGCAATATATCCACGGGGAATATTTTGAAATTCAAAAAGGCGAACGCACTCCCAAAGCGCGAAATAAAAATCTCTAAACGATTCACACTAGAAACATACACTTCAGCAATGAACCCAAACACGTCTACATCAAAAATATGGAGTACCATTCTCACCTTTTGTGGCTTAAAACAGTACCACTCTATACACCCCATACATAGCGCCAACTCACAAACCCCAATCACTGACAGTTACCTTGTATCAGAAGAATTCGGCACTAACTGGTCGAACGGTTCAAACGACATAAACTTTTCGACTACTTTTCGCTTACACAAAACAAACCTACTCCCTACCCCCACTCCGTATACACTCTCATCCACAGCAAAAATAATTGAAACCCCAATTACTCATCTTGAACTAAAATCCGCACTATCAAAATTAAAAGGTTAAATTCCAGGTGTGGACAGAATCTCCTACCCCATGCTAAATAATCTTCACCCAGTAGTCACATCACGTCTCCTCGACCAACTAACATCTTCAATAAATTCCTAACACAACACTATAAACTGAGCAAAATCATCCCCATAAATAAACCTAAATCCAATAAAACTGAACTCAATAGCTACCGACACATTTCTCTAAACCCTCGAGCCAAAACTCTAGACAAAATAATTGCTAACCGTCTATGGGGGTTTGTGTCCCAAAACAATTTAATCAACAGTCGGCAAACCGGCTTCAAGAGGGGCAAATGGATGTCTGGTAATCTAGTGGCACTAGATTTTCTGATCACGTCAGCCCTTTCCTCCAAAACCCACCTCTCGATCATCTCACTCGATTTCACCAAAGCGTTTGACAAGGTAGGAATCCACTCCGTAATAAATGAGTTACGTTCGTGAAAAATTGGCCCTAAAATCATTAACTATGTCACTAGCTTCATGTCTAATAAAAAATTATTGTATATGCAAACAACCACTTTTCTTCAGTTCTCCCTTAATTCAACGGCATTCTGAAGGCTCCCCCTTTCCGTCATCTTGTTCCTTATCGCATACAACAAACTAAATAGATTAATCCTTAAACATAGACATTTCGACTTCTACGTCTCCGCCGATGATTACCTCATTGTCAAAAATATAAACAAGTATACCTCAATAAACATAAATCCACTAATAACAGATATCCTCTCCTGGTGTGATTATTCGGGTGCAACTCTCTCGGTTTCAAAATGCAAACATTTGCACATTTGTAGGAAGCATTCCTGTCAAATCAAAATCTCCTCTCTTTAGCTCCGATGGCAGACGTCAAAATCCTCAAAATCTTAGGAATCACTTTCAATCACAGATACAACTGGAACAATTACATTCTAAACCTTTTAACCTCCCTCAACGCCAGGCTAAACATAGTCAAATGTCTCTCAAATTACAACCAACTATCTGTGATAGGTGTCATAAAACCTTTGATTATGTCAAAAATAGATTACGGCCTTGCCTCTTTGGAAACTCACCACCCTCCCTTTTAAACAAGATAGAAGTAATTTACCAATCAGCCATTAGATTTGCCCTAGGAGCTCTTAGATCTACTCCTATAAACAATATGCTTTTCGAAACCCAAATAATGCCAATAGAAACCCGTAAGCAGCTTTCGATAGCAATGCTCATTACACCAATACTTCTCTCAAATGATTTTCCTTTAGCAGTACCCGTCAAAAATATATCTCAATCTAAAAAACCAGCACCAACAATTCCTTCTGCTCTCCACCGCTCCCTGCTTCTCAGCAAAAGTCTTGGCTTCCAACCAAACCAATACCCTGAATCAAAATTCCACTCCTCAACAATTCCACTACAATTAAAAACCACTTTAAAATAGAAATTTTATGTGGTCTTGTGCATATTCAAAGAAGGAAAATCCGTTACTTAAAAGAATATTTTTTGTTATTGTTATTTGCCAAACTTTTCTTTCTCACTCATTGCTTGCATTAATAACCACTACAATTTATACAACACTCCAAAAAACACAATTTACGGTTTCGGTCGACTACTACTTGTTCAGCCTATACATCGTCGTTTACTGTCAAAAATTATTCCACACACACCTATTACAATCCTCTTCAATCCTTCCAAAGATAATTTGTAGCTTTATAGCTTTGTTTCAGTTTATCTGTAATTTGACATTGCATTTAAACTGTCCAAAAATAAATAAATAAAATATATAAAACAATCATCAAAC
The DNA here is from genome assembly GCA_035041755.1 of Cacoxenus indagator. Classification (NCBI taxonomy): domain Eukaryota; kingdom Metazoa; phylum Arthropoda; class Insecta; order Diptera; family Drosophilidae; genus Cacoxenus; species Cacoxenus indagator. The sequence continues at coordinate 259,027 of JAWNKX010001092.1, forward strand.
ATATCTGGACGTACGGGGGTCTGTGAAAACTTCAAATATACAATTAATACAAAGACAACAATCGAAAATTCTACGTAAAATTACAAACGCTGACTGCTATATCACAATTTTCGACACACACAGAGACTTGCAGATTTCCACAGTGACTGAAGAAATAACAAGTTTAAGTCGGAGATACCAAACAACAATAGGCCAACATACTAACAACGAGGTAAATACACTCCCTCCTTCGCCGGTCAAAGCCTGTCGACCTAATCTAAAATAAAACATAAATTATTGTAGCAATAGTATAAGCAGGCGTTTATATTTACATATTTAGCATTAGAACTACCCAATAATTATCACCACAAACATTATTCTAAAGCCATCTGTATTCTATCTCCGCTTATATGGAGTAGCCATATAAGCTTTACTGTCACCCTTCTATACATTGTGAAAACGTAGTACTAAGAGTCCAAATTGTGTTGTATAAATAAAAAAATTACGAAACTTTGATTCAGTTTGTAGTTTTCGTTTGTTTCGCGAATTAAGGCTAACGAAAAAACTCGTTAGCGCAACATACAGCTTTCATTAATGCATGTTTCATGTTAATACGATAAGTTGTGTCTATAATAGCGTTATGTAGATTTCGAAAAATGTGTTGGTGTATCTGTCGGGTTGTTCGAAAAGTAATTTGGTTTTTTTTTTTTTGTAATAAACATTTCATCAAATTATATATTGACCATTCTGGTCCAATACCTTTTGCCATTACCTGGCAGCCAGCAATGATTCCAGGCTCATACAATTTTTGCTCTTTGCTGGCAAACAAACTGATCCAGGTGATTTTTCATCTCCTCATTAAAAAGTGAATGTTTTACCGTATAAAAAATTGTACAATGACCGGATAAGATAACAATCTCAAGATGCCAGATCTAGAGAATATGGTGGGTGTGGCAGTGTATCAATTTCAACCTGTAAAACTTTTGGCGAGTTTCTATACTTGTATCAGGCCTCGCATAATCTTGGTAGAACACTACACCTTTTCTGTTGAAGTATATAATCCAGTTTGTCCAGCTGATGAAAGTAGACTTCGGAATTAATTGTTTTGTTATTGGGTAAAATTTCAACAACAACAAAAAAAATAAAGTTTCCTTTGAATTCCCACCAAACACCACCTGTTTTTTATGGATATTGGCTGTCGAAATGCTTTGAGCCGGTTCATCTTTTTTGCCCCCAAATCTCTTGCGATTGACATTACTATATACAATCCACATTTAGTCTCCAGTAATGATGCGGTAAAAAAATCGATCATTTTCGTGACGTTTTAGAAGCGACGACACAAATTTGTTTCCGTGAGAACCTCTCTTCTCCTCTCTCCCTCTGCTGACCGTAATTCAAACCATGATTTCAGATTACATATATTTTGTAAATTTTTATTAAGAGTATAATTTGTAACGAAACTTTACTACTGAGAATGAAGAAACTATTTAAAGTAATATTATAGCTATGTGCAATGTTTAATGATTATAAGGAAAATCGGAAAAAACCTTACATAAGAATTATACAACTTAACCTAGGGACAACTATAATGTCGGTGCTTAGAGAGGCTAATATTTAAATTATTCAATATATCCAACCAACTTAGTTGTTTTTTTTTTTAAATGTAAACAGGATAGGAAAAAAAAATTTTAAACTTTAAAAACATTCGAAAAAAGGATTGGGCAAATATTTAATTCTGGTTCTGTTTATAAAGCAGTACTGGCATTGAATGACATTGATTGTCATTTAGTTAAATTGTTGAATTTGTCAATTGTCAAAGTAAAGTTATTTATTTTGAGAATCGTAAATGAAAAATTTATTAATGAAAGGAGAAAAGCTGTTGGCAGAGAAGAAGAAAGGGAAGTGCAGAGCACACAGCAAATAGAAAATGCTCGAGAGCTCAGTATGTTTTAGTTTTATTCAAGTTGTTGGAAAGAGTTTTTTATTTAGATTATATAATCGGCTGGACTGCTTAACTTAGCCAACACATAATAAATCGTGGAACAGGCGTACACCAGTCATATGAATTTGTTGAGGTTTGTTTGCAGGATGAGCTAAGCGAGATTTGGCTGGTATACCGTATAGTAGGAGCAATCAACGCGGTCATATTGATAGTATAGTCTGAAACTTGGGATTGCAAGCAAACTCTGAGTGTATCCATGGGTAGCGAAACCTTTATCAACAAGGACGGATACTGACTCGGACGATTTCGTCGTATGCAATTGAAAATAATAAAGAATACATATACATATTATATAGTGGTAGAGATATGCGGAGATGTGGAAATATATGCATAGATATACAATACTAGCAGTGACCCGACGCGTTGCTGCCTGCGCATGCGTCTCGCTCTTCGGATGTTTCTCCGGCTCTGCTCTCTGTCTAGTGTTGAGATTTTCTCGTTGATCTTCCAGTGTTTGACTTTTGGGTGGCATTTCGTATTCTTCGCTTTTTTTAATTTTAGTTTTTCAATCGCATATTTGATGATTTTGACTTTGTATAGTTTGAGCAGCACTGGCACAGGCAATTCTCAGATGCTGCTTTTTTGAAGTGAAACGAAGAAGAAGCATAGCAGAAACAACGAAAAAACGTACAAAATGGTTTTTGCTTGTGGTCTCACAGTTGCTTCAGAAAAGTAATGTACCTCACCTGTATAAGCACACTACTAAAGTAAAATGGCTGCACAAAGTAGTAGGTATCAAGTTTTAAACTGTGACTTTTTTATATCCGTATTTCAAATTACCCTTTCAGGGAATGAGATTTGATTCTATAGATGCCATAGAAGAAAGTTCGCTGAAGGAGCTGAAGGCGCTACTTTCTTCAGCGTTTAACAAGTGTTTTGAAGACTAGGAGAAGCGTTGGGATATATGTATTTGATAGGGTCTACTTAGAAGGCGACAGAATAAATTTAGATTAGTTTTATTTATAAATTCCGGGTACTTATTATACATCATGTATAACATTCAATGTATAACTATTCTTACGTATGTCTGTTCGTCTTTAATAACGTAAGTATTTGTCTCTCTGTTTATCTGTGCATCTAGCTATCTGTTCATATTTTAACCTCTTTAGTTTATTTCTCAATAATACTCATATAACCTTAAACAATATGGCCTAAATGAGTTTTACTGATGTTTCAAGGGTTATCTGTTGTTGCTGGCGTTAAATGAAATGTCACATGGAACATTATATTTCCCCCTGCAAACAAAATGGAAAATTTATCTCTGTGAACTTACAACACGCACAACAACACCAACAACAACACCAACAACAACAGCAACAAAAACTACAGCACACGCAGACATAGCGAGATCGTGGCAGATATTGTAAATAGGAGCGCAGTAGCGAAAGAACGCTAGGATGCGTAACAATGTTAAAGCTGGCGAATAAGCGAGTGTTGCATGGCTGCAATGACAGATCGCTCTGTTTTAGTTTGCCACAATGAGCGTGATAGGAGCTGAGCAAAAATGTGTTGATTCTATTGAGTCTATTAAAGCAAATAATTAAGTATGTGATAGCGCAGGCGAGGGTGTAGGCGAATACAAAAATGTAAGTAGCGCAATGAAAGATACAAAAGGGGACATAAAACACAGGCGTTTGTGCATAAATACGTAAATATGAATATATAAGAAGAGCGGGGGTAATGGCAGCAACATTTGCGACAACCATAAAACACGACGATACACCGAAGCCGTAGAATGAGCAGAAATAAAATGGGAAGGAGCGAACAGCAAGTCAGGGAAGTAAAAAACCAAACGAAACAAGTATTTCAAACCGATAGAGGCGGTGGCAAGAGAAAAGTCAATGTTCAAAGCTCAACTTAGAACGTACGCACGCGGAAAATATGGAATCGACAATTTATACATAGATTTTTTTCGAAACAATTAAGAATGCCATTTTCAGTTTTGCCTGCGAGCGTGTGTGTATCTAATAAAAAAAAGTAAAGTATTGAAGGAAAAAAAGTGAAAACAGCGGCTGGCAATCGAGTTTATAGTTGGGTGTTGACGCGGAATCCAAGACGAGCACTATAAGCATGATAAGCGCATTTCTGTGCTTGTACACATGTATCGCTCTGTATATATATATATATATATATTATATGTATCTGATTTAAGGATTATATACAAGCGTTTTTTGTTCGAACGAGAAAAAATCCCAAAATATTAACGGCAATTGAAGTCAACACAAAATCAGTCAGCCTCAGTTAAGTGGCGACGCTACGCAGTATGATCTGCCATGGGTCTCTGAAATGAGTCTCTGTATGGCACGAACTGCACAAGGTTTGACTTCTATAATTCCACTTTTACTTTTGTACTCCGAAAAACGCCTCAATTGCTGGTGTCGTTTGTGCTTCCGCCTATTCTCTATTGTAGTGCGTAATTGCGCAGCAGCAAATGCCAGCTTCAGAAAATTTAATTCGTTATTATTTCATTCAATTTTGTGATAAATGATTTTTCACTCCTAACCCCAGCAGCACTGTCCATCAGACACAGCGTCTGCTGTCAGTACCAAACATTAACAGTATATAGCAGATATAAATGCACAATCACTAAAATGAAGCAAAAATGACGCTGTATAAATAATTGCGTAAACGAGAAGCTAAGAGGCAGAGAACGAGTCTGAGACAGAGAGCTTCAATAAATGAAATGTGACTAAACCAAAAAATGTATAGCATTCGTTCATGCGCATAATAATAATAATAATAATAATAATAATAATAATAATAATAATAATAATAATAATAATAATAATAATAATAATAATAATAATAATAATAATAATAATAATAATAATAATAATAATAATAATAATAATAATAATAATAATAATAATAATAATAAAAATAATAATAATAACAATAATAATAATACTAATAATAATAATAATAATAATAATAATAATAATAATAATATTAATAATAATGATAATAATAATAATAATAATAATAATAATAATAATAATAATAATAATAATAATAATAATAATAATAACAATAATAATAATAATAATAATAATAATAATAATAATAATAATAATAATAATAATAATAATAATAATAATAATAATAATAATAATAATAATAATAATAATAATAATAATAATAATAATAATAATAATAATAATAATAATAATAATAATAATAACAATAATAATTATAATAATAATTATAATTATAATTATATTAATAATCTGATTCTATTCTGTTTGTAAGATAAATGATAAAAAATCTCGCGTGCTAGAAGTGAAACTTTAACTTTAACTTACAAATAAACGAAGCTGAATAGAAAAAGGAGCGAAAATTACAAAGAGAAGGCTTAATACGAAGAATAACTAATAACTATCTAATAACTATAATACCAACAATAATAATACAAACAATAATTATACTAACATTGAACTATCGAAGCTAACTGCCAATAGAACCAAAGAACAAGAGTAAATGAAAACAGCATGTTTATGAATGCCTCTAAATGCTTTACCACTGCTGTTCGCTTTGCTTTTATTATATTTACATTCTCAATTTACTTTGTTCTTTCATTTTCCCCTTTTGAATTAAAATTTGCTTTACTCTTTGGTTTTTAGTTCTAAGCTTATATTGTTCTCTCATTCTAATGTTAAGAAACTGTATCAAACTGTATACACAGGGCAGTTGCGTTATATCGATCACGCGGATCAGACCAACTCGCGAAAATAAAGTAAAGTCCAGAAAATTTGGTTACTATTTTCTTACAAAGCATTCGGTTCTATAACACAGCAAAATACATCCCCTATATCTTGAGGTCAAAATTCGACTGCGGTGTATTCCTACTCTGTTTCTCTTACATATTTTTCGCCGTCACGGCGCCGAAATATTGTAAATTTTTTGCTGCCAATGCGCGCTTAGAAGGTTCACTTCAAAAAATTTCTCAAGCAATAACAAGCCTTAATAGGAAACATCAAATATCTCACAATCCTGGTGACGATCCGTACTTCCCAAGCTAACGCTTAAGCTAGCTTTATCAAGTACGGACCCTTAGTTGTAATGCCTAGGATAGGAATTTTAACATCCAAAGTAAGGTTTTTCTTAACGTGTGTTTCTTTCGAATATCGAAGAATCTGTTTTCCAAATAGGACTTGAGTATTGCGTAGTACAGTGCAGGTAAGTGTTTCGAAGTGTGTCGAAGGCCTGTTTTATGTGAAGAAAGACGGCTGAGCAGTTTGTGATATGCTTCACAACGTGGTGATATTTGTCATGAGTAGTGGGAGCGCTTTAAGTGCCACCACGTTGATACTATCATAACCAGGGGATTTGGTTGTTTTAAGCTCGACTAGGACTTTGTCCACACCATTGGTGACTGGAGATAGCACCATTTGATAGGCGGGATCAATAAACTCCGAGTTTTCGGCGAAACCACTGTCGGAGCAAAGTTTATGCGGTGTGAAGACTTTTTCGAGATAATCAGCGAATGCCTATGCCTTCGGCTCGTTAGACCTGTTGCAGGATCTATTGGCGTTTTTGGATGGGTGCTAGTTTATTGATTGGTCTGTTCCTGAGTCGGGTGATGGACCATAGCTTGTATTCGGCGTTACCAGTCTCCGCTTCAGCTAGGAAGTTGTTTAACGATTTGTTCTGATGGTCTCTGAGCAATTGTTGTAGCTCCTTTTTCAGTTTGTTGAGCGCACTCTTGTCTCGCGGATTGGAACTAAGGTGCCAGACTCTTCTAAGTCTCCTCTTCTCTCTGACTTTTTCAGACACGTCATCTGACCAGAAATGCTGATCTCATCTTAATGTTGTCGGGTTGCTTGGGATAGAGGATTGCTGACTAATGCAGCATAATGGATACGGTTCAATGCACCAACTGCGCTTTCAATATCCTCGCCTCTGTTGAGGGAGACACACGGGTATACGTTCTGCTCTGAGTATGGAAAATTAAATTGCAAGAATTAAAATCAAGAACTTCTACGAGCTTTCTGCAGTGATCAGGTTCCTTAGTCGTGACTCTTACTTGCCCATCTCGAGTTGCTTTATATGTGAAATTACCTTTGCCAATAGGTTCTGAGATGATTTCTAGCAAGGGTGCAATGTTCCTAACTGTGGAAATGAAGATTGGTGGAGATTTTGGTATACATATATATAGATACTTTCATTGAGTCTTCAGTGGTGGCCAGAATAGCGAACCGATTATCATAGGTAGTGTTAATTATCTGTAGTGGACTTTTTTTGGCTTTCTGTTGTTTGCGTGGCGTGCTGGCCGGCGCTTGATGCGGCTTATTCGTGCCCCCCGGCACCGGTGATGACGATACTTTAAGGGCTGAGTCAGTGTTTGAGTCAACTGCCAAAGAAGTACTTGTTGTGCTTTTGGGTTAATGTCTTATTGTCTCTTATGTAATCAGGAGAGGTTACTTTATGCTTAGTGGGCTGGCTCTTGTCATGGCACATGGCGCCAGAGCGAGTCAGTTTACTTGGATTGTTTTTAATTCTTTGATAGCAGCATTGAACAAAAGACAAAGCACGCGTTTTTTGTAAACGCAAAATAAATAGAAAACTGTTGTTTTAAACCCTCCCGAAACCGATAGAAAATATACCCGCTTGCCAATGAACTCGACAAGAGGTAAATTAGGACTCAATAACAATAACTAAGACTAATAGATCGGTGTTGACAAAATAAATGTTAATTTATACTGTGCCACGAATATTTGTGATATACTGTCTGTAAATATGTATTGTATATATTATGTTGTATATATATATGTATATATTATGTTTGCTAAGGTTGTTAATTTCTCACAATAAGTACGTAGAATACGTAGAAGTACGTTATTGGCAATGACACCATGGGTTAAACCAATTCTGACAATTTTCGCAAACTTATCAATATTTGTGGGAAGCAATGAAAGAGCCAAGAGAGCAAAGTATATTCAAAGTGTTCTAAACCTTGCGTGTGTTCAGCTCGTGGAATTTCAAAGAGAAGCAGGAAGTCATGAGCGCGCGATTGTCATAATATTATTTTGTAGTATGTTATTCTACAGTTAGTAATCACATGCGTTCAGCTTTTTGTGATAGCAGTTGCTATTTGCGAAAAAATCACACGTAATGAAATATCGCTTATCATAAAGCGTGCGTCAAGCATAAATATAACAACAACAATATCACCAGCCACAGCAAAAAAAAAAGAAACGAGCAAAAAAAAAAAACCAACAGAGGCAGCGAAACAGAACACAAAAACAGCAACAGATAGCAAATGTTCTCTTGTTCAAGACGTTTTGGTGGTTATTGACAAGACGTACCTTATCTCCATTTACGAACAACATGCGTTAAGCCAATTCTGACAATGCATGCTAGGGAACATTTGACTTTCAAAGCAATTATGATATCTAGATAGTTATAAGTAATTTACGCCCTTTATTTACTAAATTGGAATTAGTTGTTCTGCTGATTCGTATTTTTCATTAACAAAAAAAACCCAAATGTTTTATTAGTATGTTTCCTATTGATATTAACAAACTCGCAAACATTCGTTGACGGCAAAAGAACGTTTTCCGGGACCAGCTAATGTTATATAAAATAGTATTCGTCCTAATTTAAATCTCAGTGGCATTTCTTTGTGGTCTTATTGAACACCCAATCTCATTTCCCAACATTAAACCATCTAGTGGTTTCCTCTAGTGGGTGACGTTTTTCCTTAGCACTATCACAATCAAGGACTGGTAACGGCACTATTTATGTAACCATCAGAAATCTTGGATATTCCATAAAATTTAAGAGGCCTGTGGTGGATTTATAAGAGTGCAATTTATATCACTTAACTGTCTATGAAAAAATAGTTCTGTGCAACGGATACAAAACCTGACAAACTTCTCAACTCTTGTACAGTAAGAACCACAGAGTGACACAATCTCTTGCTATATCACACAAAAACTCCTTTTCAAATACGCAAAATGTTTAATCAAATCGATCTATGCGAACTTGGTTTCCAATGCAATAACTTATAACAGTGCATCAAAGCGCTCTTGTAAAGGCATCAAAGCCCCCATCGCGCTTATGGCAAAATACTTGTGAATTAAGTATTTTCAAAGCAGCTGAAAATCTGCCACCCCACGGGCTCGGCAAACATTAACTGCGTACCAACTCAATTTAATTCAACTTTACTACAACGCTTTCTTTACCTCCTATTCCCTACCTATCTTCAGGCACTAGCTCTTCAGCTCATGCCTTCATCGTTCTAAGCCTGTTGTAGTTTTAAGTTGATTTGCTGTACATTTCGGTGAACGATAGAAATTCTAGGAAACGAAAGAGTTTTTCATCATCTCTGCGTCAACAACCACATAGATACATGTTGTGGTATAAATGTATTATATATTATCATATATATATAACCATATATCGTTTGTGCGTTTGTTAGAGACGCGTGTTCCTCGGATCTATGAGAGCTATCGCCCTACCTTGGGTTCGGTTAGAAATCATCTGTGCTTTTTTTCTTTATTATAATAAATTAGTTACAATTATTCATATTTACGTATATATAAAAAGAGCTCTCATTCAATTTTTTAGAATCCCCACTCACTCATTCAGTAATAAATATAGACAACATAATTTTGTTTCTTATTAATATTAACAAATGCAAAAATGGCGAAACAACGTTTACTGGTAAAGTTAGTAAATATATTAACGGCACACCTATATACAAACCAAATATATGGTTAGACAAAATAACATTTATATGTATAAGAAAGAGTATACAATAGTTTAAAGCCCTAAGGTATCAGAAAGTAGTGTTTTTTTAAAACAGTCGGCTAGGAACACATGATGAAAACTTGTTTCTACACCACTAAGCCGGGACAGCTCTGGGCCGTCGTAACGCCAGGTAAAAGTTCAATTTGTCGGCAGAGACGTTTGGAGTTTACTTTATAAGAATGAATACATGCAATTTACAGTGGCTCAAAGCTTAAATGGGACACTTCATTAATTCGAATTAATGGAAACTTTCAAACTAAGAAAGATGTTGATATAATTTAAACTCAGATTTGTAGGAAACTATATTTTTTTAATCTATTCATAAGGAGCATGCATTAATTTCAACGATTTAAAAGTGGTAATTTTGATGTCAATGACAAAGAACAGCTTGGAGCACGAAAAAAGTTCGAGAATAATGAACTACAAGACTTATTGGACGGAGACTCGTCTCAAACTCTGACGCAACTTGCAGACAGCTTAGGAGTTGATTAATCAAAAAGACTGGAAAAGACTAAAAATGAGGGAAAATAGCTACCATACGAATTGAAATCGCAGTGTCATTGCTTGCTAAGCAAAAAAAGAGGAATTTTCTGTGGCGTTTGTGACCGAAGATGAAAAGTGGGTCAACTATAATAATCCCAAGCGCAAAAAATCATGAGTTGACCCAGGAGAGATGTCCACATCGACACTGAAGCCGAATATTCATGGTCTTGTTGTGTGGTGGGATCAGCCAGTAGTAATATATTACGAACTTAAAAACCGGGCCAAACTGCTACTGCAGATGTGTACCAACGTCAGTTGTACCAATTGAAGAACGCCGAAATGCAACTTCAACTTCAGCGTCAAACAAAATTCGATGATCAATAAATTGAGGAACGTGTTCAAACCATTGGTATAATATGAGTTTAATGATTGTTATATCGAAAAGTATAGGTTCCATATGACTCCCTTCGGGATCACAGACGTTAAAATAATAGACTTTGAAATACTTGAAAAATAACCTTTGAGTTCGACAATGAAGATCGAACTAAGAGGAGGAAAACAAAACTCTTTGAGTTTGGTTAAGACTAAACTATGCGATACTGTGTCAAAATCTTTGCTGAAATCAGTGTAGATAACATCGGTTTGACTACCTACCGAGAAGTTGAGGTTAACGATAGAAGTAAATTATATTGATTCAAATCTCTAAAAAACCACGGCGGCTTGTGGGAATTGTTAGAAATATTAATTTTAGGCACACATTTTTCAATATATCTCAGCATAGTTGTGTTGAAAAACAGCACAGCTGCATCAAATTTGGAAAAATAACTTAACACTGACCAGTCATTATAATCAATTCGGGAATCAAGGCTATTGAAATTTCAATATTTAAAATTGAAAATTCGTCTCGGCTTGGCACCAGGAATATTCTAAGCGGTCATAGGGTGACTAAGACTTACAATCATCGCAAGAGTGGGATGATAGGCATCTTCAGAATTAGACAATGTAAAGGACCTCACAAGCAAACAGTTTTCATGGCAATTGAAAAATACCAGGTCAAGAGTGAGATCAATGCTGCTAGATATGTAGTTTATTTTATGGATAGAGAGATCCAGCAATAAATCAACAAACTCGCTACAAATGGATGGAAATACAATATTGGAATGGAGCAGAGAAACAGAAGAGGAGTTAGAGAATTGAGTAGAAGATGAAGCTGTAGTTACAGTGGACGGAATAGTATTAGAGGAATACGCACTATTAGTTAACGATAAAAGATGGTGTAGTAGTATAGGGGATAAGATTTGGTGGTGGTAAGGGAGTTGGAGTGCGAAGAGAAAGTGATTACAGATGTGATGGATTACGAAGGAGTGAAGGGAGAAAGAAGTGTGTTGAAGAATGGAAAATAAAATAACTGGCGCTGTAATAGGCATAAGATTGCGAGGAGAAGAGGGCGGAAGTTGTACCATCTAAAGCCGCCGCATGCAGACTTCGACTTGCCACATAAAAGGTCGTGATCACGACCGGTCAAACCCGCACGTTTTAAATGGGATATATTTTCGCATAACCAGCAAGTTATGCCTATCAATTTGTAACCATCACACTTGTCTTTGATGAGACACGAATTGTTGCAACAATGCATGATAAAATCAATGTTGGAAAATAAATTATAACCAAACCAGGGAAAATAAAGATGAAAATGTATAAAACTCAATATCAAAACAAAAAAACAGAAATCTTTAAAATCGCAACACAGCTCACAAAGCAAGAGAAAAGAACAATATATCAAATAAACAGCACACAGTGAACAAATGCAAGAATAACAATGAAAAAGTGTAAAAAATGCAGAGGAGAGTGTAAGATTAAACACAAAACAACTCCCCAGTATAGCAATCGAGATGACAACAAATGGCAAAACAAAACACAGCAAAATATAAAGAAAGCAAAAACCACTAAAATTTATTAAATTGTAGACAAAATTTGTAGGAAATTTAAATGGGAAGCCACAAGGAACACCAAATTTCATCACAAGGACCAAGAATTGTAAGCAGCGGGAATATGGCCCACATAGATCAATACACTGAGTGAAAATCGTGAACAGTTTGGTAAAAATACACAGGTAGGACGTAAACACGCCTGTTAATCAGCACAACCACTATGATATTTAATAGTAATGTGATAATTAGTAGATATAGATCCGGTAGATAAAAAGGCTCCAGGTGAAGATAGACTGGACAACTTTCCACTTAAGGCAATGCCGCTAAAATCTGTGCTATTTCTGGTCCTCATTTTTAACTCAGTGCTGTGATTGGGATATGTGCCGAAACAGTGGAAGAAGACGAGAATTTGCATGATTCATAAGGCCGGCATGAGCCCTTACACCTTAGATTCCTACAGGCCAATTAGCCTGCTACCCACTGTAGCGAAATTGTTTGAACGCAGTTTGCTGACACGGATCTGGGACTTAAAAAATGTAAAGCAAATAGTTCCTTCCTTTCAATTTGGATTCCGTAAGTCCCACGGAACACCAGAGCAGCTGAATAAGGTGTTTAACTTTATTCTCGAAGGATTTGAGGCTAAGGAGTACGTAGTGGCAGCGTATCTTGACATAAAGCAGGCTTTCGACCGAGTGTGGCACGACGGGCTGCTCAGTAGGCTCAAGAATCTCTTGAGGCCTCAACTATGGTAATCGTGCGCAGCTACCTTGAGACAGGACCTTCTCAGTGGTACTGGATGGTGTGGAATCTAGCATCAAGGCTATTTGCGCAGGTGTCCCGCAGGGTAGCGTTTTGGGGCCTACACTCTATACCTTGTTCACGCACGAAATGCCCACTGGGTCAGAAATACCACTGAAGGATCCTCTGGATCTGATCATTGCCACGTTTGCAGACGATACGTCCATCCTCGTCAGGAACAAGTGCATTTACGAAGCCACGGACTAACTGCAGCAATACCTGCATATTTTTGAAAACTGGACTCGACGTTGGAACATTTGCATTAACAAAAACAAATGTGCCAATGTGACGTACGACTTACGGCCGGATTTCTGTCCGGGAGTTTTCATTGGAAACCAGCTGCTGGAACACCATTCAGGTTACAAATACCTGTTTGTGTATTTGGATAGGCGGCTAACTTTCAAGACGCATATTTGAAGTATCACGAAATCCTTAAGACAGAGGATTGGTAAATTGCATTGGCTTTTAACTAGCACGAATAAATTGTCCTTGGGAAATAAGGTGAACATTTACAAAACCATAATTGCTCCTGCTTGGCGATACGGTTTGCAGGTGTATGGCATAGCAGCGACGTCAAACATCGCGAAGGTGAGAGTACTGCAGGCCAAGACATTGCGTATGCTTACTGGTGCCCCTTGTTTCATGCGAACAGCGGACCATGAAAATGACTTAAAAATACCGAAAGTTGGCGATGTGATAAATCGTCAGGCCAAAAAATATATAGAGAGATTAAAAAATCATCCAAATAAACTAGCAAGGCGCCTTCTAAAACGACGCAGAATGGGAGGAGTTAGGGTGGCGAGACGGCTGAGAAGATCGCACCCTGCCGACCTCCGTAATAGATCCATTTAATACAAAAATCTATATCCCGACTTATTATTTAAGTTATTTTGTTAATTTTTGTATATACAATTTAATTGAAGTTGTTCTAATAATAACAGAAAAATTAAAAAAATAAAATAAAATAAAATAAAAAAAATCAAAAGGTAGATAAGACTATTATAACTGAACTTTAAAATGAACCACAAATGGTAAAGAAATTGTCATTCAAATTTTTTAATAAAATTAAAAATTCACTAGGTCAATCAATGTTTCTATGTTCAGCTCCTCAGTTACTTTTAGCAGTTTTTATTTAGTTGTTATGCGTTCATGGGGCATTTCCAAGCGTTATTTTATTTTATCACATCTTTTGTTTACTGATTTTAAGAGTCGGTGTGAACGGCCACATAAAAAAATACAAAAATATGTAGACCGCAGATACATTCGCGCATGCAATACGCGAATATAATTAATTTCAATATTACGGCAATATAATAATATTGTTCAAATGTTGTTTACTTAGTTGTAACATTATTAAAAAACAAAAATAATAACAAATTAAAAAATAGTACAAAATGATGTACTTTTTGATTTTTGACTTCAAATTAATGCGAAAAAATACTTCATTTTCTTTGATTTTATTTACATGTATTACCACTTATTGCTCTTCGAGTAGCTGCGGTGGAAATTGTGCCAACAATACAAACAACAACGACAACAATTACAACAATGCAAGAGCTAATGACAATGACTATGAAGCAGCCACAATACAACCACCAACAACAACAACAGCAACACATACAACAGTTGGTAGTACATTTAAATCGTACACGAGCGAAAGGTGGTACCATTTTAAATAAAACCTCAACTCAGCAAACAACAAGTCATACAATAAATCGAATTTCACCATACGCTTGGCTGCTCCCACCCATTTTACCCACAAAGACGGACGCAGTATTTGCTGCACGTCGCTATAAACGTGATGCTGACGACGAAACCGTGGACCGTTGTCGCCTCTTTACGGAAGGTGACCTAAGCAAAAATGAGCTGTACTCGCCTGACTATCCCAATTTATATCCAAAAAACGTCAATTGTACACGTGTGATAACAGGTGAGTTTTAAAACGCAAAACAAAACACATAATGAAAAAGAAAATTCAATTGGGACGGAAGCAAAATGCAAAATAACCTCTATTCCAAAGTAGATACTCAAGGGTGTCTTGCTGACTATTCGTAAAAAGACTATCTTGCCTTTTTAGAAGGCTTTGGCTAATACTTTGTGCAGGCTACTGCTAGAAGCGTTTGTAATTCCTGACAGTGCCTGCGCCATGTCAAGCGCTTGGCTCGTCTACGTGCCAACTACGCTCGTCTCCTGTGTGTCCGATCGTTGAGCGGGGCTCTGTATTCGCCTCACTGACCTGAGTGTTTAGCTCTGTAGTAGCAATTAGTAGCTTTCGTACTATCTGCCTTTTGGTCGAGAGCACTTCATTCCACCAATTCACCTTTCATCTGCTATGCGTGGTACATTTTGTGATGCGCTGCTTAAAAGACTATATAAGCAACTGATTGAGTTGTGCTATTATGAAGTTGTTGAGCTACTTCATCTAGCTCGTTTGAAGAGCTGATACTGTGAACGAGGGTGTCAGCTTTTGTGATCAATAATCTCCGACAAAGGTTCCAGTCCGTCTTCCTTGGAGGATATATTGGAGACCCAAATTGTCCTGCTGCCAGGGGGAAGTCAAGTACCTCCTGGTTGGAAGCAGTGACAAAGGTTGGTTTGCTCCCCCTGTTTGCTATATCTAAATCTGAGCTCATAATATAATCAAGTAGTGTTGTGTTGAAGTCGCTGCTGCCCAGATTGTGCGTCACAGCCCATAATAATTTGTCGATTTGTCCGGGAGACTATTGAATTGTGGTGGAAAAGGTCGTGCTTTTTTGCTATGGAGTTAGGTATCAGGTATTAGGTATTAGGTATTGTCTTCGTACAGAAGGCAGTCGGCAACTAATTTGTTTTTATTTAATTTATTTTTTTAACCCAATTGAATTTTTAAGGGAAGTGTGTTGTTCTGCGAACCACCTAATCCGTCTGGAGATTATTTTGGCGTTAAGCGTTTGAGTCTGCGTTTTGAATCGACGAAGTTGAATGTTTTACCATACACTATGAAATTTTGTCGCACCCGGGTTATGTTTGAGGAATTCGAGTTGGGCAAACGCATGACGGGTGGCACAGTGATCGGAGGTTATATGTGTTGTTTAGATAAGCGATAGCATGAATGGTTTTGACTGGGTTCAGAGGAGTTGTTTAGATTAATAGTGAATGTGAACTGGTACTCAGTTTCACGTTTAGCTATTATTAGTACCTTTCTGAATCTGGCATTTGCTTTTTAAAGCGTATGAATTTAGCTTGGGTGAGGTTGCGCTTTAAAGTGTTCCAAACTCTATTTTTATACCCTAGGAAGTAACCAATAACTTCTTTCATTCTATGAACAGAAGACTTAAACTCATGCTAGATTCCAAAGGTGGCCACACCAAGTACTACTTTGCATCAAATTATTGCTTATTTAAACGAATTTCTATAACTAAAGTTATTTTTTATGTTTTATTTTGACGCAATGCAATTCCCAGACAATGTCGATAGGACTATCTTTTCAAGAAGTAGTCTCTAAATAAATAAAACATATGTACATATACTTATTTCAATTCAGTTTTTATCTTTTTAGCTTTGTAGTGTACATGGCAATTCGGTTTTGCTAAGGCACTTGTCCTTCGGTTTGAAAGAAAATCATATCTGACTTTATTTGTCTGTAGTGATTAATTTAATAATTTTAATTTGTATTCTGCAGAGGTGTCAACTCAATGCCATCTTGTAGTAGTAAATTGAGTCTTACCGCGTACTATAAATCTATCAATGAAGACGATTTACTATGCTACGGAGTTTCTTATAATTTACTTAATTAATTTTATTACAATTATAGTATATATATATATATATATATATATATATATATATATCAGTATAATCCAACAACTTATTATTAATACAAAATATAAGAAAAACATAAAATTTATTATGTATAATTCTTTCCTAAGCGTTTATTATTGCTTCACACGTTTCAAAAATTATTCTCGTAATTGCACTCGATGATATTGCTCGGAAAGCCCGGAAAATTTCGTGTCTTTAAAATTATTTCTAGTTGCAAGCAATCGAAGTGTTGTAGACAACCGGTTATCAGCGGGAACGGCATAACGCATATTTGTGTCTTTCTTTCTCACCACTGGGCCAACCATAGGTAAAAGTTCTTCATAAGTGGCGGTATCCACACGAAAACACTTTCTGAAGTCATTTAATGATACTTTCAGTTCCACAAATAAATGTTGATACGTAAATTGATTTATTTTTTTATGCCATAATTTCATCGTCATTAATTTCTGACTGCTATGCACACTGACATATTTCTTTCATCACTTCTAGACATTCGATCTTTGTTTATTTCCGGCACTCGCTATATTCTTGGTGGTCGGCAGATGTATTTAAATTTTTATCGCTTACAGTCCAATTCATATGGGTCTTTATACGGACGTAGCTTATTTTTTTTACTACTAGTGGCGTCTTCCACGCCGCTGCCTACAACATTACAAAAACACCATTCGTGACAGAGATGTTATTTGCGAGTTCGACGATAGCTTTTTCAGTTTTTTAGCCAGGAATAGGAGACGTGACTCGATGTTGTTCAATTCGTTAAGGACGTCATCAGCGTCTATGTGTATACCTTCCACCTTTGAGATTTTGTTGACGATATTCAAGGGGAACATCTGTATATATAAAATTGGATGTATATCTGTCTTTCTGTCTGTATGTCCGCTAGAGACGCCGAAACCGCTGGACAGATTTTGATTAAATTTTCAGGAGAACTCTAGAATAGCCTCTCAAGTAATCCTATAAAGACTTTTGCGTTAGTCTCGGGGAAAAAATAAATAAATTAATTGGATTATTTGTATGAAATCAAAATTTCTTCATCAATTGGTGGTGGAAAGTATGTCAAATTCGAAATCTTATGTCGGTCAAAGAAAATAATAAAAAAAAAAGTAGAACTCATAAACCGCATTATTTGTTCTTGCGCCTGATAATGAAACGAAAAATTTCGTACATTACAAGATGCTTCTCTGCAGAGATCAACCCTTATACCAAAATAAGTAGCTTCAATATGGCACGCCATTGAAATTTTTAATTTCTGTACTTTTATTGAATTTTTATTTTCTTCGCTAATGCCGGAAAGGAGAGAAAAACGTCTGGCGGGCTACGCTAGTGTTAATATATTTCCAAAGAAGTGGTACAAACTATCGAAATTGTTTTGCTTCTGGGGCAACTATTTACCAAGACCTTTGTGCAGTGACATATAAAGTAAATAACATAAAATATATACTCTACAGATACAAGTAGTAGTTAGTAGCTTGTGCTTAAAAGACGTGTTTTGATTCTGCTCCGCATTTTGGTTTTGATTAGCATTTGGCAATTAATTTGTCTATTGTCGTTTATCGTTACTAATATTTATTTTCTTTCCGGTGTTAAGTGAATTTATAAGTGAATTTATTTGTGGTGTATGGCTCATTTCACCCGTATAAATTTTGTACTTATCAATGTTTAATTATTTTTGGCAAGTACAACGCTTAAGTTTTGCCTTTCCTGTGTATTGAGTTCAATCTCTTTTTTTTCCTGCTTTGCTCTCCCTTTAAAATAGTTTTTGCTATTTTAATCTTTTTCTGTTTCCTTCTTGCTCTCTATACAGTAGTTATTATTTTTAAATAACTGTATTTCCTCTTTTTTCTCTGGGAAAATATTATTATTCACCTTACTTTTCTCTTTGCATTTCTATCTCTGTCTAGCTGAGAGCGTCAAAATTCGGACTTAGGTCGTTGTGCTTTTTTTGCACAGTGTGTTGATAATAACAAACAAATTTTGAAAATAAATTTTAAAAAAATTTTTCACTCAAGTTTTTTTTATTGTTATTATTTTATTTATTAATTCTATTTTTGCTTACTTAAAATTTTTTTTATCTTTTATTTTTTTAATTTTATTTTATTTTTTAATTTTTAATTTTATTTTTATTTTTATTTTATTTTATTATCATAATTTTTTTTGTTTACTTCTTTTTCACTTATTTTCATTTTATTTATTCATTTTTTTTTTCCTATCTTATTTATCTTATTTTGCTTTTATTTAATTTAATATCTTGTATCTATACTTCGCGCAAAATGAATTGCTGTATTCGGGCTTGCACCAACAAGGACAACTTTAATAGTGATAAGCTTAAAGGTGTCTCTTGTTGGATGTGCGATAACATCGCCCACCTTAATTGTTCTGGGTTGACTGGTCGCGACTATGACCAACTTTACGGTACTGCTAAACCTGCATGTGGTGGCATCAGGTGGTCGTGCCCCACCTGCTTCAATCGCCAGGGGGACTTCTCATGGATGTACCACCGTATGCGAATTAAGTACCAAAAACTTAAGAAACTATTCACTGAGCTAGCCTCAGAGTTTGATGCTGGGTCAAAAATGTTTTTGGAGTACTCTTACGACTTGACTCCAACGACCAATGCAGTACAACTGCCGCCATTATCCCCTCATAATCTTCCGCCTACCACAGCGCCACTTATTTCTTTTTCGTCTCCTCAACCCCCTTCTTCACAATCCCCTCTAACTTGTGCTACTATTTCTTCATCTGTCGCTTTGAACTTGCCATCCACTACTTGTTCGTCTTCCTCGATACCTTGTCCTACTTCTGTGACTTCAACTTCCCAAACTTGTTCTTCTTCTTCCCAACCTTTACCCAGTCACTGTTCTGTACTTTCTTCCATATCCACCCCATCGTCCCATCCCGCTCAAATTCCGGTAGCTCCGGCAACCACTATCCCATCTACTACTTCTTCATCTATCGCCTTTAACTTTCCCTCCACTACTTGTTCGACTTCCTCTATTCCATGTCTTACTACTGTGACTTCATCTTCAAATTTTCCAACCTTCTTCCCAACCTTAACCCACTTATTCTTCTGTACTTTCTTCAATATCTAACCAATCATCCCATCCCGCTCCAATTCCAGTAGCTCCTTCTACCAATATCCCCTCTACTACCACTTCATCTGTCGCTTTCAACTTTCCCTCCACTAATTGTTCATCTTGCTCTACTCCCTGTCCTACTACTGTAACTTCTGCTTCATCTTCTACTAAAGTCTCTAACTCCTCCCGTACTTTGTGCCGTGCCTCTACTCCAGTGCCATGTATTTTGAAGGTGCTGGATCCTCGTAAACATATTTTTATTTCCAGGTTGGATAAGGAGACAACCTGTGACGACGTTGCACGCTATATATCATCAAAAGCATGCAACACATCGAATATTAATATTCATAAGTTTAATTTTTCTAGCCCTAGAGAAGGCTCTTCTTTCAAGCTTTCAGTTGGTATTGAAGTATTTTCTGTCATTTGTGGCGCTAATTTCTGGCCTGCACATATGGTGGTCCATGAGTTTATTCCTAAGAAAAAAACTAGGCTTTCGCAGGTAACTTTACCAGTCACTGCTTCAGTTTCATCTTCTGCTTCTTCCACTACACTTTCAAAGTATTAGAGAGCTAGGCTAAAGTGTAAACTTTCTTCATTTTATCTTAGAAGTTTATCTATCAGTTCTGTCATTATTGTTTTCGTTGAGACTTTGCTTCGCCGTGATTTTCTAAACTCTGAAATTTCCACCTCTACATTATTGGCTTAATTGAATTAATGCATAACTTACTTTCTAAACTTGTAATCTAAATTTTTGTTTGAATTGTCTATATCATTTTGGGTATTGAATTCTAAATTAAGTCTTAGATTTAGTTCAATATTGCATGTTTATTAGAGGCTGATGATGTTTTTATCTGTAGCCAAATATTTAGCACATAGACATTAGCTTTGGTATCGCATGTTCACCAAAGAACTTAGCAATTAACACCAGCTGAGCCCAGTCTATATGACTGGGTGAATTTTGATGCCACTTGGGCCTGCCCCATGTGAGATCAGTGTGCGGTCATTGCGTACCTACTATGTCTATGTAAAAAAAAAAAAAAAAAAATTTTATTTGTCGTGTTCCGATCAAACTGATAAATCTAAATTCTTCGATGAGTTCTTTACTTTATCACTGGCCTTATTACAAAGTTATATCACTCGTAAAACGAGAGCAGTCTGCAACACACTGTTGTCCGAAAATATGCGGCCTATGAATATTGAAAAGAATTGCAATATATATCTAAGTTATGAAAAGGTATTGGAAGTTAAGATGAAATGTAATTATAAGTAATGTATGTATGAAATGTAATAATTATAATAATTAAGTTGTTTCATGTAGGAGATGTTCGGAGACATAGTCCGAGAGGTTCCAAATTTTTAGCATTGATTACTAATACTATGAATAACAAATATCCCAAGTTTCAAACCCCTAGTTCATTCAATGAAGGTTAAACAAATGTTTTCAAAGAGACGCAGAAACACAAACACTTTTGCAGACTGTTACGCCGTCTATTGGCTCGGTTACTTTGTTGCTTCGTCTGTGGGTTATGTAGGAGAATATGCGCATGTATCTGCCGCACTCATCTATTTGCTTTGAATGAGTCCCACACTGCATTTACTTCGTTGACATAAAACAGTTTTTTTTGTTACTCTTACTACTCACACACTCGAATTAGCCTTAGATTTAGGATTTTGGCGTCGTTCGATTACGCGTAAGGTGAGATATCAATGTATTCGTATTTTACTGAATTCAACTTCACTAAATGGAATCGATTTAATGTGAGAAGAACTCAACCCAATGGTACTTGAGCGAATAGTTGCCTGTCTGTCTACTTGTCTGTCTGTATGCGTACTTCTTTGCTTTTACATTCTTTTTGATAGATAAATTTGCACTATGTTCCTCGGCCACTCATTCATGTCTTTAGCAAACCCACATCTATTTATCGTAAGCATGAATTAGGAAGTGTTTTTTTGCTCATTTCGCGTCCTATCTTCACTTCTTTTACCTGAATTGCATTCATTGTTCGAATATATTCCTTCGAGTTTTCCGACTTCTTTTTATTTTTACGGCCATTATATAACTTACTTTGGCACTCATTCTATATTTTCCTATATATCTAATTACAGCACCAAAAGGACAAATCATACGACTGGACTTTCGCAACTCGTTTCACATCGAGGCCAAGGAGGATTGTAAATTTGATTTTCTCGAAGTAAGTTCTAGCTTTGCATGGCATGTGATTTGTGATTTGTTTGTGTGCGTGGGGTGGGTGTAAGCATGTGTGAATTCCTACACTATTCTACTATACAGGTAACATCAATATCACTACTCTATGATTTACTCGCTTTCGCACGTTGGTGCACATCTACCTGGCAGCTAATTTGCTTGCTACATTTTACTAAGCATTCAAAGGCTCAGATGTTTAAATAAACTTCAGCAAGTTTGCCAGACACTTCCCAATTTCTCTTTATTGTATTTACTCCTTTGCAGCACTCAGAGAAAAGGAAACAATAAAAAATAAACAAAAATAAGAACAAAAAAGAACAAACTTCTTGTGGACAATTTATTCCCATGAAAAAAATTTTACACTACTTGTCAGGTGAAAACTTTTCAAACTGCTCCTCGCACAGTTGAAATGAAATTTTTGCTTATACGCTGCGTGCTGTACATTTATTTTATTGTAGTTAGAGGCATTGGGCAAATACATAAATATGTGTCTGTAAAACCTAAAATGAAAAAGGTTAAAAATAAAAGATACAAAAAACACATAAAAAAGGTAACCACATATTGGAATAAGCAGTTTAGTTACAGAATGGCAATAGTTAGACGAACAAATACTGTGTTTTTCAATAGCTGTGTCCGAACTTTGAAAGCTCATTTATATGTCGGTTCAGGTGGCAACGCTGTCGGTTGAATGGCTTTCACAAATTGCCGTGTCTATAGTCTCCACTACATCCTTAAAAACGTACTGTTTGGTGTGGGTCATTGGGTCCAGACGGTAACTGTTAATTGTAGTCGATATCGGGCCATGATTTCTGAGTTTTTAGGGCCTTAATTGGATGGCAAAGATATGGGCGGCATGGTGCAACAAAAGTTCCCAGAACGAGTTATATCTACAAGAGGTAATTTGAAATGGCCGCCAAGGTCGTGCAATTTAACTCCCTTAGATTAATTTCTTTGTTGTTTCCTTAAGCCTTTAGTTTATGTCAATAAACCAACAACAATTGAACAACTCGAGGACAATACTATTGGCGTCATCCAGCCCGACTACGATACGATACGATACGAAATTGTCCCTTTCGGATTGTTTCTTGCAAAAGA
Organism: Cacoxenus indagator; assembly: GCA_035041755.1. Classification (NCBI taxonomy): domain Eukaryota; kingdom Metazoa; phylum Arthropoda; class Insecta; order Diptera; family Drosophilidae; genus Cacoxenus; species Cacoxenus indagator. The sequence goes on from JAWNKX010001092.1 coordinate 282,148, forward strand.
AGCTGAGGAGGCCATTTGAATAACAATATTTTTAAAACAAAAAGTTGTAATTGAATGTGCTTTGAACTACATTTTCGTCATATTTTACGCAAACCTCTTTTTATTCAATTTTAATGTTCAAAGACGCTTAATAGAAAACCCTTTATAAAAAAATTATGTAAATATTCGGTCCTATAAATGTGAGTTCATACATTCAGTACAAACAAAGTTCAAAAGTTTGAAACGCTTTCCTAAGAGGTTTTTTGACTAGCTTCGCTACTTCAGCCGGCTCTTCAAATATTTATTTTTTTTATCACAACTTCTAGATCTTCTACTTCCTCCACTTGCAATTTATTTCGATGTTTCCAATAAGTACCAGTGTACTGTGGCTCCTCATTGTGCAAGCTTGAGCATATCAATCTTACACCGACTTAACTGTGCGTGAAGTTTCCCGCGCCAGGCAATTGGGAAAACTCAGCAAACTAGGGAGGCTCGTGTTTGAACAACTTATTTTCACACAGTTCAATAATTTTATTTCGACAAGTTTAAGAATACCTTGCCATCTTTATGGTAAAACTATAACCCTGCCTCATTAGAAATTCGGGGGTTTATGATGACAAATCTGGCGCAATGCACAAGATGCACGCCTAGAGTTAAAGCTAACATCTTGAGCTCAAGCTCAATTTCTTATCCATAAAAATTTGTTGAAACCATTGCAACAGAGTCATGAGTAGAAACAAAAAATAAGACGAAATTGGATCAAAGCGATGAATTTTCAGCAGTTTTGGTGGATTTTTTGAAGCAAAACATATGTCAACTTCCAAGTTTAAGAAATAAAAAAATTATGTTAAAAAATTCAAAAAGGCACGTATCAGCTCGGACGCGGGACTAGAGTTTACTCCAATAGAAATAATTTTCATATATAGCCGACGGTATGAAAAATACGAGGAGGTGAAAAACCTGTATGCAGTTCACACGCGGGAGAAGTGAAACCTTAGTATAATAAAAAGTTTTGATTTTTAATTTCATTTAATTTTATTTTGATACAGGTGAGTTAAGCTCATTCTCCATTACGCTCACTCTCTACTCAACACCGCCATTATCCATTAGGCACAGTTTTAGCAACACTGACTAACTTAAACCTCCTACAGTTTGAATGACATAACAACAAAATTTTCTAATATAAAGTGCACAGTAAAAACTAAATGAAATAAAAAGAAAACTGTAACCAACAAATTATATTAAAAAGCCAGCAGATACTATGCTAGAATTACCTTATGCTCCGATTGTAAGCGCAATTTTTTTTTGTCATTTGATTTCAGCTATTTGGAATTCATTCTTCCATTGTGCTCTCCCTGATTTAACCAGTGCCATCGCAAGTTGATGAGCCCTGATGTCTTTACGAATACCATTTTGGAAGCCAGGATCAGAACAAAATTTTAAAAACAACAGAATTTTCTGATTAATTGTGAGCGCATCACATCGAGTTTCCATATTTTGCCCAAGAAAATAATTAGTTAACCAACTAGTATTTCTCGTTGGAAAGCGGAATACCTTTTTCCCTTCTATAGAATTTTCTTCCCGGCTTCTTGTCTATATAATTTTGGCGTGAATACGATTTAGTTTTTCAGTTATACATGCACCCCCAGCATGTTTAAAAAAGTGAGTGAGTGAGTGATGCGATACAGTTGGGTGTTGTAGCTACATATCTATGAACCACATCCAAAATGTAATTAAATTACTCGATAGCTAAAGGACCAAATAATTCTTTAGCTTTAGTGCGTCGAACTACCGGTGGGACATTTGCTGTTTCTTGTTGTTCTTTCTTATTTCGCTGCCCCAGTTCTGTTTTTTTTTGCGTTGCATGCCATTGTTGTTGTTTATTATTTCGCAACCTTGTGAAATACCGCGCCTGTACTTCGTGTCTGTATATACATATATATGTAAAGCGTATGTACGTAAAGCGAACGTGTCCCCGACACAGCTACACACCCCCCTTTTTTTTTGTTTAACCGAAACGCAAAAATCTGAATTGCAATCCAAAGAATATGCATCGTGCTAATCGTGCCGATTTAGTCTCTCCTTAAGAGGTAAATGTAAGGTCTATAAAATAGATCCTCTTTGTCAACACCTAATGCAAAAACAAAGCGTGGATTGACGGTATTTATTTGTTTTGTTGTGTCCCCATTCGATCATTTTTGTGTCATTTGATCATTTACCTATCGAGTGGTGTACTTAAATGTTGGATGTAGAAAATAGATGTGTAATTACAATACCAAACTGTATGCTGATTCACTTTATCCACATTTTTGAAGGTCCCGTAAAACCGAACCGTGATGAGGGTGAAAAACCGAAACGTTATGGCATCACTCGTGTATCTGTCTAACCCACTTTTATCGCCAATTTCCTCCGAATCTCCTTGCTTGCTGCAAGGGTCTCAAACTTATATTTAACTAGCGGAACCGTGCCCGCTACGCTGAGCTTTAAATAGTATGAAAAAGAAAAACAACAAAGTAAAAATGTTATTTTTTATTGTGCGTATTCGTACACGTAATTCTCTCTGATGGAATCTGATGTAATTTAAATGTTCGCTTTCAATCTTCGCATACATATCGACTGTGTATTGATGGAAGAGTCGTCGGCAATACGAAATGTGATTATGCTTATTTTGCCGCAGCATCAAACGATATGCATAATAATTCGTTGAGTTAACTTTTTTATCTGTTTCAGAGCCTATGAGAATAACAAAAACTTATTCTTAACAACAATTTTTTCTAATTTAAAATTACATATTGTATTCAACTACATGCCATTTAATGGATTTATCATTCTAATGTTGAAATGATATTCATCTTTACCACGGCAGAACAAAAACGAAACAAAAAAGCATCAAACTTATTTTAAAACCATCGTCTCGACTTCCTCTAACAAATATATAAAGAATTTTTAGAATTCGTTCACGCCTTAGCTCAGAATAATATTACACACAGAAATATGCCTTCATTTTTATACATATATAGATTAATTTTAAAATAAATAGTTTTAAAAATATTGAAGAAAATAGGTGAAAAGAAAAGAACCTGAAATATATTAGGTAACATATTCAACGTACACCTTCGTGCACCCATATAACTATAAATAATGACGTATTCACGTCAAAAATAGATAATCAGACCGCATCAACAGAACAATATTCTTTTCCCCCTCGCCTTGCTATACAGAGCAAACTTAGATCAACCGTCATTAAGTAATTCTAAATAGGCTGCGTTGAAGCCATAGCCCAACACCGTACTATAATTCAGTATGCCAATGATTTCTGTTTAAAATTTTCATTTAATCTGTGTTATTGCATGCCATAATACAATAACACCTGCACATTCTTCATTATTATTTTGGTATTTTCCGTGGGAAGTCTAAAACAAAAAATTAAGTTTTAATTGAAATTGTATGCATTCGGCTTTTGTAAGCTTGGCAAAGGCACCGAGTTGAGCTGTAGTATGGAGGGAGTGGCAATCTGATGCTGGTGCTTAGTGTGTGCATACGTGGGTTCACTGCCAGCTGGAAGTTGTTAGAACACCTGAACTAAAAGTGGTAGCAGCAACGAATCGCTGTATTGAGAGTACAGTAAGAACGTTTCAAATATTATGAAGATTTGCTTTCACTCAAGTGGCCTAAATAGGACAGGGAAGTTATATACTAAAATATGTCAACCTCTTCTAATATTGTACGTGTCATCCTAAGCTAATGCAGCAGCTAAAGGGATAATAAGTCTTTCAGAATTACAAAGATGTATTGGCAACCGGTGGCATAGTAGGAAGACTTTTTTCTGACGTCAGACACCGTTTATTAATCAAACTTAATAATGTATGAAAAAAATGTATATACTTTATTTTCATCCTCTAGCTGTAAATTATAAAATTTTTGTGGCTGTGTACTTCTTCTTAAATTTAGTAATACTCTGCCATTAATAATGGCAAATTAACCTAACCGAAAGTAACAAATTTAATCAAATCAGACAATTTAAAACGAATTTCAAAATCTAAGGATGAAAATGATGATGGCATGAATTTTACATGTAATGGGATTGAGAAGACTTTTTATCTCCTTATGTTCATTTGTGAAATTCGCTTAGTCTATATAAGTCGAAACACAAACGCAGGCACACAATTGCATCCATATACGCATACCACTTCGCTTCTTTTTTAACTAAGCAGAAGCAGAGATACATGTACGAAAAGTGCAGAAAACGAAAGTGGAAAAATGTTTGCTGCCAAAAACTGAATTATTGTACATACATTAGTTTCATTGTTTGTGCCTGTCTTTATTTCATGTACTCGTAGGTGCGTGTATGTGTTGTGTACCTTATACAAAAGACTTGGAAGTAGTGAACCAACTGTTTACATGGAAAACATGTCGTGTCCAGCTCCACTCAGCCCTGCTCATCCAACACCTGTGTGTATTTATGTATATTATGCTTGACCAAAACTTGCAAAGTCAGACTAAGTGAAGCATCCATGCGTCTATAAATTTAGATACAATATTCGGTCGACAGTCACTTCGAAAGATACACGCACGTACGTACTCCTACCTACCCTGCACTATGCTTGGGGTCAATTGTCACAATTTCGATAGTAGTTCAGTAGTCCCTTTATGTATACTGGTGGCTGGTGAATTCAGTAGCCGTAGGTAATGCCGAGGCGAAGCAATGAGTGAGAATAATTGAGTGATACTTTTTTAAGCTCATTCAACTTTTTTTGTAATACAAAAATTTCAGTAAGTGTTCTGATTGTTCATTGCCGAATCGACATTCGGCAACCAGTGCGGATGACACAATCGGCATATCCGAAGGCGACCGGAACGACTTCGTGTGCAACTACATGCACAGCAATAGATTGTCAGAAAAGTTATAGTTTAAATTAATTAACAGTAGAGTCGCGCTAACTTGAACACCAAAAAACCAAGGCAGTTTCTTCCTCAGGTTCTGATAAACGGTCTTGGTTTGACTTAACCTCGACGTCTGAGGCTTGATTCAGCAACCATTCATCAATTTCAGCATGTGTGTAGTTCTGTAAAAGGATCACATATGTAATTAAATATGTTTAATGTTTGAATTAAACTCAATACCTGATCATCTATTTCAGCTAGCAAAGAATTTATAAGCTGGTTTTAATTTGAAAGATCTTCTGCCCACTGTTGTTGGAAAACTGCCAGTGGAATATAATCTTGACTAGAAAATACTCGGTGTAACTTTAGCCCATGAGTTCGCAAGAAGGTTTACTGCGTCTAGTAAATAAATTTTTTTCAGGGCATCCCATAATTTGTCATTTCGTAGCAACAATAAAAGTTAATAAGCTTGTTTTGTAATATAGCTTAAGATCTCTGATGGCATTTTAATGAATTATATAATAATAATGAATATATCTCCACCATCAGTTTGTAATTCCGAATCTACATAATGGCATGGAGAGTTATCTATAATAAGAAGTGCTTTTGGTGGCTTTTGTGCAATCAGGAAATTCCTCACTTGTTTTTCTCAATTGAGGAAGTAGTTTCTTTGGGCAAAATCTGCCAAAAAAGTGCGATCTCGTCTACATTGTAAATTTGTTCATTTGTTAGACCGAGATCAGCAATCTTTGTTTTCAAATGTGCTTTGAATGGTTAAAGAGCATCTTTATCAGCAGCCAGTTTTTTTTTAATTATAGCTAATAAACGAACATCGTATCTTTTTTCCATTTTCATATTTCTTTTAAACACTTTTGTCTCCTCCATTAACAAGGGTCCATTAATTGACACGTTTCTTCTGCGTTGTTGTAGAAACCAACGGTACAACATCTTTTCGGTTTCTGGATTCTCAGAATTTTTTAATTGACGCATGTTTCCAGGACCATAAAAGGTTTCAATAATTTTATTTTTATTGCGCATTATATTGGCAACTGTTGATTTCGCGATTCCATAGCGCTTAGCACACTCTGTTGAAGTGATTCCATTATTTATTTTCTCAATTATCGTACTTTTTTGACACAAAGTCAATAATCAAAGTTTTTTTTTTTTAAATTATTGTACATAAATGTAGCTGTGGTCATTCTCAAAACTCACTTACTACTGAATATGAATGAGATCAATCAAAGGAAAATGCGATAATGAGAAAGACAAGGCGACAAAACTAACGGTAAACTGTCTCGCTTTTTATGTTGTCGTCTGTGTTTCCAAAGAAAACCACAAAAAGAAGTATGCTCAAAAATAGTGTCCTATAAAAAATGGATTTGAAAGAAAAGTTCAAGTTAACGAGTCATGAAATATACTCCTGTTCAAGTTATAGGGCATGCATTGGAAAAAAAGTGGTGTTCAAGTTACTGGATATTTCAAGTTATAGGGTGTTCAAGTCAACGCGAGTCTACTGTAATTAGAACAACGAGGAGCAGTGCAATAGGCTTGATGCAAATTTTAAAAGGAAAAAATCTAGAGGTCATTCTTTTTATAAATCTGATGATCGAAATGAAATGCATTCATTTAAAAACATTTGATAAAGGTAAGTGCACTAGGTTGCTGACCGCAGAAGCCGGGGTTCAAACGCCACTGGAGGCAGTATTTTTTATGGTTATGAGTTATGATATTGGTTGGGCGTGATGATATGGTCATGGATCAATGCCTTATACTTCCGGTAGGTGGCGTTGTTGTTCTTTGGCAACGCTGGATTGTGCTCCCATTAGCAACGACTGGTAGTGGAAGCCATTAATCACATAGCCTATCAGATAAAAACCATTCGATGTATGTAATCACCACATTGGACATTAAAAAATGTAACAAGCTCGTGTAAGCCCTAGAAGAGCGAATAAGGAAACAAAAAAATATGTAACAATAACAACATGATCCCCTGGTAAAATTTATTTATTATTATTTATTTCACCCACCTAGAATGTACCCAAGTATTCACTAACAAAGTAACTAGTCTCATTTTGCCCATATTTTCTGGCGAAGTAACTGGTGAACGGTAATGCAGGCGGGGTCATTTGACCTCTGCCAATGACATCTCTATGTTAAATTGAACAGTTAAAATACAATGTATGAAAAAGGGTCAGAGTTGGAGGAAGTGGTGGTGCCAAGTGACTGGTCGCGGACCAGTCTTGGACCAGTGAATTATACTACAGGATAGGCACACACAAACGCCTACATATGAAAACAAACTTGCTACATTTGGTTGAAGCATTGAGTAGTACTGCATTGGCATTGTGTGGTGCTGACGACAACCCAGCCGGTATGGCAACTGCGTTTCAATGTTGCAGATGTACAACTTCCGGTAAGCCAAGTACGCGATGTCGATTTCGTTAACTCCGACAACGGCAGCGAAGACATCAGCAACCATAAACCGCGCCAAAAACAAATGTAGCAGCATAATACATTTGTGTGCGATTTTAGGTCGTTTCGTATTTTATTACAGCGCACAAAATCGGCCACGCAGAAAAGGCAAAGTCGGGAGAGCGAGAGGGACTACGTGAGTGAGTGTCTATGTGAGTAAGAGCAGAAAGCACAAACGAAAAAATACGTGTTATGGAACAAGTAGAAAAAAGTACAAATAAAAACCGACTACAATACAATGGGGCAACCAAAAAATATGTAAATATATTGAAAAAAATGTACACTCGACTTTGCGGCGCTTTTGACATGGTTTTTGCGTTGCATTCGTATTTTTTACTTCTTCTAAAAACTACAAGTATTTACTTTTTTATCTAATTTTATTTGTTCTGGTTGCTCTATTAGAAATGTTGTTCTTATTAATATTCCTACAAAGCCTCATCGGACTAGGTATGAATTTCGCAGTATAATTTGCAATGCTATTACGACATTAATTCGCTTAATGTCCATCTTCAAATGCGTTCTTTCTTTTTCGATTATATTTATTTATTCATATTTGAGATTTATTTGCGTTGGAAATCGGCTACTGCCATTCAATTCAGATTCTCACACTCTCCACGAATCCTTTTCCAGATACGTGACGGTCAGTATGGTTTCTCTACGTTGCTTGGAAAATTCTGTGGTAGCGATTTCCCACCGGAAATTACATCAAAGGAACGTTACCTCTGGCTCCACTTTCACAGCGATGAGACTATCGAGTACAGCGGGTTCAGTGCTGTTTTTGAATTTCTCGATCGTAGTCGCGAAACGCCCAGCACGGATTTGAATTGCACCATCGAAAAGGATGGTTATGAAGGTTTCATCAATTCGACCGATGTTCCAACGGATATACGCGAGACTGTAATACGAAACAAGATTGCATTAGATTGTATATTTCGTATACAAGTGCAAGACAAGTGGAAGGTAAGTTCTCGGACGGAAGATAGTGGATGATGTGATTAAATTTTTGTGACTCACTTATTGACAAATTGCATTAAGGTCTATGCCAATAGACGGCAACTAAAATGTAAAAAATAATGACAAAGTTTATTTCATGGAGTGAAATATACATATACATGATAAGCTTTTTGATAAACATTAAAATATATTAATCATTTTAATGAGCTAACAATAGAAACAACAAAATTGATGTAGGGAGTATCATATTAGAAAAAAACTCTAAACTGAATCCCGTACACAGGAAAATCTATATATAAATACGTAAACACATTTTTTGAAATCAAGCATAACGCTTTATAGACACAGCGTAATAATATGAAACATATATCAATAGAAAACTATAGTTGTGTAGATGTTCACAAAATAGTTTAATTGTTAAAAAGTTGTGTCTAAGCACATTAAAAAGACTTCTAAAAAACAGTAAAATTGCAACAACAAAATATCAAACATGCGCTGGCAATATAATAGCTTGGATATGCAAGATACAGTGTGAGTGAGTAAGAGCGTGTGTTATGTCGAGTGCGAGTGTAGAAAAGTATGCGTGATGGAGAGTTTGAGTAAGGGGGAGTTGGTATGATTTGGTGGGCGAGTAAAGTAGAGTGAGAGCAAACGAGATCTGCGAAGCTCGCGCTCGCAATATAACAGTTCTGGGTGAAAATTCTTCTCTGTTTTTCCTTCTTACTTTGTGGCTATATGATAATGACGATTCTAAGGTGTGAAAGAAATCTTCATAACCAAATAACTTCAACAATAAGTTCGGCAATTAGCTCTCTGTGTGGTCGAATTTCGACCAATGAGCAAAAAACTAGTATGTATAAATAGGCAAAGACATATTCTTTACCGTTCTTTTACGCCTAAACCATATAACCTATTTTGATACAAAATGTACTTTTCGACAGGTTTTCATTTGCAGGTTCTTCCAATGTACTTTTTAATAAACTGAGTTAGGTGTTGTGGGCGTACAAATAGTTAAAAGTTGTCAAACACACAAGTACCATTAAGTCTCACACACACGCTTCGCATGACACACGGTAACTAAGTTACATAGTACAATTCACTATTATTACGATTGTGGTTGAATTTCAACCGCTGGGCTAACACTAGTATATATAAATGCATAAGTAACGAATAAACTGCCGGCTAATAACGACGCTAAGCTCGTGCCTAATAACTCAGAGATAATCCGGATTTTATAGGATAGGGAAGAGACTAAATTTTTGAGAAGTCCAATACAAGTGTGGTAGTTCAATCAAAGAGGAATTAATTAGTCCTTTCATATTCACTGCATACAGAAAATTATTATAGTTGCATAAGAACAGCGAATTCCACTTTGCAAGACTGACACCCCACCAAGGAAGAGGATAAACTCTCTTTGTAAGGCATTCCACTTACAGTAGCTGTCAGCTTATTTCGTTTATCTCCTTGCCACGCTTAAAGTAATAGAACATTTCGTTAGAATGTCTGTTATTTCTCTTTCGAATGCCCATTTCGCATTTAATAGTTCATAATTATTGCAAACAAATTACTTTGGCTGAAAAAGAAGGAGAGAAGACAATTGGTTATTAACCAATTTAAAAGTGTTAAAACTCACAAAAATATATGTCCACTATGGCGAAAGCGACATTCGCACGTCTGTTGAGCTTAAACAAATAACTAAAACTTAAAACTAAAAATTTTTTTAATTTTTTTTTAATTTCAGATAGTATTGTAGTTGCATTATGTTCAGCGTAAAAGAGAGGTTCTCTCGCTTTGGGGTTTTCAATATATATATATCTATTTTTTTTATTTCCCCTTGAAGTTTACCTGTCAACACAATTTGGACTCTTAGTACTACGTTTTCACAATGTATAGAAGGATGACTGTAACGCTTATATGGCTACTCCATATAAGCGGAGATAACATAAAGGTGGCTTTAGAATATCGTTTGTTGTGATAATTATTGAGTAGTTCTAATGCTAAATATATAAATATAAACGCATACTTATACTATTGCTACAACGATTTATGTTTTATTTTAGATTAGGTCGGCAGGTCTTGATTGGCGAAGTCTACGACTTTGCTGGAGCTCGCGCAGAGGCAGTGTATTCACCTCGTTGTTAGTATGTTAGCTTATTTTTGTTTAGTATCTCCGACGAATTTTACGTAGAATTTTCGCTTGTTGTCTTTGTGTTATTTGTAGATTTGTGCTTTTCGCAGACCCCCATATTTGCGCTCCGTACGTCCAGATAGGTTTGATGATTGTTTTATATATTAATAGTTTGTTGTTCAGTGAGACTTTAGATTTTCTGTTTAACAATCAGTGCAATTCATTTATTTTAAGTTTCATTCGGTTTCGTATTTTAAAGATGTGGTATTTTCATGTCAGTTTGCTGTCAAGGTAGATTCCGAGGTACTTAGCTACATTTCGGATTGTTATATCTCTTCCGTCAATTATTAGGTGAACTGGTGTATATTTTGTTTTGGTAGTAAAAATTACTTGGACTGTTTTTCTGTTGTTAATTTTTATTCTCCATTTCCGAAAGCACTCTAGGGTTTTATTTAAGTTTTTTGGTAGAGTGGATGTTGCTGCATTTATGCTTTTATGGGCGGATAGAAGAATGGTGTCGTCTACAAACGTAGCTATCATTGTAGAGTCCTGTGTTGGTTGAGGTAGGTCTGCGGTGAAAATATTGTAAAGGAGTGGCCCAAGAACGCTCCCTTGGGAAACTCCAATGCTTACCCGGCGTAGTGTAGAGTATTCATTTTTATACTTAACATAAAAGTATCTGTCTTCTATATAGATTGACAGAATTTGAGTCGCATTGGTCGCGAAAATTGAGTGATCTTATGTATTAGGCCTTTGTGCCAAACTTTATCAGAGACTTTCTCGACATCTAGGAATAGTCCAATACAAAATTTGTTGTCATCTATATCGTTAAGTATTTTGTAGGTTACGTGGTGAATCTTTTGAATCGTAGATTGGTTATGTCGGAATCCAAATTGGTGGTCGGGTATTATTTGATTACGTCTTAGTAAAACAAAAAGTCTCTCACGTAGAAGTTTTTCAAAAATTTTTGACAGCCCGGGTAGCAAGCTTATGGGTCTGTAGGAGGAAGCTTTTTTATAGTCTTTCCCAGGTTTAGGAATACCTATTATCTGGGCAACTTTCCATGCACTGGGGAAATGTCTTAGTCTTAATACCGCGTTAAATAGATTTCGTATGTAGTCTAGTGCCTCCACAGGATATTTTTTCAGTAATAGTCCGTTTATTTTGTCGTAGCCAGGGGCTTTTTTATGTTTAATGTCGTATTTTATAGTTGCAATTACATCTTTCGTAGAGACCTTCCTTAGTGCTACAGTTGAACGACCTCCGTTCAGAGGAGGTAGTGAGTCATCAGTGGTAGTATCATTATCCCTCAAAAACACTCACGTAATAATTGTCTAATGTTGTAGCTTTCTCAAGGTCTGTTCTAGCACATGTCCCGTCGTCTATTTTCAGTGGTGGTCTTGTTTGTCATTTTTTAGTCGCTTTCCACAGAGAATAGTCCGAGCATGTTTTCGGGTTTAAGTTTTGAAGATACTTTTCTAGTTGTTCTCATTTTTCTTCGATTAAATATTTTTTCAGTTCCTTGGTCGCTTTGTTGTAGTCTTTTTTAGCAGATGGGGCTCTGATTGTTTGCCAAATTTCCTGAAGTTTTCTCTTTCTGTTGATAAGCCGTCGGAGAGAAGGTGTAGTGAAAGCATTGCGCTCTGTGGTCGTATGTGTAGGAGTCGACTGTAGTGCACCTTTCTCGATTATATCATTGAAGAGAATCACTGCTGATTCTATGTCGCTATTAGTTGTAATTGAAATATTTATCGGCAGCAATCCCTTAATATAATATCTCTAAGTTTCCCAGTCAGTGCGATGATTGTGTATCTTTTTGATTTTACGTTCAGTTAATATGCCGTTTTGGTAGTTAAGTTGGATCAGAGTATGGTCTGAAGATAAATCTAGTCTTGATTTTATTGCGAGCTTTCATATATCAATATTTTTAATTATATAGAAATCGATTAAGTCAGGTTTTTTTTTTGTCAGTAGGCCAAAAGGTTGGTTCGCCGGTGCTTAAGTGTGTTGCCTTTACTATGTATATAGCCCTCAGTAGGTCCTTACCTTTTTCGTTTGGCATTCCAGAGCCCCAAGCCGGGTTTTTTGCGTTAAAGTCTCCATCGACAATAAAGCGTGGTCCAAGTGTTTGCAGGAAGTCATTATATTGTGTAGGCAGCTGCTATAGTTAGAGATCCCAAAGAATCCGTGATTTCTATATTAGTTGATTGTATGTATTATCTAAACGATAATTTTCGAGTTCTATATGTTTGAGTGTGTTTTTAATAATGACCGCTGTGTCTCCGTGGCCCGTTCCATCAGGGTGATTTGTAGTATGAGTAACGTAGCCATTTATCTGAAAGCTATGTTTACGTGCTAGGTGCGTTTTAGATATTAGGGCGATGTCAATGTGGTTGTTGGCTAAGAATGTCTTGAATTCGAGTTTATGGTTATTGATTCCATTGGCATTCCACGCAATTATTCGTAGTTTATCGTCCATTTTTGTTGTCTAGTTTTGTCAATATTACTTTGATAATGTTCATCATATTACTCTTTTGCTGCGTTAGTTGTTTTATTATGTGTTTTATTTCCGCTAGATCGTTTGAAAATTTAGTCTTATTGTCTACGTTTTTATTGGTCTCGTTTTTGTTGGGTTTGTTTTTTTTTTTGTCCTTGTCATCTTATTGTTGAGGTTGTACCTGATTTGTGGGGTTTTATGGTTACTGGCTGCTTTTGGGCGTACGTTAATCCAATTTTAACTTTGTTTGATTGATATTCTTTTGCCTGATCGTCATCTTTTTTAACGTCTTTCTCTTTTAGTGAAGAAAATCTTTAAATTTTTAGGTGTTTGTATACTTCGCATCCCAGCCAATTGGCTGTGTGTGAGCCGCTACAAAGAGTGCATTTAATTTGAACTGCACTTATTAGTTTGCAGTCAATAGTCTTGTGATTGCCAGCGCATTTCACACAGTTCGGGTCTTTGGTGCAAAAATTTCTTGCATGACCATATTTTTGGCAGTTTGAGCACTGAGCTACCGTGCTTTTGTGGTGTTGTGGCTCAATGATGACTTTTCTGCGGAGAAGGGTGGTGATGTTGTATATTTCTCTGTTATTTGCGTTGGCTTTTAGTTCGATGAAAAATAACGGCAAAGGTTTCTGATTGGGATGCTGATTTTGAGTGCTGCGCTCAGTCGGGGGACTGCGTTTAACAGGCATTCCTGAGCCCAGACGAGCCTTTTTTTATATTCTTGTTGTTGATTATTTTGCCTTTGTTTTACTTTTTGTATTAGTTAAATTCAGAGTGCGAGAGCAGACGATCAATTGTTGATCGATTTCATCTAGGAAAAATGCAAAAATCTGCGAATTGAAACACAATTTTTTAAAGCGATAAATTTTAGACTGAAATAAATTTATGTAAATTGCTTTTGGTGGGTTTCATGTTCAAATTTATGCGTGATTTTTTTTTTATAAGCTTAAGTGCAATTTATGACGCGATAATTAGGACGCGACAAATTTTTCCGTCACAATTTTAATGTGGATTAGTTCCAGCAATTATAACTCAAGATAACATAAACTGCCAAAAACGTCATATTTATTGCTAGAGGTTCATATTTTCATTTATATAATTAATATGGAAATAGAAAAAGTTATTTTACAACCGAATTGAAACAAAAAATCGGATAAACTCCTTATAATAAATTTGTTTTTAAAGTGGGAGCTACTTCCATCCGAAAACAAAAAAATCATCCACTTTCCTCCAATGTTTTCATTCCATATTTTCATCCATTTTAGTTAAGTATGCTAGAGGAACTATATCGTTTTTAACATCCTGTGAATTATTTACGCAACAGTTTGTCATACAATTTTCATCCTCAATAATGGAACAAACAGCTTGTAGAGAACTTTGGAAGTCATTGGGAAACGATTTTATGATTTTTGAGAAGCCCTCTAACAAAAATTTTAAATTTGCATGATGAATGCATACACACATCTTATGTGGAATTATGCCCGAGAGTTAAAAAAACAAAAATTCTCTTTGAAAAAACACTTATGAAGACTAACACGAGAATTTTGTTATTAAAAAAAAATTTTTCGAAAGAAATTTCCAAACTAACGTTTTGTTTTAAGTAAAGGCCACAAAATTCACTTTAAAAATAATTATTGGCAGACGTTTCCTTAGAGCGGTCTGGTAGTAATGAAAATAAATAATGTTTTAGGTACACGGACGCGACATTCGAACAGCAGTGAAAGAAAAATGAACTACCGTTCCTCGCGCTTAGTTTAATCCGTTATTAATTTTCTTTATTTGCTTCTTCCTACACAAAGATTATTGGATGAGTGCAACCACAAAATTTATGTGTATACGTGGACAAAAAAAAAATTTACCAAAAAATGCCATAAAAGTAACCAAGAGCAAGAAAAACAAATTTATAGTTTGCAGGCAAATTTTCTCATAACAACTGCATAGATAAATCATAAATTCCAGTTCGACTCTAAACATTGAGGAGTAAATACGTGCTACTTTATACCTGCCCAAATCGATAGTAATTTGGGAAAACAAAACCATAACAGTAAGCCGGATAAACAAACAAGTGCATAAAGAAGAATTAAAATAAAACGATACCAACAACCATACATAAGAACAGTTACAACAGTTAAACGACAGGCCTTTGGCCTAAAAACAACAACAACGATGTCTGATCCACCAGACAAAAACACAAACAACAACAACAACCAGCTCAAATTCTCAATCGATAATAATAAATCTCCCAAAAATGATTCAAATGTCCCAAATACCTGATTATAAGTAGAACCAACAGCAACGACACTTTGTCTAACATCTAAACCGTTCTCCTTAAGAAAATCATTGATAATGTGTGCAACGGCGAAGTTGACGAATGTAAGCCACTGCGTAATGGTACAATTCTTATCAAAACAAAAAATTTAGCACAAGCCAAGAAACTTATTAAACTCACCTCTCTCACCAACAAAACACAACTTGAAGTAACAGAGATCACTACTCACTCAACAGCTATAAAGGTGTTGTTTACTACAACAACCTGAGGGACATTCTTGAAGACGAAATTGCTAATGAGCTAAAAAAAACCAGAGTTTTACTGAATGCAAAAAAATATTAAAAAAAGATAACACTTTAAAGGAAACTGGACTCATTTTAATAAATTTCGCCACTCCAAACTTACCATCCGATATCAACATTGGCTACCAAAAGGTTCCCGTACGACCATACATTCCTTTACCACTCAGATGCAATAACTGCGGTGAAAACGGACACCCAGCTGAAGCCTGCATAAGCGTTAAACTCTGCCTAAACTGCGGCCTACCGGACCACGTCGACCCAGAAACAATGGAACCACGTACCAACCTTCACTGTTGCATAAATTGCAGAACAACGTCCACAATTACCACCATAACCCTCGTGATCGACAATGCCCTTCCTTTATCAAGCATAAAGAGATTCAAGCCATCAGGGTCCTCGTAAAAACTGATATAAAATCTGCGCACAAAATCGCCACCAACTATCCTCATCACAATCCTTTTCTGCAATTGCCGGATCTTCTCACAATAACTACAAACACTAATCACAAGAATACTCCAATCCCACGACAAATACAAAGCTACACTGACATCGATACGCTATCTTCTACCAACATCACCAGCAAACAACCACCCATCACCCCACATCATCCAGAGCTTATCAATGACGCTACTTTGGACTCTTCATCGCTAAACTTTTAGCCTCCCCAAAGGCCACAAATTTTGTAAGGAAAAATCCACTAACCAGTTAAAAAAAGAGAAGATATAAGAAAAACTAAAAATAATTTAATATAATTCCTCAGACCCAACTGTGCCACAGTAGACCTATCCATCCCCAGGACGTGTTGTAATGTTGTAAATGCAGCAAAAGTATTTACTTAACAACACGTCAAGCCGATAGTAATGTGTGGCGCACCTCGGTCAACTTACTCTGCCAAAACGTTGAGTGATGGGCGTGGATTCTTCATTTGCTATCACGCTACAACTCAACGCTACTAATTGACCAAACCCACACAATTTCTACAAAATCTTAAACCTGATCTCCTATTATTATTTCCTTTATTATGGTTCTACATATCTTACAATGGAACTGCAATGGTTATTCTAATAATTATGATCAATTACAAATTCTCATAAAAAAATATAATCCAAAAATCATCACCATCCAAGAAACGCATTTCAACTCATTGTCTAATATTCCAAGTTCCATTATAAAATGTATACCTACAACTCCTCATATGGTTCATCAGGAGGCGTTGCCATCCTCATCCATTACTCTCTACAGCACAAAAATTTTATCCTCCCTCAAGATTTTAATTCGATTGGTGTAACAGCCTACTCAAAAATCAAGTTCAACGTTATCTTCTCATACAGTCCCCTAAACAAACTATTCTCTATTAAAAACGTACGTAATGCATATGATAATCTCACACTTCCCGCGTTAATCTCTGGAGACTTTAACAGCTGGCACTCATTATGGGTCTCGCCCACAAACAATCGTAGAGGAAACACAATCTTAAAATTTTTAGTTCAATCTTAACCTTTCTTCATCTTAAACGACGGATCACCCACTCACTTCAGCACCCATCATACCTTCACACATATAGATCTGACCTTTGCTACAACTACCCTTTCGCTAGAATCAACATGGAAAATAAAATCTGATAGCTTTTCCAGCAATCAATTCCGAATAATTATAAATATTTTTGAACCCTCCCCCTCCCTTCCAGAACTGTGCCAAAATTCAAAACTGATATTGAAAACTGGACACTATATAAAGAAACCACAAATATCTGTCACCTCCAACGCCCTGAAATAACTAACTTAAACAAAGAATCAACTAATATAATAAAAGTCATCCGCAAATTCTCTAACATTTCTATTCCACAAAGTACAGCCAACCCACATCATAAACGTTCAGTCTCTTGGTGGAACTCAAACCTACAAAAACTCAAAGACGTTAAAATTCATCACTGGTACGCCGTTAACCGCAACATATCCACTGAGAATATTTTAAATTTCAAAAAGGCGATCGCACTCCCAAAGCGCGAAATAAAAATCTCTAAACGTCTCTCACTAGAAACATACACTTCAGCAATAAACCCAAACACGTCTACACTAAAAATCTGAAGTATACTTCGTACGTTTTGCGCCTTAAAGCCGTACCCCTCTATACACGGCATAGAGCGCCGTGTCACAGCGCCAACTTACACACCCCAATCACTGACAGTTACCTTATAGCAGAAGAATTCGGCACTAACTTGTCAAACGGTTCAAACGACATAAACTTTTCGACTACTTTTCGTTTACACAAAACAAAATCTACTCCATGTCCCCCCGACGACCCCGCAAAGCACTCCTTGTGGAAGTTGGCGAGAAGGTATAAAAAACAGGTAACCCCAAAATTTCCAATCAAGAAGGCTGACTGATCCTGGGCTAGATCTTTAAGCGAGTGAGCCGAGGCTTTCGCCGAGGAATTGGAAGCTCGATTTCAGCCATTTAATACCAGCTCAGGACTCAGCGTTCGCCAGATCCATATGCGACTTGAAAGCGCCGGCCAATTATGCTCCCATTACAGCCGAAGAAGTCTCAGCACATATTAAAGGGTTGAACACTAAAAAGGCTCCAGGTGAAGATAGACTGGACAACTTTACACTTAAGGCAATGCCGCAAAAAGCTGTGCTATTTCTGGTCCTCATTTTTTGGGATATGTGCCGAAACAGTGGAAGAAGGCGAGAATTTGAATGATTCATAAGGCCGGCAAAAGCCCTTACACCTTAGATTCTTACAGGCCAATTAGCCTGCTACCCACTGTAGCATAATTGTTTGGACTCTGTTTGCTGACACGGATCCTGGACTTAAAAAAGGTAAAGCAAATAGTTCCTTCCTTTCAATTTGGCTTTCGTAAGTCCCACGGAACTCCAGAGCAGCTGAATAGGGTGGTTAACTTTATTCTCGAAGGATTTGAGGCTAAGGAGTACGTAGTGGCAGCGTATCTTGACATAGAGCAGGCTTTCGACCGAGTTTGGCACGACGGGCTGCTCAGTAAGCTTAAGAATCTTTTCCGCCTCAACTATGGTTAATCGTGCGCAGCTACCTTGAGAACAGGACCTTCTCAGTGGTACTGGATGGTGTGGAATCTAGCATCAAGGCTATTTGCGCAGATGTCCCCCAGGGTAGCGTTTTGGGGCCTACACTCTATACCTTGTTCACGCACGACATGCCCACTGGGTCAGAAATACCACTAAAGGATCCTCTGGATCTGATCATTGCCACGTTTGCAGACGATACGGCCATCCTCGTCAGAAACAAGTGCATTTACGAAGCCACGGACTTACTGCAGCAATACCTGCATATTTTTGAAAACTGGACACGACGTTGGAACATTTGCATTAACAAAAACAAATGTGCCAATGTGACGTACGACTTACGGCCGGATTTCTGTCCGGGAGTTTTCATTGGAAACCAGCTGCTGGAACACCATTCAGGTTACAAATACCTGGGTGTGTATTTGGATAGGCGGCTAACTTTCAAGACGCATATTTCAAGTATAACGAAATCCTTAAGACAGAGGATTGGTAAATTGAATTGGTTTTTAACTAGCAGGAATAAATTGTCCTTGGGAAATAGGGTGAAGATTTACAAAACCATAATTGCTCCTGCTTGGAGATACGGTTTGCAGGTGTATGGCATAGCAGCGACGTCAAACATCGCGAAGGTGAGAGTACTGCAGGCCAAGACATTGCGTATGCTTACTGGTGCCCCTTGTTTCATGCGAACAGCGGACCATGAAAATGACTTAAAAATACCGAAAGTTGGCGATGTGATAAATCGTCAGGCCAAAAAATATATAGAGAGATTAAAAAATCATCCAAATAAACTAGCAAGGCGCCTTCTAAAACGACGCAGAATGGTAGGAGTTAGGGTGCGAGACGGCTGAGAAGATCGCACCCTTCAGGCCTCCGTAATAGATCACTTTAATACACAATACTATATCCCCACTTATTATTTAAGTTGTTTTGTTGATTTTTGTATATAACAGTAATAATAACTGAAAAATTAAATACAAAGGAAAACAAGAAAAAATACTCCCACTCCCTATACACCCTCATCCACTGCATAAAATTCCTCTCGAAACTCCAATTACTCCTCTCGAACTAAAATTCGCACTATCAAAATTTAAAAGTAGAACTCCAGGACTGGACAGTTGATGACCAAGCAGTCATATCACGTCTCCTCGACCAATATAATAACATCTTCAATAAATTCCTAACACAACACTATAAACTGAGCAAAATCATCCCCATAAATAAACCTAACTCCGACAAAACTGAACTCAATAGCTACCGACCCATTTCGCTAAACTCTTGCTGCGCCAAAACTCTAGACAAAATAATTGCTAACCGATTTTGTTGGTTTGTGTCCCAAAACAAATTAAACAGTCGGCAAACCGTCTTCAATATTGGCAAATGGATGTCTGATAATCTAGTGGCACTAGATTTCCTGATCACGTCAGCCCTTTCCTCCAAAATCCACCTCTCGATCATTTCACTCGATTTCACCAAAGCGTTTGACAAGGTAGGAATCCACTCCGTAATAAATGAGTTACGTTCGTGAAAAATTGGCCCTAATATCATTAACTATGTCACTAGCTTCATGTCTAATAGAAAAATTATTGTATATGCAAACAACCACTTTTCTTCAGTTCTCCCTTAATTCAACGGCATTCTGAAGGCTCTCCCCTTTCCGTCATCTTGTTACTTATCGCATACAACAAACTAAATAGATTAATCCTTAAACATAGACATTTCGACTTTTACGCCTACGCCGATGATATTACCGATATTACCTCATTGTCAAAAAAATAAACAAATGTACCTCAATAAACATAAATCCACTAATAACAGATATCCTCTCCTGGTGTGATTATTCGGGTGCAACTCTCTCGGTTTCAAAATGCAAACATTTGCACATTTGTAGGAAGCATTCCTGTTAAGTCAAAATCTCCTCCTCTCTAGCTCCGTTGGCAGACGTCAAAATCCCTAAAATCTTAGGAATCACTTTCAATCACAGATACAACTGGAACAATTACATTCTAAACCTTTTAACCTCCCTCAACGCCAGGCTAAACATAGTCAAATGTCTCTCAAATTACAACCAACTATCTGTGATAGGTGTCATAAAACCTTTGATTATGTCAAAAATAGATTACGGCCTTGCCTCTTTGGAAACTCACCACCCTCCCTTTTAAACAAGATAGAAGTAATTTACCAATCAGCCATTAGATTTGCCCTAGGAGCTCTTAGATCTACTCCTATAAACAATATTCTTTTCGAAACCCAAATAATGCCAATAGAAACCCGTAAGCAGCTTTCGATAGCAATGCTCATTACACCAATACTTCTCTCAAATGATTCTCCTTTAGCAGTACCCGTCAAAAATATATCTAAATCTAAAAAAACAGCACCAACAATTCCTTCTGCTCTCCACCGCTCCCTGCTTCTCAGCAAAAGTCTTGGCCTTCCAACCAAACCAATAAACTTAATCAAAAGCATATCCCCACCCTTGACACAAAACCTCCACTCCTCTGTCCACAATACCTATCTTCACCAACTTCCGAAGTCTTCCACCCCACTTATAATCTACCAAAAATAATTCCTACGCCTTAAACAATCCCTACGCTCTCACGTGTTCATATACATAGACGGTTCCAAGTCGGAACCCGATTCCTGCTTCAGTTCTGTAATAAATGGAGAACATGATAAATTCCTCCTTCCCCACTTCAGATCATCAATACTTCCAATCAGTCATATTACCCCATAACAATCAGGCAGACTTTTGCGAAAAAGTCCGCCAACTAAGAAGCAGAAAAGCTGCTAAAGATGCATTCAAATTACGTCTCATTTTCCAAGAAAACTACAATATCACTGATATTATAGAACACTTTAAAACCCATTTTAAAATAGAACTGAACTCACTTATTGCTTAAACTAATAACCACTACAAATGATACAACAATCCAAAAAAACACCATTTACGATTTCGGTCCACTAGCCTATACATCGTCGTTTACAATCCAAAATCACTCGTCTTCGTTTCGGCCACCCCAATCTTAACCACTTCCACCTTTTCGACCGTTCCAACTCTGAATCCAATATCTGTATATTCTGCAATTCGAATACACCTATGTCAGTAAAACATGTTATCTCTGATTGTCACTACTTCTTCACAGAAATATAATCAAAACTCTTAACCACCTTGACCCTCTTAAAATCCCATCAATCCATCCAAAGATAATTTACCCAAGCTCATTAGTTTCCTAAAATCATGCAACTTATTAAGCCAATTATTCAATCAAATATTAATATTATTTATTATTATTATTATATATTTATAAGTTCTAATTGTGCATTGCACATAATATTACTATTAATTATATTGCTAAGCATTTTAACTATTACTATTATCACTATTATTGTCAATATCTTGATTGGTAATTAAGCTTAAGGTCTTAATGCTATATCTTTGTTTAAGTTTATCTGTAATTTGACATTCCATTTAAACTGTTCTTCATAAACAAATAAATAAAAAAATTGTAAATTCATTATATTATCTAAATTTAAACATTTTATTAATATAATATTTAAAAAAATCGTTTGTTTCTTAACGTTTAAATTTTCGATTGCGGTTGACCTTTCTGTCGAAATGCCCATATGTATTTTGAGGCGGAAAAGGTTTTGGTCTATGAAATGATAATGACTAACACTACCAGAACTGCTTGTTACAATTTATTAAGTTACACATATAAGTACACCCCGCTTGATTGGACGAAAATTGAGTGGCAAGTGTGTGTTAAGGATAATTCTTACCCCCGGAAAAGGGGTTAATAAGAGTATAGTGAGTATTCAAAAGTGTGATCTAAAAATTACCGATATCTTTAGTTATAGAAAAAAATAATCATGGTATTGTGTGTCAAATCTAATATTTATTTAAAATAGGAGCCATTAAACTGAATGCAACGTTTGGAACGATCAACCAATTTATCCATAGACTTTTAAACTCGGTTTTGGAATGTCCTGTATGACCTGCATGACGCAGCAATAGTATAGCAGTCTTCGGAACAGAAATTTGTCACACGTTGATAGATCTGAAAAATACGGAGGGTGGTCGAAGACACACATTCCTTTTTTCATCATAAATTTTATCTTCTTTCAACTGATGTGGAACAAAACGTGCACAAGCCTTTCTTTTCACCAAATCTTCAGTTAATATTGTGTACATTGTACAGGAAACTACTTTTTCCACTAACTCAGCACGATTGGTTTCTTCCAGACGTCCAAATCTTGGATCATCATTAAAGCGTTGCGGCCACTTCTAAATCGTGTTAACCACTTGTAAACTTGTGTACAACTCGAACAATCACCAACATAAGCTTACTTTAACTATTCGTGTCTCAGCAAATTTTGTACCGAGCTTAAATAAAATTTACACTTAAACCAACCATAAGTCTTCGAACTTTTTTGTGCTGTTTGAAAATGTGCAGATATGTGAAGTTTCTCAAATAGGGATTTTGTTTCAGTTTTCTGTGATATAATTGAGAACAATGTTTAAAGGAAATTTAATGTTAGTCGAATTCCTCGTATCGACATGTCATCTATACTATTATATAAAATTGATTATATGAAATCTGTATGTAACGCTTTCCTGACGCTCAACTAAGCCACTTTTAATATTTTTTAACGTGCTATAGAAAGTTGTTTTAACTTTTTGAAGATTATTAGGTTTTTTTTAGTTTTAAGTTTTTGCAAATCCACTGCAAGCACAAGCACAAAAAGTTTCGTACGTTTTTTCGTTATTTCTGCTATAATTTTTCTTCAGTTTTGTTTTTGTGAGTTAAGGCCCGAACAGAATGGTGTTATTTTTTACTCTAGTAGTGTTACTCTGATTTGACCAAAAAAAAAGTGAACAGAATGCGTGTTCAGTAACATTAGAATCGTCATACCATTGAAAATGTCAAAAAATTTTAAAGTTATTTTTTATTAATGCATTGAACAATCCTGTTCTTGCCATTTGAGAGACATACAAAGAGAGAGAAAGAGAGAGTGAGAGAGACGATGTTACCGAGTAAATTCAAATAATTTCATCTCAAACAAATTTTTGGCGGGTAACAACCAGAGTAACAAGTAACAGTATTCTGTTCGGGCCTTTACTTGCAAAACGTACAAACGTATAGTATACTCTCTGTTGAGCTGGCAGAAAAGTATTGTGCTCTTCGTTGTGTTGTTTTAGTATATGATATTCACTGTGATTGTGGCAAAAGAGAAAAAACTACGCATAACATTTTTCGTTCGGTATTTACTCTCAAAGAGTATACATCATTAATAATAAGAATGTATACTCTTTGGTTACTTTTTCCACCTTTGTGTAACTAAAAGAGCATAAAATATATTGTGTATAGTGTATACTCTTTGCACGTACCACATACAAGAGAAGGCAAAACAACGTTTTCAGGGGCCACTAGAGAGAACTTATTCATATAGAGTTCTCATTTCTCCCTTAAAAAAAAGGCCGGAGAGACTTTTAAGAAACGATTGGCTTATGTTAAATTTTAAGCAGTTGTACAGATTTCTTGTCTGTTCAACCATGTGGGGTAAAATATTCTGTTGGTTTGCGTAAGGTAAACAAGCAAATGGACGGACTGCCGTAAAAGGGGAAAATATTGAATGATAACAAAATTATAAAAACACAAGAAAGACATAATAAAAACAAAAATCAGAGACACTGTCTTCTTTCTTTGATTCTTTTGTTCAATCGTTTTTATTTGCAAGGTGTTCGAGAATATTAGGCAAATTGTGTGGAGTTTTCTTTAATTTATGAAATCGTTCTTTAACAAACGAAATCTAGCCATGGCTGCCTTGTATTTTGCCTATATTCATTTATATGAACGAAATGAAAATACCAGGCGGCCAGCAAAAAAAAAATAGGCATGATCACAAAGCAAAATCGTACAAAAATATTCCGGGTGATACAATAAGAAACCAATACAATCTTATACACGCACTATAGCTACACAACACACTCAAAATTATCACACTTTGCACGCAAGGTCGAAAAAGAAGACCAACACAACTTTATACACGCATTATACTTACACAACACACTCAAACTTATCACATATCGCACGCAAGGGAGACAATAAAAACCAACACAATCCCATAAACGTACCACACCTACACAACAAGATCACCCACACAATGGCAAGTTTTGATTTTTGACTTCAACTTCTTGAAGACAATTTTGGGTTGTGGCAGAAAACGAAATCCATTTCAAGAGCAAGTACAGTGAATGCGCATTTATTGAAAAGCCAAAGAAACCCAAGTGAAATTTCTAACTACCGTCGAATTTCCATAGGTCGAACTTTTATAAGTCGAATATTTCCATGACTCGAATTGAGTACGTTTATAGTGAAAAATCAATATAATATGTCTTCCATAACTGTCTTCCATATTTTTTATCCCCATAATTTGAACTTTTGTTATGCATTATGGTGATTCAAGATTTGGCAGTTGACTGTACGAGCAATACGTATAGTCCGCGAAGTACGAGTCTCAATCGCGCAAAGCAAATTTCGTCACCCTTACTTTGTGTTGTGTTCTTTCCTCCTCTTTCCTTGTGATCGGCAATGAAGAAAAAAACAAATGGTCTAGACTTTGTTGTTGCGTGAGCGTAGCAAAAAGGAGGAATTTTTATTCCCGCACGCGCCCCACTTCACATCGTAGCCAACAAGTCAATCTTCGCTTGTCAGGCCCCGAGCGCGTTTCGTTGTTGACTTCAAATTTGCGTGCACGCAAAAAGTATACATATTCATTCGCGCAGGAATATCTCTTTTCTTTGTCTCCCCTTATATTCGGCAAATAAGGAAAAAACAAATGTCACACGCTTTGTTGTTGGTTGAAGGCAAAATTTCTTTCTTTCTTTCCTGTATTCGCAGTAGCACAGCTGGCTTGATATCGTTTTCCCATGGGACACTTGCAGTTGCTTGCTGTTTTTTCTGCTTGTCTGCTAATCAGGGTAGAATTAGCTGTATTCAACTTCTATTTTTCAATATATCTAGCGCAAAATATGCATTTTAAATCAATTTTACTTATTTATTAAGTCATTTGTTTCTTTATTTCTAACAGCCCGAACGAATAATTTATTCGTTATTATTATAATTATTTATTATTTATTCCTTAAAAGTCCCACCAAAACCAATACAAGTAGGTGGTGGAAATTGCACTAACAAAAATCATGTTCGTCATTCATAAAAAAATCGCGCCAAACCTATACATGTTCCTTTTTCGTTATCATATCATTCCCACAACAATATCAATACAATCAAAATTAAAATGGTTCACGGCAATCAAAACAAACAAAACAAAGGTGATATACAGAAATTCCTTTTCATGCTAATTCGCGCTAAGAACACAAAATGTAGGAAGACACATCAAGAAGGGGAAACAGCGCTTGCTTTGATTTCACAACAGGCACCCACCTTCTAAAATTTCTGTTTGCCTGATTACTTCAGTTCAGTAGTTAACACAATGAGTTTGCTACACAGCGACCTGCGCTGCTACTTCGATGTTAATAGCAGACAAATAACATAAGCCAATGTCTTCTTAAAATTTGGAAAAAGCTCCAAAAGCTCGTGAGAAAAATGGGAACTCTATATGGATTAATACTCTTTGAGTAATATGATAAAATGTTTCATTCTACTATATTCATGATAATCTCCGTATCCGTTGTTATTGATCTTTTGACTGACGATTTTATATATATTTTTATTTCATTACAACTTGTTTTTTTATAGCGAAACAAAAGTTACAAAGTAAAAAAACTGCCATAGCTACCTAGGCCTTCGGCTTATAATTAAGTTTCCTAATATAATTTCCTCAAATTCCATATTGGGTACAAAGGGTTGGATATTTATATAATACTTAGAGAATAGAAGCGAAATATACAATAATTTTAATTTTTACATGTATGTTAGAAAATATAAATGTTTATAATTCTATATGAGCTGTAGTATGTTGGCAGATTTAAGGGAGTTTAGCATTTTTAGAAGGTTATTTACTGTGGAGTTTATAGTAACAGGCCGAAGTTGTCATTTGGTGTGTCATTGCGATGTTGTTGCAAAGATGTGCATTGATTTAAAATATGGTGCATAGTTATAGAAATGTTTGAAGTGCAGGAAGTGCACGGATTATTGGTATTTGATGAAAAGTAATATTGATGTGATAATATTGTGTGGCCCAGACGTAACCTTATTAATTTGCATTGGAGGAGTCTAGGTAAATCATTAATTTGCTTGTTACATAGGAAGTTACCGATATTCTATTTGTTGCAATTAAGGTTTTTACACCACTTTGATGTTTTTGAAATAGATCGGGTTTTTATTTGTAAAAAATTTATTTAAAAATCTACTAATGTGTGTACGGTTTGTATGTAGTGAAATTATTAGTGGGGCTTGGTAGTCGCGTCTTTCGCTGCTTGCTCAGCGAATTAATTCCCTTTAATGCCGACATGGTTAGGAACACAGAGTAGTTTTATTTTCAGATGGTACTTCAGTAATAGTTATCTGACTTTTTTTTTTTTTTTGATAACATTGATAGCGTTGAGATCGCGTCCAAATATGAAAGGAAGTCGGAACATATGCAGACTTTACCTTTCACCTTATATGGCTTCCACAATAGCTATAATTTCACATGAATATACTGAGGAGTAGTCTGGTAGGATAGATGCTTTGAGAACTGTGCTATAATTAGTTACGGCATAACTAAACACATTATCGTTATGTGATCCGTCCGTGTAAATAACTGTAGTCTTTTTATTTTTCTTTTTTGGCCAAATATTGTTGGAGAAGGATTGTTTATTATTGGTAGATTCATTGTAATGATTTCGGCGTGTGTCTGTTGTATCTATCTTAAGATGACAGGGAGGTTAGGATTCAGTATAAAGTTCTATGGGAGAGATAGTAATTGGTTCTAATATCGCTTTTGGTGTGAGGCCATATTGGGGGATAAGAGCCAATTTTTGAGTAGGTGGTTATTACTTGTATAAGTGTGCACGGGTGGTGATTAAATTTCCTACTTGGTAGATAATTTGTAATGTTTAAGGACTTAGTCAAGGACTTTTGCAGAATTTTTATATGGGAATATCATTTATATTATGAATTATATATATATAAATATCCAGTATTTAGTTCGTTGATGTTTGGTATATCTGTATGAGCAGAGACGTCACATCTACATTTTATTTCCTACATATATGTAGGACAACGTTTATGGCTTGTTCTATAAATGTTGCGGATAGATTGATTGTGAAGTGTGTCTCTGGATTAAGGTTTGGGAACCCCTTTTTACAGCTGTTGGAAGTTGAAGAATATTTATTGTCCTGTGATTCTTCTGACTAGTGTTTGTCGAATGCGTTATCCATTATTCTTGGGTCGGTCGACATGTTATTTTACGTGTTGTCCTTTAGGCAGTGGATTGTGGTCGATTTATGAAGACCACAGAGCCTTTTAATGTTCGTCCAAATCTGTTTAGTATTAGTTGACGGTGAAATGTCGGCTGTGAGTTGGTGTAAGCTCTCTGCTTTTTACATTCGAAGTTGTCCGCGAAAACAAGCGATTGCGTTTTAATATCTGATAATGTTTTCTTTACTAATATTACGGTTTAAAGCTCGCCAAACTTTATTTATTTTTTTTTAATTTTTAATTTATTTCGCCTATAATAATAATAATTCTTAAGATTAATATCATATATAATGTACAGTGTTTGACCCTTAATTTAAGGCCTTCTACTGAGAAGGAAAGAACGATTGTAAATAAAGTTTTCTTAAAGTAAATGTAAATATAATCAAAGAAAAAGAGGAAAAACAAAACCTTAAAATAGTGTTAGGAGTAAAACTTATAACTATATTAACACTAGGCAACCAATACAGATAGACTAAGCGCGAACTTAGTTTTGGTGATGGTCGTTTGCGCAAGATTGCCATGATTTTATTTAATTTATTTTAAAACATGCTGTTTTGGGGACAGCAAGCGTTTTTGCTAACCGCTGATTGACAAACCCAAGAAAACGATTGTATTATGAAGAAAAAAACAAAACGCGCCAAAATGCATGTGTATGGCTTGACAATTTGTGTATGACAATGTTACGTATTTTAGCAAAAGGGAGTACAACAGAGTTGATATTTTTAAAACAACAAGAAAATGCGTAATTCTGTAGACCTTCGCTTAGTGTGGTGAATACAAGTGTTAATTAAGCAATTAATTGCTCATAACATCCTCCCCCCGTTGAAGGTCTCCTTCTTTCAACATCATCCATTGGTAGTAGACACAACTTGGCTACGGCTCGCTTACTGATTCCAGTGCTGGTACGAACGTTTGCAACACGAGCTACGCCATCATCGCCTGTAATGCTGTCGACCACACGGCCGATTTCCCATTTCATCGGTGGTAGGTTGTCGTCTTTGAGCGGTACCAGAGCGCCCCCGGGGATATTTACTGATTTCAAGCGCCACTTAGCTCTCTCCTGTAACAGAGTGAGATAAGCCGTGCTCCATGCCTTCCACAATGACTGTTGTATTTGACAAACGACTTGCCAATTCCTCAAACGGTTTGGGTTTATGCTGGTTAGATTTGGCTCCGGAACTCCTGTCAGCATTCCACCAGTCAAGAAGTGCCCTGGAATTCAGTGAATAACCTGTAGACGTTGTGGCTGACACGTCAAACACCACACGTAATTTAGTCGTAGTGCTGTCAGCTTTCAAAACGCAGTGATGTGGTAAGAAATAAAATGCTATGCCAGGTTGAACCGAGTTAATCGGCGTCATGTGCTTAAAGTCGCTGTATTCTTTAATGAATGCCGCATATTCTTGCTTCAATTGAGGCTGTTATCGAATCTTTTCTCTAATGTCGTCAGCCGATTTACTGATCGTGTGTACGAATCGCCTAGAGCACTTAAGGCAACCGGGCGGCATATTCGCCCGTATCCAATCGGTGAAAGCTACTCACAAAATGCTTCGCGTAATCTAAGTCTTCCTTCGATCTCTTGATCTCAGTTGAGTGTGTCATTCAACCTCCCAAAAGGGCTTCACTAGCTCGTGTAAAGCGGAATCAGAATCATGATCCAACGAATCGGCAAGGACAACCACTAACATTTCCAGAGACGATCCAACCTAACTTGGTTTTCTGGAGAGTTGGTATACTTGGACCTAGCCGCAGCTGTCCCACGCATAACATGTCGAAGAATAAGCTGGCACCGGTAAGCATGTCGATTCCCTGCGGCCGATAAAATGCGGCGTCGGCGAAGGTGATATTCGCTGGTATATTCCACTGAACAGATGACAAGTTTGCTTCAGGTTGATTAGAACGACGACAGCTGAAAAAGAGGTACTGTAATTTCCATCGGTTGATGGCAATGATATCATAATTTTCTCTTTCGCAATTATATCCGACTGACCGAAGCCCGAAATAATAGTTTTGGATTTGCCTTTTTCGATTTGCAACCGATTAGCTAGCACGCGGTTACGCAATGAAGTTGCGAAGCGGAGTCAAGCAATGCTCTGCATGGAAACAAAATTTGACCATGACCACAGCAGTGACAAGAATAGTGCAAGTATTCGTGGCATGGTTGCTGCTAAGCAATGTAGTAGGCTTGGAGTCAATGACAAGAGCGCTTTTAGCTTCGCGGCCAACCGGGGTTTTGGTTCTTTCTTGAACTTGCTGATTTAAATAAAGCAATGAATGAACATGACCTGCAGCAACTTGACTTGCAGTCTTTTATGAAATGGCCCTCTCCCAAGCATTTGATGCATAACTTTAGCCTTTTGGTCTCTTTGAGGCGAAGTGAGGGCGATAAATTTTGGAACAGTGGACAAATTACGATGGCATGATCGGCCTGATAAAATACGCATCGCCTAGTAGAACTTGTGGCCAGGAACGATTTCTTAACTGATAATTTTATAGAATTCACCTGGCGTACGTGTTGCCAAGGCCAATTCCACATTCTCCAAAATCCGGGGTCGGCGCTTGAAAAAAGCTGCCATTAATTCCCATGACGGTAGACCATGTACAGGTAATTCCTCTTCCCATTTTGCCAATCAAGTGGATGAGAAATCTGTCGAGTATTTCCTCTTTCGTCGCGATATTGCTCAACTCTCGAAAATGCGCGCTGCTCTTGTCAATAATCTCTCGCAAGTCAGCTGCCGAATTATCAGCCATTCTTTTCAAGCCAAATAGCTGAATAATACGCGCCTGAAATTGAATGCTTTTATTATCGAATCGCCTTTTCAATAAAGTTACCGCTTTTGCATAATTTTCGTGACAGATCTCCAAAGACTGAATTGCATCCAGAGCTGTGCCAGTCAAACTCGATCTCAAATGCTGGAACTTTTCGATGCTGCTCAAAGATGGCCCCTTGTCAACAATGACCTAGAACAATGACCAAAAGTCTGGCCAGTCAGTGACTGTACCACTAAACACAGGCAGTTGCAACGCCGGCAAACGCGTCCTAACTGTTGACACGCCAGGGATACCAAATGTTCAACAAGAGTAGACGTATGCAAATCTTTCATGGATCGCACGCCTAAATATCTAGTCATGGAAGCCTTTGCCATGATGAATGCTTCAATAAATTCAATAAATCTGATGCGATTATCGCTATTCACCTTACCTACGCAGACTTGTTCGAGCTGTGTTTGGTTGTCTTTGAATTGACACTGCAACTTCTAGAGCTGTTCCAATTTGACGGCTATGATGGACTCATCCAAGTCCAGTAGTTTGCTTTCAGCCGCTGCATCAAGCGTGCATTGGATTTGGTTTAAAAACCACTGACTTTTCCGCTTAAGGTATTCACAGTTCTTATCTACCGTTTTCACGAATTTGGATTTCTTTCCTCTATTTGCCCTTGGCATTGTGATTTCAATAACCAAACGATAAGCGATGAAGATGTAGCGGACGCACAACAACAATGCGAGCCAATTTCCACGAGTGTTGTTGTTGTTGTCACCAAATGATCCAAGCCAGACAAAAGGTCAATGCAGAGCAACAACGCAATTTACCGTTGCTGTTTGCATAAAGAGTATACCGAAAAATAATAGATTTACAAATTAAACGCGAAATAATTAGATTGACGATTAAATCTCCGGTATTTGCTTCAATAGTTTTGCTAATATCACGTCTGGGTCACCAATGTTTTTGCTGACCGCTGATTGATACGCCCAAGAAAACGATTGAATTACGAAGAAAAGAACAAAACGCGCCGAAATGCGTGTGTATGGCTTGACAATTTGCGAACGAATGTAATGTATTTTAGCAAGAGAGAGTTCAACAGAGTTGATATTTTTAGAACAACAAGAAAATGCGTAATTCTGTAGACCTTCGCTTCTGTAACTGCTCAGGACAACCGATTAACGGGTCTCGACCCTACGTAAAATGTCCTTCCACGCATTCCTGTCTTGCGTCCTTCTCCTGTTTAGAATTCCCAAGTTCCACAGAACCTGCGTCACTTGGTCCTTCCACCGGAGTCGTGGTCTTCCTTGCCGTCTACGCCCAGCCACCATACGAAGAACATGTCCAAACCAGCGGATACGTTGCACGTTAATCCGTTTGACTACGTCAATGTCATCGTATAGTTCATACACCTCGTCATTCCATCGAATACTGTACTCACTGCCAACACGAATGAGGCCAAATATTATTTTAAGAATCTTTCTCTCGAATATCCCCAGGGCTGCTGAATCGGTTTGAGACAAAGTTCAAGATGCCGCACAATACAATAGAACTGGCAGGATGAGTGTCTTATACATGGTTATCTTTGTCTGACGAGAGAGGGGCCCACTACTCAATTGGCTATTGAGCGTAAAGTAGCATCTATTGGTCAAAGTTATTCTTCTTTTTATTTCCATGCTGGTGTTGTTTTTGCTGGTGATTATATATATAGCCAAGATATATGAAGTGCTTAACTACCTCGAAATTATAGGTACCTGCCGTCAGCTGAGAGTCAAGACGAAGCGACTCTCTATTAGAGCATACCATGAATTTCGTTTTACATTCATTTACTGCTAAACCTACTTTTACCGATTCTATTCAATTGCATTTAAGGCTTCTGTTACATCATGCTTGCTACGGCTAGCTATCCATATTTTGCAGATGAGCTTGTGCATGTTAATAACAAGCGTATTGCCACCGTCTTTAAATAATTCAGCAGAAAGGCCATCAGCACCCGCCGCTTTATTGTTCTTTAGACGCTTGATAGCGGCTTTAACCTCATCATAGCTGAAAGGTGGTATTTCAATTTCGTCCTCCACGATTGCATCTGCTTCTATGCTGGTGGTATTGTCGGTATCATCACCTGCAAACAACCAGTAGACCTTCGCTCAGTGTGGTAAATACAAGAAGTGTTAATTAAGCAATTAACTGCTCCTAACAATGCACTTAAGGATAAAAGTGCCAAAGTGAACATGCTGGAACTTTGGTGACAATTTATTTGAGGGGATTTATTACAGGATGGCAGTTATTATTTAGTAATTGTATTTTGTCTTTAATCATTCAGATTCTAGCTTTTTGATGGAGGCAGGTGGTTAGATAAAAAAAGGTCAGATTTAGGATTATTTTTAAAATCTTGTATCGAATTCTTTGAAGTTTGTTTATGTGGATTTGTGTCACCCCATACAACAGACCCGTATAAGATTAATGGTACAAATATCGATTTATATATTAGCAGTTTGTTTGGAATGGAATAGCCTGACTTACGATTTATTGGTGGATACAATCTTGTTTACTTTGTCAATAGTTTTATTGATATGTAAGTTAAATAACTTTTTTATCTAAAAACAAGCCGAGGTAACGGACGCACGACATCATAAGCATATGTCCTGATTTACCAGACATAAATTTGAGGAGGATAAAGAGCACGTAAAAAAAGTAAAGTAAAAAAAAGATACATTTTCTCTTTTCACAGTTTAACTTGATGTTCCACTTGTGATAATAGGTAACTAAGATATTAAGAGCACTTTGCAGATTGTTTTTATTAGAGTTAAAACTTTCGCTTGAACAGGGTTGTCAAAATGTGGAATGTCAAACATGTAGATGTTATAAAGTAATGGCCCAAGCACTGAACCCTGAGGCACTCCAGCCACGATAGGCGAGGGTTTTGATGACACGCCATTAACAACAGTAATGAAGGATCTGTCGTCAAGAACACTTTGAATAATTTAAGTCATATAATCTGGTGTGTTGGTGATATGCAACTTGTGCAGTAGACCGTCATGCCAAACGGTATCGAAGGCGGCTTGAATGTCTAACGTAAGCAAGATGACGGATTTTTTGTTTTCAAGGTTAAGCTTGACAAAACGTTTAAGCTTCAGAAGTGGATGGGTGCAACTGAGTTTTGTTCTAAACCCAAATTGCTCAGCCGGAAGTATGGAGTTTGCTTCAAGTTTAAAGTACAGCCTTTTCTTAAGGATTTTTTCAAAAATTTTTGAGAAGCAGCATAGCAGACTGATTGGCCTATAGCTTTCAGGAGAATCAGGTGGTTTGCCTGGTTTATGAATAGCTATGACTTTGGCCAACTTCAAAATTGTTGGGAAATAAGCTAGCTTAAGGCATGCATTGTATAACTTAGCCAGATAAGCGATAACCCTTTTTGGTAGGTTTTTTATACAAATATTTTGAATACAATCAGGACCAGCAAAATCTTTTGTTTTGAGCGAACTTATTATATATATCTTAGAGATTGTGGTCTCCGTAAAACTAAAGGTCTCGGGAATTAGCGCATTAATTTGAAGTAGAACATTATCGACAGCAGTTTTAGTTGCACTGTCAGGAAGAGACTCAGTTAACTTGTGTTTGCTTCAAAAATGTTGTTTAGTAGTTTTGCTTTTTGTTCATTCATGGCAAATCTCTCATTTTTGTAACTCAAGCATGGTATAACTGAATTTTATTTTTAATGGCTTTGGTTACCTTCCTGAAAGGCTTCGAGTGGTTATCAAATTTCTTGAATTTTCCATTCCAACTGATATTGTTGAAGTTAAAGATTTCAAACTTTATAAGACGATTAGAGTGATCCAGCCGTGCTTTAAAAATGGGTAAACGAGTTCTGCACCTGTGAACTACATTCCGTATTTTTGTAAGTTCACGGACGTGATTAGAAAAATTTATTTTAGGGTAGTTGATAGGTACCCTAGGGATGCTTTTTTCGGTGGCCTCCTCAATTTTTTAATTTAAAGCGTTAATCATGTTGTCAATTTGGTCTTTATCAGGTGGTGAGTCAAATGTGGCTCCGGATATCAACATTTGAAAGTCACTAGTTAGCGGGCGTCTAAAGCGCTTCCAGTTTTCTTTAGAAAACTTTAAGTCGGTTTTATGTCTCAATGCAATACTGGTAGATACCGTTACCATTACAGGAAGATTTTCAGATGAAAGATCGTAAAGTGTGCTAGGCGTACTAAGAATATTCGGTTCATTCTTAAGAAACAAGTCTAAAGTAGAGGGCTTCAAATTGTGCTTAGGTGGTATATAGATAGGCTCACTTGGAAAGAGCAATGTGAAATTACCTAGTACAGAGAGGTTGTGCAAAACATTACCCCAACAATAAGCATTAGCACTATTCCAATGCTGACTTCTCGAGTTAAGGTCACCTGCGATGAGATACCGACCAGGAATACGTGAAAATTTAATTAAGTCAGATCTAAACATAGACTTTTGATGACCACGGTTTACCGTGTCACAGCAGTTACATATGCAGTTTGCAGTGTTACCCGGGAAGTAAGTAGAAATGAATTTAAGCGAATTATTATTGCCTAAGTCTACTTCAACACATACATTTCCAATTATATGAGTGTCAATATTGCAACACCACCCCCTCTACAATTGTTGCGATCCATTCTATATACACTATAATTTCTGAGCTTAAGGGGATCTCTCTGCGTCAGCCAGGATTCAGAGATTAAGCAAACATGTATAGTGTGCTTGATAAGAAAATCCAACAGCTCAAGTTTCTTGTTTTTAATGGCACGCGCGTTCCATGCCAAAACATTAAGAGAGTTTAGCAAGCTATATGATTGAGAAGACATACTTAATTGCTAATTGAGTTATAACATTAAATTGTTCAGCCTTTGTTTAACAGTTGCCTATCTTTGAGAGTCACAACAACAATCGGAAACAATCGGAAAGTTCTCACCATAAGTAGCGTTGTCGTGCGGGAAACCGGCTTGGCGACTTCCGTTTAGATTACTGTTGCTCATTACATTATTGTGGTTTACGCTGCGCTTGCTTGGTTTATACAATTATATTCTTTTTTGAGCTGTTGTAACGTTACAGATTTAGTCTCAAAATAAACAATATAAAGAAGTATGTCCAGTCCACTTCGCGTTTTTTTTTCCCACAGTTTTTACATCGATGCATTTCAAGCCAGGATCAATTAAAATTCTCTTCACTTCGTCATTTGAACATTTATCAAGTCCAGAGTACCGCCTTATAAGGTTTCGTATTTCAAGAGTCGTGAAAATAGAACTCATAATTGATTTCTTTTAATTTTTTGGACACTGTAGTGTAAGGAATAATGAACTTCAAAAAAATTATTATCTTCGACTGAACTCCGTCGCGATCGGTCATACTCAAACGCTTACTCCACAAACCTTCCTTATGAGATCTATTGAAGTATACAGTTAAGTTAAAAAGAGAACAGAAAAAAGTTCTGCAAGTGCAGACTGTTATCGCCAAACGGCAAAAATATAAACAAAACAAAAGCATATAATAAAAAAGTGTAATCGAAAAAAAAAAATTAACTTCGACACCATAGTTCGCCCGATCCTCATACAGTGATAACCACTGAGAACATGGAAACAGACATCTCCTCCCTCAAGGTGAAACTAAAACATTCTTGTAGAAAGAACTGATGAAACACTTAACAACATCTCGCCTTTCTTAATCAAAAAAATTATTGATAACACTTGCGGTGACAGTGAAGTAGAAATGTGCAAAAAGCACTCATTGGACTCTTGTTAGTTAAACCGAAAAACTAACAACCTAATAGATTACTTCAATTAAAGTCATTCACTAGTAAAATAAATGTCAAAGTATCGATGCACGGAAATCTGAGCAATTCGAATGGTGTAATTGTCTCAAACGACCTTCGCAGAATATCCGCGGAGATCATTCTAGCAGAACTTAAAGATCAGCCCGTAGATGAAGTTTAAAAATACTCAAAAAAGTTGATCATGTATTAAAAGAGACGGGTTTAGTGATCATAACTTTCGAAGCATTGGAAGTCCCACAGTACTCGGATTCGAGAGAATCACTGTTCGTGCTTATGGCTTCTGCCATTATTGGGTGCAACAACTGCCTACGTTTCGGCCATATCCACAAAGTTTGCCGCAGTGCTAAAACGTGGGTAGTTTGCTGACTTAACCACCATACCAATCCCTAAAATAACATCAGTTACTAAAAAAGTACTACATAGAAATACCCCCAAAAGAATTCTTTGGCAACTCAAAACCAAACCGAAATGATCAGATAAACCCAAAAGCAAAAAGTAGAATGTTAAAAATTATCCACTAACACAAGACAGTGAGATTAATTATACAACGTAAGCACAAATTCAAATTCAGTCTCCCATTGGTTGATCGAGCGACTTTCGCTTCTCCACCCCCCCCAACGTATGAGAAACGGGTCGGGGCTTGATCAATCACTGGGGGACTACATTTAAAATCACTGTAGTTAGAAACAAGTTGAAATATCACACTTACATACCTATTTATAGCTTCCACTTATGTACAAGAAATTTTTTGCTAAATTTGCTCTTTTCTTTTTTATAAAATGCCTTTAAAGATTATTAAATGTGTACTAATATAAGTTGTATTAGTTAACGTAGCTTAAGAAAGTTCTGTAAATGTCAAATGTGTGAATGCCCAAAAGGCGAAAGAAATAAAGTCAGTCTGCGTCGTGCTGTGAAAGGAAACAGACGTGTGTATTAATTGGCCTACAAATGGAATCGAAAGTGAACTGCAGATAATTATCAAAAAATGTAAGCCCCACATCATTGCTCTTCAAGAAACCCATATTCATGACATAAAATACACTATTACAATACCCATTAACTTTATTCTGTTTTCAACTAACAATTCAACTTCATATGGCGCGTCAGAAATTCTGGTTCACAATTCATTCCAAACAACAGAATTTACGCTTCCAAAGAACTTCGATGTTGTTGGCATAGAATTTGAATCTAATAAGAAAATAAAGATCATATCAGCTTAAATTCCCCCAAATCATACATTCACAGAAACTGACCTAGATAACATACTCAACCACCAATCTGGCTCAATAATTTTAGGTGATTTCAACAGTTGGGGAACCCAATATTAGAGGCAAAACACTTATTAAGTTCCTCAATAACTCCAATCTCCCACCCACTACAGCACTCACTACACCTTTACTCATATGGATTTATCTTTCTGCTCACATGAAAAAGTCACCGATAGCGAATGGCAAGTTATGGACGACCTTCACGGAAGTGATCACTTCCCGATCCAAATAACAATGTTCAATAACAACAGTAAACAAACGAAGCACAAACTCATATTTAAAACGAACCTAGCTAATTGGAATCACTTCCAAAAACAAACTTAACCTTTAAGTAATAATATCGCTATGTGTTGCAACGTAAATAAAGATGATAGCAATCTAAACAAAATTATTTTACAAACAATTTACCACGGTGGAACCAAAAGTTGGAATACCTACGACAAGAAAAGCAAAAAGCATGGCAAACTCTAAAGAGATAAATCTCAACAGAAAATATTATTAGTTACAAAAAAGCAAATTCTATATTCAAAAGACAGCTTAAAGTAAGCAAAAGAGAAGCCCTTTCTGCATTTACTTCTGATATACAACCTTTCATTCCAACCACCAATAAGGCGCTTCCGTGGCCTTCCAAATAAGAAACATATTAATGCCATAACCCACCCAAATACCACCATCTGTATAACGAACAAGCTATAAAAAGCTAACACATTTGCGGAATATTAGACACCAAATTCCCACAAAAATTTGTTAACTGCAAAAACTCGATGAATAACACACACATACCTACACCATCAAAGACTGCTCCACTTGTTGAGAATGATATAACCATAATAGAACTACTATCAGCACTCTCTAGTTTAAAAGGTCACACGCCAGGCATTGACCGAATTTCTTACCCTATGATTAATAATACAGCTTACTCATTTAAAAACAGACATTTAAAAACAGGAAAATTAAAACTAGAGTAGCTAACCATATATCTAATAAGTATCCAATTTACAGTGGTATTCCTCAAGGATCTCCATTATCGGTTATATTATTTTTAGTACAAATTCTTATATTATTTAATACAAATAATACAAATTCATCTATTAGCTAAACTTAAGCAAAAGCAAACTAATTTGACAATTAATAGCCGAATGGTGTGCATTCTCTGGATCTTCCCTATCATTCTCCAAATGTACACATCTACATGTATGCAGAAAGAATATATGTCACTGAACAATCGGAACAAATAAATACACTATTCCAAAAGTCTCCAACCTTAAAATATTAGGCCTTAGCATTAACGATAAATACAGATGGAATAACCACATCGAAAATCTCGCAAATTCTGTCACTCAAAAACTCAATATCAAATGTTTATCTAGTCCCAAATTTAACAGCAACACCCACAATCTCATCTCCATATTAAAAGCAATTTTCAAAACCAAAATAGACTATAGCATACCCTTTTATGGCAACGCACCAATTTACTCATTGCCAAGAATTCAATGTATTTTAAACACA
The DNA here is from genome assembly GCA_035041755.1 of Cacoxenus indagator. Classification (NCBI taxonomy): domain Eukaryota; kingdom Metazoa; phylum Arthropoda; class Insecta; order Diptera; family Drosophilidae; genus Cacoxenus; species Cacoxenus indagator. The sequence continues at coordinate 321,459 of JAWNKX010001092.1, forward strand.
GCCATCAGATCAGTTCTAGGTGCTTTTCGCACAACACCAGTTAACAACCTCCCAATGGGAGCCAATATTTCTTCTGTTACGGAACGATGTGACTTTCTCACTTCAAAACTTATTCAATGCATTCCCTTATAATTTCGCTTTACACAAATTAGTACCCAAACTGAAAAACAAAAGTAATAATCCAGAAATTCCGTCTGTTATCTATAATTCAATCAAACTATGTGAAAAATACAATATCCCAGTTATTCCCATTCCAAACGTAACACAAAAAAACCCATTCTGGGGTCTACCAACAAATGCTATCTTAACATAACTCAACCAGTATAACAAAAATGACACTGATTACTCCATATTTAATAAACCTTTTTTAGAAATTAAAGATTTATACAGTAACTACAGCTTTATTTAGACCGACGAATCCAAATCTGACTATGACATCTCATTCGCTATAACAAGCTAAGAGGCCCACTTAAAATTGGACTTTTACCCCCATACTGCACTATCTATACTGCTGAAATTATCGCTATATATGAAGCTATCAACCTAATTAAAAGCACACACGGCAACTTTATAGTCTGTTCTGACACCCTATCAGCTCTGCAAGGGATTAAAATCATTGAAAATCACAACTTCTATGAATAAGTCTGAAGATCCCTCTTACTAAAACTTTCCTTTTCCAAACTAATCCTTTTCTGGTTTCGGGGACACAAAATAATAAAAGGTAACGAAACTGCGGACTAAGAATCAAAACTAACTTCTTTGATATAAGCAAACTCCTTAAAAGCAACCTAAGATTAAAAAGTCTCAATAGACAAACATCAACCAGGAATGCCGACATAAAAAATAAAAAACAATCAGCAGACCAATTTACCAAATCCATAGACCAATATCAAATATCAAGGATCAACCCAACGAAAACAATCAGATTACGATTAGGCCACACAACCATAACACATCAACACTACATCGATACTACCAAATCTAACAGATGCCATCTTTGCCAAACTAACGCCGAAATTAGCATAGACCACATATTTAATGTATGTCCTACCTTATCTAATATCCGGTTCCGAATCCTTTGCCTTACCAATGTCACTGAATTATTGCCAGACCCATCCCAAAAAAACATAGATAATAATCGAATTCTTAAAAGAAGCAAACTTGTTCCATTTAATATAACGCTAATAATACAAATTTTGTTTATATATATATTTAAAAAAAACACTATATATTTAAATGTTCACTAAAAATTTATACATACTTATACCCAACCAGTATTTCATATGTAAAGTACTAATAAAAGCCTACCATCAAGTAGTCTTTAAGGAACATATACATTATTTAAATCTAATACCCTATTTATAGTGGGCTAGGATTCAAATTGCTGGTGAATCCATAAATGGATTGGACAACGATTCGAAAAAGTTCTGCCGATTTCTGACAGTGTTGCAAAGTTTATGGTCGGAAATTGCCATTCTCAACAGTCTTCTTCTTGTTTTTGTGCGGCAAAACAATACACAGCTGATCATGGCTCTAAACAATACACATTATAAATTATTCTAATATATAAATTTTTTCCACAAATTGCAATTTTTCAATTCTTTCACTTGTCGCAATTTGTCAACGTGCATATAACCAAAACAATGAAAAGCTGATAATGACTTGGAATCGGCAGTGTGAACAGCAAGATTCGATTCAGTGATCCAGCTGCACTGTAAATAGGCTACAAATACTGTATCATATAGCGGAAGGCCACTATATGCCAGTGATATATTTCATAAGTTAGGTTGTAAGGGTTTAACTGCAATCTTGCTGTTTATAATAATAAAAATAATAATAATAATAATAATAATAATAATAATAATAATAATAATAATAATAATAATAATAATAATAATAATAATAATAATAATAATAATAATAATAATAATAATAATAATAATAATAATAATAATAATAATAATAATAATAATAATAATAATAATAATAATAATAATAATAATAATAATAATAATAATAATAATAATAATAATAATAATAATAATAATAATAATAATAATAATAATAATAATAATAATAATAATAATAATAAATAATAAATAATAAATAATAAATAATAAATAATAATAATAATAATAATAATAATAATAATAATAATAAATAATAATAATAATAATAATAATAATAATAATAATAATAATAATAATAATAATAATAATAATAATAATAATAATAATAATAATAATAATAATAATAATAATAATAATAATAATAATAATAATAATAATAATAATAATAATAATAATAATAATAATAATAATAATAATAATAATAATAATAATAATAATAATAATAATAATAATAATAATAATAATAATAATAATAATAATAATAATAATAATAATAATAATAATAATAATAATAATAATAATAATAATAATAATAATAATAATAATAATAATAATAATAATAATAATAATAATAATAATAATAATAATAAATAATAATAATAATAATAATAATAATAATAATAATAATAATAATAATAATAATAATAATAATAATAATAATAATAATAATAATAATAATAATAATAATAATAATAATAATAATAATAATAATAATAATAAATAATAAATAATAAATAATAATAATAATAATAATAATAATAATAATAATAATAATAATAATAATAAATAATAATAATAATAATAATAATAATAATAATAATAATAATAATAATAATAATAATAATAATAATAATAATAATAATAATAATAATAATAATAATAATAATAATAATAATAATAATAATAATAATAATAATAATAATAATAATAATAATAATAATAATAATAATAATAATAATAATAATAATAATAATAATAATAATAATAATAATAATAATAATAATAATAATAATAATAAATAATAAATAATAATAATAATAATAATAATAATAATAATATAATAATAATAATAATAATAATAATAATAATAATAATAATAATAATAATAATAATAATAATAATAATAATAATAATAATAATAATAATAATAATAATAATAATAATAATAATAATAATAATAATAATAATAATAATAATAATAATAATAATAATAATAATAATAATAATAATAATAATAATAATAATAATAATAATAATAATAATAATAATAATAATAATAATAATAATAATAATAATAATAATAATAATAATAAAATAATAAATAATAATAATAATAATAATAATAATAATAATAATAATAATAATAATAATAATAATAATAATAATAATAATAATAATAATAATAATAATATAATAATAATAATAATAATAATAATAATAATAATAATAATAATAATAATAATAATAATAATAATAATAATAATAATAATAATAATAATAATAATAATAATAATAATAATAATAATAATAAAATAATAATAATAATATAATAATAATATAATAATAATAATAATAATAATAATAATAATAATAATAATAATAATAATAATAATAATAATAATAATAATAATAATAATAATAATAATAATAATAATAATAATAATAATAATAATAATAATAATAATAATAATAATAATAATAATAATAATAATAATAATAATAATAATAATAATAATAATAATAATAATAATAATAATAATAATAATAACAATAATAATAATAATAATAAATAATAAATAATAAATAAGAATAATAATAATAATAATAATAATAATAATAATAATAATAATAATATATAATAATAAGAATAATAATAATAATAATAAATAATAATAATAATAATAATAATAATAATAATAATAATAATAATAATAATAATAATAATAATAATAATAATAATAATAATAATAAATAATAAATAATAACTTTTGGAGCAGACACCGTGATTGCACTCTCACTCGCCGTATCGCTAATATTGTCTTCAGGGTCGTTCGTAATGGTCTGAAGCGGACGAAAGTAATTTACGTAATTGTTTTTGGTGACACCTGCACCTAGTTTTAAAGTTTTCAGCTTAATGTAGGTTATTGCTTTAAGACTGTAAAGCAATTTATATACCTAGACACCGCGGTGACGAACAACAACAACATTAGCTTAGAGATCAAACGAAGACTAACCCTTGACAACCCTTGACAGGTGCTACTTCAGGCTCAGTAGTCAGCTGAATAGTAGAGCCCTCTCTCGACAGATGAAAATTGCACTACAAGACGCCCATTCTCACATTGCTTTTATGTGGTGCGGAAGCCTGGACAGTAACACAATTGGATTTAGCCGCTCTTAAAGTGGAGAGAAAAGTTCTTCGGAAGACCTTTGGTATTATTTGCATTGACGGTAACTACGGTATTCGATGGAACGACGAGCTGTATGAGCTACACGGAGACATTGATTTGGTCAGAAGAATGAATGCTTAGCGACTTCTCTGGCTTGGCCATGTGGTACGTATGGATGCTGAAACTCCATCTCGTAAGGTATTCGATACGGCAGCTTATGGTCAGCGAAGGAGAGAGAGACAGCGACTACGTTGGCATGACCAGACGACTGAAGCACTGGAAAATCTTGGTATTACCAACTGGCGAAGGCGTGCGCAAGGCAGGGGTGCCTGAAGACAAATGGGGTTGTTGTGGCCAACTAAGAAAAATAAGTGTTTGTGTGTTACATGTCGAATAGTACAAATTTTTGTTTAGGTGGTATATAGCGATTATGTTAAATTTTTTAATTGACTGAATGCCAATTACAGATTTTTGAAGATTCTTGGTTTTTTACTTGCATACAATGGTATAATTCGCTTACTTGTCCTTAACAAACTCTTTGGGAATATCTCTATTTTTGTTTCCTTGTTGATTTTGAGATCGGCTTATCTTCTTCAGTTGAGTAAGTCGACTAGACATCATCCAATGGTAGGTCTATGACTTCGTAAGTTATTCGTTGTCGGGATGCGTATTGTTGTTGTTCGATTAGGGGTTTGCGACTGGCTGGTTCCTCTGTTCCTCCTATTGCTCTTGATATAGCTGCGGTTGTTGTTGTGGTTGGTGTGTGTTATACGTTTGTGTATTAGGTTTGAGTTATAATTTAGATGGATTTTCCTTATTCGAAGTGTTGTTTATAAATAAATTACTAGCGGCTTGTAAATACAGGTATCCATTATCTCTATGTATTGACCAGGCGATTGTCTACTTTTTCCGATGGAGCTATGATCATTGTTAGGTAATTCTTTTCCGTAGCACTTTATGCATCTGGTGCCGCATGTGCATATTTCACTCTCTTCATAATATGTTGAACTTGGCTGCAATTCATGCAGGTTCTCTTTTGCTTACACATAATGGCGATGTAGCCGAAAAGTTTGCAGTTGTTACATCGAATTTGAAGAGTTATGATTGTACGGATATTTACTTTTTCGTAACCTATGTACAAGTGTTCCGGTAGTTTGTGGATTGCAAATGTAAAAATTACCAACCCGGTTTCTATCAGCTGCTTGTCTTTCATTTTGAAAATGTTTCGTGAACTAATTGTTATTTTAATTCTTCTAAGATTTCTGTTTTTAGAATGTTTCTTAATTCGTTGGTGTATGTCAGATGTGTCTGTGCTTTGATACCGAAACTGGTATTTTAATAGGCATTTGTGAAAGTTGTAGTTGTTTGTTCATCTGCTGAATGTTTTTTGTTTTGCTTAAAATGTTTCCATCCCTAGTTTTCTGGCACATGAGCACCTCGCCGATGTCTTTTTTGATAACGAAGACAGATATACTGGCAAAGGATTCATTGTCAGACCTACTAATTATTAGGTATTTGCCATCCTGAGAAGGAGGATTTGTTTCCTTCAAATGTTAGGAAGCCCGAACCGAGGCATTCGCTTTGATTTTTTATTTGTATTTTTTTTTGTTCCCTCTTTCGTAGCTTTCTAATCAGTCAGCCATTAACGACTGGAGCTGGTTTCTCACTGTCTATTTTAGTACAGACTCATTTCTCTAGTTACTGTTTTTGTAAAGTTGCAAACGTTTTGTGTTATACTATATGTCGTATATTTAATTGTTGCTATACGCTAAAAAGGTGTCGTCAACAATTGCTTTTAGAGGCTATAATATCGAAATATATACTACCGATATATGCTAATATATATTTCTACATTTAATTTTATAAATCTGATAATTTGTGACGTTGTATAACTTGGAACTCTGTTGGCAGTAGGACCGAATTCAGCTTATTTTGTCATTTAACTTAGCTTGTAGGCAGACTTTAATTATTTTCTTGCCACGTGTGTTTGGGAGCATAAATTGGCAGTCGGATATTTGCTTTACTAGGTTAGAGAGAACTAAATATTTTTTTAGTCTCTCTAACAGCCGATTTTTCAGTAGCTTGAATTGGAAAAAGTATTTAAAAGCAAATGTACTTATAAATGGTTAGATTCATAGCAATTTTCACACCATATATATGAAAATGAAAGCAAAAAATAAAAAATATTAAATAAATAAATAAATAAAATTAAATAAGAAAGGAATCTTCCGCCTTCCACTTTACGACTCCAAATCAATAGTTAAAATTTCACGTTATTTTGTAAATTTAATCATTTCGCAGATTCAGCTAAAGTTCTTGGACTTTCATCTCAGCAAACCGAACGATTGTGAAACCAATTTTCTTGATATATTTCCGGAGCAAACTGTGATGCCTCTGAGGTGAGTACAAAATAGCGTACAAATGGGCGACTTTGCTCTACGAATTCCACTGGGAGGGATATTATAACACGGAAGCCAAAACAAGTCCATGTCGAGAAACGTCGAAAGCGGGAGCCCAAACTTGTCGGCGATGTTGGTCTTGCAAAAGTACTCGTAATTTTCAATTTAATTTCTAATAAAATTAGATTGCCTGTGAGTGAAGGTGGGCCGCATTGAAAGAACATGGCCCAGGAGGGCGTTTGAAGCGTTGATATTGATATTTTTTGGTTCACCGTTTAAAGCTTTCTAATATAATACGGCGACTGAAAATTGGAGATTTTCGTCTCATGCACGAATTTGGCTTTTAGACTTTAGACTTTGCTGCTGCTTCTGTTTGAATCGCAATCGCAACCCCATGTTTACAGCCATCTACCCACACCTGGTAATGGTACACCACACATAAAGTAGCGCGGCTCACCCCTTCCTTGTGGCCATAGCCAGTCACTTTTCCAATACGGGTATATCAGTCATCTTGTGAATCTGTATCTGTCTGTATATCTGCTTGCTACCGACATTATCACCACTTACTATTTATTGCCGCCATCCTTGTCTCCATTCTCGTACTCATCTTTGCTCACAACTTGTTGCTCACACGCTCGACAACTTGGCTGCTTTCAATTGATGTGCCAAAGTACTCGAGCCGTTTGATGGGGTTACGTTGGACCGCATATCCGTCTTTAATTTATTTGAGTATTACACATTTTCAATTGTTCGTATGCCATTTTTAAATCGATTCAATTTCCTTTCCATGTCTTCCTTTTCTTTGTGGTCTTTCTTTATTTTTATTTTCATCTGCTTTAACTATTTCCTTGGACTGTTATCCCCTTAAATTCTCCTTAACTGATTAAGTGAATACGATTGCCATTGATTTTTCTGCCTGATGCATCTCCTACGTTTAGCATTTCAAATTTAAGTCTGGCAACGTCAAGCGGCACCAATTGCGACATGCACGTAATGTTTAACTTTAGCAACTTTCTTTTTACTTTTTATTCAATTTTTTCAAGTACATTTTTCTCTCAGGATTTTTTTGCTTTTTCTTTGATTTTCACTTCCCACTTGCCATTAGGATAGCCACTTTAAATAGCAATGTGGTTCTCATATTGAGTGCTTAGATCCTATTTGTTTTATTTATTTTCTTCCTATCCTTTCTCTTTTGTCTCTTTTAGAGTGAAAAACTTTTGCGGCTCTGCGGGTGAGAGCATCACGGCGGACTCGAATATTTTGCACATGCGATTTTATGCCGAACAAATTGCGATTAATTCAACATTCGCCATACTCTATACGGCATTCAGGGATCGCGGCTCCACGGGTGAGTAGTCGAAAGGAAGACGTTGATAATTGCCACAAAAACGACGAAGAGAAAGCACAACCAATTTACAAGTCTAGCTTCCAGTCATAGCAATGCAAATGAAGCAAATCACAAAAAAGAGACAGTAAAAAAATAAGATTAAGAACTGCAAAAGCAAACTTTTGAAGCCATGCCGAATTGAACTCAAAAAAATTAGAAGAGGAAAATATAGGCCCCGTAGGCAATCCTTAGCTAAGCTATTTGGTTAAGCTAGGCACTTTGCCTATTTGGTTAACGCTTGTGGCAAGACATAATCTGAGATACAGCTCATCTGTCTATTTGTCTATCCGCCTGTCTCTCTGTCGGTCTATTGCTCCCTATATAAACAGAGGCGGAGAACGCTTTTGTTGTTCAATGATTGTCCTTTGTCCTTTTTCCTTTGCATTGCTACGCTGTTTCTGTCTTTCATACGTTCGTATTCTATTCGCTCACACATGCCAAATACCAGTCATAAAGGACATTTTTATTTTTATTTTCGTTTGTGTTATATTGTGTGTGTGCGTGTGTCATCTGCATTATTATTATTGCTGCAATTGTCATGAACGTTTTTGAGTCCTGTTGCTTCGTCTTGCCTAGGCAGCGATGTATGTCTTCACTCAAACGAATTTTTTTGCGTATTTTCGTTGCTATTCCGGTTGCCTTAATCGGCTTTGTTTTCTCCATTGCTTTCCTAGTTTGTTTGTACTGATAATAACGTCATGCTTTCTAGGCTGTACTGAGGAGGAGTATGATTGCGAGGACGCTACCTGCATATCGAAGGATCTCAGGTGTAATGGAATGGACAACTGCAAATTTCGTTGGGATGAAGAAGAATGCTCGGTAAGTAACTAAATCAGCGTAAAGTCGTCCATAAAGGACGCAACATGAATTTACTGCACTAGTGAAATTTGCATTGATTGAACGTTGATTGAAATTATAATTAATATTGTTCAAATATGTTGAGCATACGCAACCACAACCGCATGCATAATTTGCATAATTGATAAAGAGGAAACAACAAAACCAATGATTTCTTTTTGGTTTAGAAATAAGCTAAGCAGACACATAAACATAACAGCAAATTCCAGTTGTTTTTCTGTAAACAATAATATTTATATGTATAGCAAATTGAAACATTCATTGCACACAAACGAAATAATACGTCAATTAGAAGCTGTAAGAGAGCCTCTTCCGAAAGACGAGTATTTAACAAATCTTTCACTATCCTAAAATCACAGCCCAACTGCAAACCGGTTGACGAAAGTCTCTGCAGGACTATAGACACTCCTTGCAGCACTCGTTTTACAAAGGATAATGCTTAATGGGAGACCTACTGCAAAAATTGCTCCAAACATGGGAGCGAAAATGAAAGAAAATTTGGTAAGGTCACAAAATCAAGTGTCATATGCCATCATAATACGTTAAGGAAAAGTAATTCTTCTAAATTCGATCACGTAAACTTTCGTTTCACTTTATAATCTATCTGCTAATTATTTTGAGCTTGTCGCGTTAGTACAGGCAGCTATTTTAATTGTATAATATTACTTCGATCCTATAATTGAGAATATACAGTATACAATATACAATCTCCTAACTTATCGACCAATTCATTTATAGACACAATTTATTGCTCCAGTGGTTCATTGACTTAGGATAGTGATGTCCTGTCGGGCATCTGATTACCTGGACAGTAGCAGACCAGGGTCACTCACTGGCTGTTGAAGCCCACTGTACTACGAGAGGGGAGACATGGTTAAAATATATTCGCAAAGGTTTTTTATTTACTTACTTATTTATTTCTTTACTTATTTATTTCTCGTTGGTTCCCTTTTTTTTTGTTTGCCTTTTGGTATTTTCATACAGTCTAATAAACCAATCTGAGATACAATCAACAGAGAGAATTTCACCGATTTTGGCCTAATGCATGATTTCGTTTTTCTTTACAGACCGAGTCGGCTGGACAGTCTGAGCATGTCGTCATTATAATTATTGTATTTGGCTTAATTCTCGGTGGGATGGTGGTAACGTTTGTCGTCAATTGCATACGTAAAATAATACGTGATCAGAAAATAATACGCGTAAGTACAATAACAACGACAAAAACAACAACAACTTTGAAGACTCATAGATATCACTAGTACAAAAAAAATTAAATAAAAACAGTAATTGCATATTTAAAACTGAACACATAGCATATAGTATCTGTCTAGTTGTATGCATATGTATGCGGTATGTATGTGTATGTATGGCCGTATGTGCACTTGTGCGTGTTTGTATGCATAATACCCGCAGTAAGCATAGCATTGTATTCTTTATTTCTAATACTTAATACTCATCGTATACGCGGACAGAAATGTAGACACGCAAAAAGAAGATATAAAGATTGATTGATTGATAAATATATAGATTAGATAGATAGATAAATAGATAGATAGATAGATATATATATATAGATAGGTATATAGATAGATGGATAGATAGATAGATAGTTGAATAGAGAGATAGATAGATGAATAGATTGATATATAGATAGATAGATTATTAGATAGATAGATAGAGAGATAGATAGGTAGATATATATATAGATAGATAGATAGATAGATATATGATAGATACACGCGTAATAGAGAAGAAGAAAGTAGTAGAGGAACATCCGTGTTAATGCAGAAATTCTACACACGTCACCTACATCTTGGATCAAACGACATGCCCAGTAGTACATCAGGGAAAAGCCATTCCTGTGAATGTTTAGGCCTGATGCTTTGCAGACACCTCATATGGCGATGTCATGTCATATGTATTCTATAGAGTATAAGCTCAACTTATGCAATAAAGTGAAACAATGTAATTCTATGTATAATAGACTGTGAATGTACGCAATGGCTCTGGGGGACTGCTGCCAATTTAAATCTGGAGATTCTTCAGCTGTTTCAGTCCAAACTGCTGTAGTGCGCCGTTGCGCGTGTGGATGTCATGCGATCCACCGAGAACTTCATATCCCAACGATATTATATGAGATCATTAGGTTCAGCATCATAACAAATAAGGAGCCTTCTCTGCCATCATCTATCGATATGTTTGTCTATTCATTTGTCTATCTAGTTATCTGTCTATCTGTCAGTCGGAGTGTGCTTTCTCGATAATCGGATACTTCAAAACTCAGCTTAGAGTATGCACAGAGAAGACAAGAAATAAAACTTACAACTTCTGTAGTAATAGAAACGCTTATATTGGTAAAATATTAAATTTCACGCACACAACAATTATATTATATAATGAAAAATAGTTTTATTAGTTATTACATCTAAATCAATTATATATACTTATATTAAAACTAGTCTTATCAGTTTTCTGAGTCATTTGCTCGCTCGCCCACTCACTCCGTCACTAGCTCTGTTATGTTTCCCCTATTCACGTATGAAAATATTAAAACCATAAAAACTTTAAATTAATTCAACACAGCACATCCATCCTTGCACGCGTTATAGTATGTTGAGTGAGGTTAGGTCTAAAATTACTCCAGTTTTGTATATATATATATAATCTGTGATCTAAAAATAACCGAACACATAGTGCAATCTATCAGCGTGTGACTATTTTCTGTTCGCGAAAGTTAAAACTGCAACGAAAGGAGCTTCTTACGATGACGTTCCAGCCATTTAAGCAGCCGTGACGCAGGTGGTAAAGAACAGCCCAAAAACCGAATTTAAAAAGCTTATGGCTAAATTGGTTGACCGTTTCAAACATGGCTGCCATACACAAACTCAATGACGTAGCTTGCTCAAAATTTGACAAAATGGATTTTCCATTAATCGAGAAATCAAAATCACACTTAAAGGCCGTAGTTTCACATTTGGAGTTAAAATACAACAAAAGTCGTTGATTTGGACTAGCCAATTCCCGCCCAAAACTCTACAAGGCTGAATTCTTGCCAAAATCATAAACGTAATTGTACCTCCCGCTGCATTTGTGTGTGAAATACGTTAATTTCGTTCTCTAGTTAAGCTTATACTGACATTGTTATCGTTTATATGTTTTTCAATTCATTTTATTTTCTGTACCTGAATGTGTGTGCCAGGTGCACTTACCAATATATCTGTTAGACGCAGCTTCTCCCGTATGCCATCGCCCAACAGAACAACACTGTAAAACTCAGCGCAACCCAGCTGTCGAACTCATTACACATGTTTCCACACTAAATACGAAACCTCAAACTGTTTTCGTCGCTCCCACCGCCACCGCAATTAGCACCGTATCTGATTCAATTTTCATTGCTGCCATGGCTTTTTGTTGAGTGCAAGTCTTGGACCTACGTTACCTCGCAGCGATAAAATTCAACATCATTGCGCCGCACACAATTACAAAGTTAAATTCCGATAAATGTGTGTATGCGTGTGTGCATCTACTCTGAATTAATACCAGCTGCCAGTCCCACTATCCCACTCCCACTATGTCGCATTTCAACGGTGCTCGCTTTAGGTAACTCCAGCTGCCGGCTTCGGTGGGGCTAAGCATATGGAGCGATTTAATGGTAAATTCTCTTGTGACCAATGTCGTCATCACCAACAGAACAGCTCAACCCTAAATTATATCAAATTTACATTTGAACTGTTATGAAAGCCAAGATAATTGAGCTGTATTGATTGTCCATGATTAAATGGTGGCAGCCTCAGTGCCTTTGATAATTCTGGTTGGAAATAATAACCAAAAGCGCAATAGCAAGGAAAAAGGATGTGGAATGAATAGCACTGGCGGTGTGTATGTGTGTGTATTTGTACATTAATGTGCTTATCGACTCAATATGACTGTCAAAGCTCATTCAAATTAAACAAAAACTGTAATGAAAATGGCGGGATTGAGACAAAAGCTCGACATACTGGCAGTGATTTTACGCATGAATAAGAATTACGACAGATAGAAACACACATACACCGCCACATATGCCCAGAGAATGAAAGTGAAAAACACCAGGCCAACCGTGTGTATGCGTATTATTTTATTTAAATCCTTGGTAGTGTGTGTCATAATGTCAAGGAGTGCGCTTGAGTAGCCCTTGCTCTCTGTTGTCGTTTCGCCATCGGTTTTAACATTTCCCCTGCTGCCAGGCCGGTTCACATATCAACACAAAGTTCCGCAAAGTCTCTGTATTAAATTCCGCATGCCCACAAATTTTTTTTTTTTTTTTTTTTATTTCCCATATGTCGTGTACATATGTCTTTATTTTTTATTAAGACTATTAGTACATGGTTTAAAAGTTATTTCTGGGTTGTAACTAATTTATGTGAGCAGATCACAAAAGTTTTTTATTTTTGTAAGGATGTAGGGGAAAAAATCAAAATAGTAACAAAAATAATATACATTTAAATTAAATTAATACAATTATAGAGCAAAATTTAGTAAAGTAAACATAAATGTAATAAAAATATAAAATACAAAAATAAACACATTAAACAAAAGCAAAGAAAAAAAGTGGTATTGAGATATATATATATATAATTTCGAATTTATTCAACCAGATCCACTGGCCTTGTCCTCTGTAACCTGCGTCTGCATTGTAGTTCCTGTATTGGTAGTAGATTGACACCAACATTTGGGTGTTTGGTAAGCTTGGTCTGGTAGATACGACTTATTTTTGTAATCTCCTCTGTTACTGTTGGAATATTAAGATCACGATGCAGATCATTGTTAGTTATATACCACCCAGCCTTGGTGATCATGCGAATTATTTTTGATTGTTGTCTTTGTATTATGTCTGTATTTGATTTTTTGGCCGTTCCCCAGATTTGTGCTCCGTACGTCCAGATTGGTCTTATAATAGCTTTGTAGATCAGTATTTTGTTTTCTAATGTTAATTTTGATTTGAGCAGCCAATATAATTGACTAATCCTCAGCTTGATTTGATCCCGTTTTTTAAGTATATGGTATTTCCAGTTGAGTTTGTTATCAATATATAATCCTAGGTATTTGACTACGTTTTCAATTTTTACGTCAGCTCCGTCAATCTTTATACGAGGTGGTGTGAATTTAGTTTTAGTTGTATATATAACATGTACTGTTTTGGTATTATTTACTTTTATTTGCCACTTTTCAAACCACCTTAGGGTAGTATCCAGATGCTGTTGTAGTTTGGATGTTGCTATGTTTACTTGTCTATGTGCGCTAAGTATTATAGTGTCATCAGCAAATGTGGCTATCATTGAAGCGTCGTCATTTGGTGTTGGTATGTCCGCTGTAAAGATAGTGTATAATAACGGTCCTAGTACACTTCCTTGTGGTACGCCTGTTTTGATTTTCCTTAATGTGGAATATTCATCTGAGTACTTAACGAAAAAATGTCTTTCTGTGATAAAGTGTACTAATATCTGTAGTACGTTATGCGGGAATATATTGCGCAATTTTCTGATTAGTCCTTTGTGCCAAACTTTGTCGAATGCCTTTTCTACATCTAGAAAAACTCCTATACAGAACTTTTTGTTGTCAAGATCGTTTAAAATTTTATGAGTCACACGATGGATTTGTTGTATGGTCGAGTGTTTTCGTCGAAAGCCAAATTGGTGGTCAGGTATTATATGTTTGCGTTCTATAATAGGTAACAGTCGCTGGCACAGGAGCTTCTCGAATATTCTTGACAGCAGTGGAAGTAAGCTAATTGGTCTATATGATGCTGGATTATATACGTCTTTACCAGGTTTTGGAATTGCAATGACTTCAGCCACTTTCCATACTTTAGGAAAGTAATTTAGTCGAATTATCGCGTTGAAAATATTGCGTATGTATACCACTGCTTGAAGTGGTAGCTCCCTTAAAAGTTTTCCGTCAATTTTGTCATACCCGGGTGCTTTTTTGGGCTTTATGTCGTGCTGTATACATTTGAGTATTTCATTTGTGCATATTTTTTTTAGGCGAGTTGGCTGGGGAGTGACTGTTGAGTTTATATGACAGTCATCTTCGTTGATAGTTTCATCAGCAAATATTTTTTCATAATAATTCGCTAGAACTGTCGCCTTATCTAGGTTCGTTACTGCCCATGATCCATTGTCCATTTTTATAGGTGCCTGGTGTATTGTTTTATTTGTCAGTTTTTTTGTAGCTTTCCACAGGGAGTAGTCGGTAAAGCTTGTCGGAGTTAGCCTCTGTAAATACTTCATTATTTCATAATTTTTCTGATTTTGGAGATATTTTTTAATTTCTTTAGTTGCCTTGTTATATTTATTTTTCGCATCGGGGGATCTGCAAATGGTCCATGCTTTTTTTAGTTTTCGTTTTGTGCATATCAATTTGCGAAGCGCAGGGGGTGTGTATCGCTTTGCATGGTGTATTATCTTGTCCGGAGTTGCTTGCAATACTGCCTTCTCAATGGTATCGTTTAGTTGGACTATAGCTGATTCTACGTTGTCGGGTGATCTCAGTGGAATGCTTGTATTTAAGTTTGTGTTAATGTAGTCTCGATAGGTATCCCAGTCAGTTTTGTTGTTGTGCCATAGTTTGGACTTGGTTGTGTTCACTTCAGTTGAATTAAGTTCGAGTAGTATAGGTGTATGGTCTGACGATAGTTCCAGTCTTGATGTTATGACACATTTATTTAAGTCTATGTCTTTGAGTATATAAAAGTCAATGAGGTCTGGCTTTTTATTTTTGTCTGTTGGCCAATACGTGGGTTCGCCAGTACTAAGATGTTTAGCTTTTGCTAACAGCAGTGCACCCTGTAGGTTTTTACCTTTTTTGTTTGATATTCTGGAGCCCCAGTCTGTATGCTTCGCATTGTAGTCGCCTGCAGCTATAAAACGGTGTCCGAGAGTTTTTAAGAAGTCAAGGTATTGCGACTGCGAGATATTGTGCTTTGGTGGGCTATACACGGCTGTTATTCTTAGTGGTCCGGATGAGTCCAAGATTTGTATGCTTGTCGACTGGATATAGGTTTCTTGGAATGGAAGCAGTTCGTTATGTTTAATGTTTTGTTTAATAATGATAGCAGTCCCACCGTGTCCTGTACCGTCGGGATGGCATGTGTGGTACATCTTGTATCCACTTATGTTCATGTGCTGGCTACTTGTATAGTGTGTTTCCGATATCAAAGCAATGTCAATGTAGTTGTTGTGTAGGAGAAGCTGTAGTTCATTGAGGTGATTTTTTAATCCGTTTGCATTCCAAGTTAAAATTTTTTATTTTAGTGTCCATTCTTGTTGTCGAGTTTTGTCAATAGTACTGTTATGATGTTAATCATATTACTCATTTGTTGCGCTAGTTGTTTTATTATATCTTTTATTTCCGCTAAATCTTTTGAAAATTCAGTCTTTTTTTCTGTGTTTTCACTAGTCTCGTTTTTGTTGGATTCGTTTTTGTTGCTTTCGTTTTTGTTGTGTTCCTCATCTTTTTGTTGGGGTTGTAACTGATTTGTGGGGTTTCTACGGTTACTGGCTGCTGTTTGGGCGTACGTTATTCCAATTTTGACTTTGTTTGATGTCTGTTCTACTACCTGATGGTCATCTTTTTTATCGTCTTTCTCTTTTAGTGAGGGAAATCTTTTAATTTTTAGATGTTTGTATACGTCACATCCTTTATAGTTGGCTGTGTGTGAGCCGCCACAAAGAGCGCATTTAATTTGATCTGCACTTATTAGTTTGCAGTCAATAGTTTTGTGCTTGCCAGCGCATTTCACGCAAATCGGGTCTTTGGTGCAGAAATTTCGTGTATGACCATATTTTTGGCAGTTTGAGCACTGAGCTACCGTGCGTTTGTGGTGTGGTGGCTCAAATATGACTTTGGTACATAGGAGTGTTGTAATATTAAAGATTTCTCTATTATTTGCTTTGGCTTTTAGTTCAATGAAAAATAGCGGCAGTGGTTTCTTTGTCAGTTTTTGTTGTACGTTGTGTATATTAATAACGTCGTGGAAGCGCGTTCATAGGTCACATGCGTTTATGTGTTTGTGTTTGTGTGTACGTGCGCTCATATTAAAGGAGAATATGATACAAGATTCCTATCATGAGCGCGTATTATTGTTTCCCTAATGTATTTCGCATGGCATAAAGCACAAAGCCGCCCACTATATGTCCAGTGTACTTGGGATGAGCGTACACTCACACTCATACTTTCCAACACCCACTAACTGTTAATACACACACCAATAAATATTTTTGTTTATTAATTTTATTAAATAAATTCCGTTTGAATACAAATGGATGGAATGAATGGATGTTTCTATTGATTGGCAGGGAGGGGGGTGTATTGAAGCATGTATTAGCATGTATGAAATCAAAATTAAATATTTTGCATCGTCAGTCTCGTTATTTAGTTGCCCTTCCTCGTATTAAATATACATATTCCTTGAAAACTGTTGATCCCAGTCATGAAAGCAAACAGTGATGTTACAAAGTTGTCAAAAATAAGCTTTTACATACTCGTATATATCATATAGATTATATTCTTGATTGGATCGTTTAAATAAAATTATGTAAGGATGTCCATCTCTCCGTCTGTTTGTTTGTCTATACGTCTGTGTGCATGAAAAGTAGATCCTTAGTTTTCGAGCCAGAGAACTGAAAGCCGGCAAATAGAATGGGTAAGCCAGATTCAAGCTCTTATAAGGAGAAGCACTTTTACCTGTGATATATAGAGCTGAAAATGTTGAATATATATCATTCTATATCTTCTTCATATAACATAAGGTCTATAAGAAACGCTTTCCTTTTTGAAATATAAAGCAGGCGTTACTCATCAAATTCATACTAAAAGTTTGACAGCCCCAGCATCATCATCAAAATTTAGAGTTTAGAGTACCACAGTATTTATTAAGCCTTCCGTTGGATTGCATAATAAGATTTTAAGACAAAAAAAAACCGCACGTATGGTTCTCTTTCAACTCCTTTTCGACTGAATTCATTGTCTAGTTTTAACCCTAGAAATATAACGTTATTTTTTTACCTTGATAAGATAACGATACGTCTAAGGGACATATGCTGATTTATATCCTTTTAAGCACGTTTTTCAGGAGAATATTAAGTTGGAATAAATTGCGATCGTTTATTTATTCAATTCTAAACAAAAAAATAACAACTTCAAAGTTCAACTTACATTAAATTAAATAATATCAAGAAATTAAATTCAATTCGAAAAGGGCAAAAACCACAGAAAAATTTTTTTTTTGTTTGATACGGGCATATTACAGATTGTTTCACAATTATTATCGCGAGTTGCATTTTCAATGTTGGAACGCACTCTTCTATGCAACGAGGCAATTTCAAGTCTACTCTTTATCCAAGGGGCTGTTAGAGATGTCAACAGCATCGCCATATATTCAGTGCGATTCAGTTGACCTCTTATTATGCCAATAAATTATATAAGAGTTAATAAATGCTATATTTAATATTCCGCAAAATACATACATGATCGAACGTATCAACTCCGCCTTTTGTTTGGTTCTAGTACAATTTTTCCTACTTCATCATTGGATAATAGCAAGTAGACCATTTTGGATGGATAAGCTTGTATGACAAAAGAGTCGCGTTCGCGAGGTTTTTAATTCTTCGGGGATAGATTATCAATTTCCTTGTCATTTAAACTATGTTTAAAGGCCATTGGTTTTATTTAACTAGACGAAAAACATAATTAAACATTATAACTGACAGAAAAATATATTATAACAAAAAAAAGTTCGAAATGTTGCACAAAAGATAACGATACGTCTCCCAGATGTACGATATGCTAATATCCCAGAAAATAGTAAAATTACTGCACAAAAACAACCACAACCGACCAGCTGCAGTTACCGGCTAAGAAAACTGAGCACGCGAAGACTCCCTTCTCTGTTGACGATCAAAAGAGAGAGAACATAAAATACAAAATGCATTCGTCTTGCAGACGTATCTTATCTATCTAGGGTTAATAGCCTCTAAACACAAACTAAAAGACGAGGCTCCTTCAGGAGTCTATCGACGACAATTAGGCGCAAACGGAATCACAATTGAAATTACAATGCCATAAATACAAAAACTCATTGATTCGTAGAAGTGACCTCGTATTTCCCTCATGCAATCCCACATGTTTAATTGTTCCTATACAAATGCTTTACTGAGATAATTATAGTCCCTGATGTTGTGCGAAAACCGTGGAGCTTACATGTATAAATAACAAAAGGCTCTAATTGCGCACAGTTAAAAACAATAAAATAAAAATAAACAACAATAATAATAACAAATAGCCCAACACTAAAAAACGGTAACGATTGCCTCTCTCCTTCTGTATTTCAATTTTTCTCTCCTCCGAGAAGAAATATTTTTTCTAAGATGATGAGGATGATGATGATGATAATGATGGTATAGCTACCTACTTTAGGTAGAGGGCCTTTACTTTTCATTGTATCATTTCATATCACTAATTTCGCTATTCTTATGATACTACAAATTCTTTCTCAATCAGACTGTGTCTCACTAACTACCGCCCTATTTGGACTGTCGTATCGCTATGATGCCATCGATAACTACAACTCTATTAGACGTGTTCTGAACTCAATTTCGTAGCTTCGTTTCCTTCTTTTGTAGTTGGTTTTTTTTGATGGACAGTATGTTATTCTTTACTTTTCGTTTCATTCAATCTTTATTATATGTGAAGTGTTTAGGATGTTGCTTTCTAGCTTATTTTGTAACGTTTTATTTAATACAGATTTATAGTTTTCCGACCGATTTTCCTTTGTTTTAGGAAATAGAAAAAATAATGAAAAATGTATGGGGGCAAATATGAAATGGCATTTGATGTTGAAACTGCCTCTACCTCTGCAACTGATGACTGCTTTGTTGGCCGCCAGCAAGCTCGCCAAAGATCGCATCCTCTTACATTTTCGAAATATTTTCAGTTAAGGGAACGCATTGCATGTCAGTTTGATTCATTTCCTTTCATTTCTCACAGCAATTTTTCTTCTACTTTCTTAAAGTCCTTTTTTTCTTTGTTGAACATTTTTCATCAAATGGCAGCTGGTCGGAATAAGGGAATTACATACAGCCACATACATAGGCACGCACGCTAAGTGCTCTAGGTCCTGTTTAAGCAAGCGTGAGTGGACTGACAAGTTGGGCGGGCAGTAGTTAGGGAGGTATTGCAGTAGTAACTACTTGCAGCATAAGCCGCTTATATTTAGAGTAAGAGTGCAGCATGGTACGTCATAGCAACAGTTGCTGCTAACTTAGCCACACTCGTATATACTCGTATAATAAAATATTTCCTTTTCCAATGCAAGCCACAATTATCGCACCAACGCAACTCATGCATGCACCTTTCGTATGATCTATGCCACTCCCAAACGGTTGCGATGGCGGTGCCAGTGGCCGGAAATGGCAGCTTTCATATTAAAAAATTCAATTCGAAGTGCGTTTCGGTTCTAGGTTCTGGGTTGAGAAGCAAATGAACCAAACCAAGCCAAACCAAACGAGAAAAAAGAGAGAAAAAAAACCATAACTATTATTTTAGCCATGCCAAATTTGTAATTCACTTTGAACCCGAACGTGTCGAGAAGCATTTTAATGGGTTATAATGCTCAATAATTCCATGGTCTTGTTGGTTTGGAAGTTGTGTCAGTGTAATGCATTGTAATGGCAAATGAGATCGATCAAAGAAATTTTCAAAGGAGTTCTTCATATAAGCGAATAGAGTGCGAATATGGGTTTACAGGGCGAATAAGTGATCCAATCATCAGATGATTTCACGGTTTTTTGTCAGTTGCCTTGTAATAAGTAATGATACTTCAGCTCAAAACGGCACAAACAATACATTTTCACAAGAACTTCACTTTGAAATATTGGTAACATTGGTTACGTGTCGGTTATACGGTCCAGAAATCCTGTGATATGAAAACTTGCGCAGTTTATGCTCTATTGAAACGTCTGCTCAAAAGAATTTTTCAAGAACTTGATTTGGCTCCAAGGATTTTCTGTGGCTTCCCATCATAGTGATAAGATCTGTATGGTTGCGGCAAATATATGGGCTACGATAAAAAAAAAACCTTTTGGGATAATTTCATCTCTCTTGCTCAGAACTACTATTGTTGCTATGTATACAGTCAAACTGACTGATAGGTAGGTAACCCTATATTAACTTGCCTCGTTGAGTTGACCAGAAATAGTAGTACATATATTCGTATCAAACTTCATTACCAACTTATAAGACTATCCACTCCAAGAGTTTAAGAAAAAATAAATAAATAAATCGAACGGAATCGAAGGCAAGTTGATTGCTGTTTGCAGTCGCAGTCGCATTCGCTTTCATTTTCTTCGCTCGCTTAGGATTTGAGTGTATGGTAAATTTGAGATACATTCCAAGCTATGAAGGGTCTGCTGTTGCTGTTGAGCTGATGTTGCACAAGTGTATGTTAACAAACCAAATAAGCTCCGCACTTAGTATTGTTGTTACTCCCAAACGACTAAGGCGTGCAATGAGCGGACTCAGGAGTGAAAGGCTTAGCGAACTAAGAAACTAACGTATACTTAGGGATTTGCTAGCTTGAAATTGGCTCTGCAACTCTGGAGCCTTTCAATGTCGCTTATGGGACTTTAATCTGTTTACAATGGTAAATGGGTTGGACATATTTTTCTCGCTCACCTTTCGTCGTCTTCTCCTTCTTCTTCTTTTTTTCTTTTCCTTCTTTTATGTGACCGAGTATACATGTTTGTGTGTGTGTCTTACTGGCTTGCTCTGGGAATTTATACAATTTATGAATATTGCTGAAAGCTATTGTCGATGTTGCCCTACACAAACAAAATTTTGTATTTGTCGCTTTGAATAACAAAAGCACAGCTGTGCAGTTTAGTCTACAAGGAAAAACAACTGTATTAAATACCTCAAAAAAGAGAACATGCAGTACAATAATGTTCCCAATTAAAATTGATACAAATAAGAAGAAAATAAATTCTTTGTGAATTCAGATCTCTCGGGGCGCTTCGCTCAACTGGAAAATCGTTATTGTAAGTATGTGTGTATATGTTTTTGTTTGTTAAATACGAGTGCTTCAATGAATTTTGTTTGTTTATATGATGTGCACGTGCATAAGCAAATCACTTGAACGAACATTAATTGAAATCGTTTGGCAAATTATTTACAAAGCCGCAATTAATTAGAAACTGGTACCTCTTAAGGTTAATTCTGACTGTCGACGAGTGTCGGCGAGCATGGAACTTCTGTGCCGTCATTTGAGAGGAGTAGACTACAGAGATAATTTAATTCTTTGAGAACGCCGAAGGTGAACAATGTTACAATATATATGTATATAATAGTGTAGCTATTCTAGTGAATAAATGGAATATTACGAAATGCGAAGAAAGCGGTCTGCTATTCGAGAAACTTTCGACCAGAGGAGCAATCGCAGTTTGAAATTTCGCAATTCGAAATTTTTCCTTATTTTTTATTCACCTTAAAATGTACTTGTCAACACAGTTTGGACTCTTAGTACTAAGCTTGCACAATGTAGAAAGAGGTGACAGTAATGCTTATATGGTTATAGGGGAGGTTTAATACAGGTGGCTTTAGATATATGTTTAATTGTTATGCCAATTTTTGAGTAGTGCTAATACTAAATATATACATATAAACGCTTGCTTATACTTTTTCTACAATAATTTGAGTTTGATTTTACATTAGGTCAACAGGCCTTGACTGGCGAAGTCTACGTCTATGCTGGAGCTCGCGAAGAGGCAGTAGTGTGTCCACCTCGTTGTAGGTATGTTGGCTTATTTTTGTTTGATATCTTCGACTTAAACTAGTTTTTTCTTCAGCCACTTTGGCTATCTACAGGTCTCTGTTCATGTATATCGAATTTTGTGATGCAGTTTCTTGATTACGGATGTTGTTGGTAGAGTTACTTTCCTTGAGAACGGGGAATCTTTGAATTTTTTATGTTTTGTAGACTTCGCAGCCCTTGTAGTTTGCGGTGTGGGATCGTCCGCACAATGAATATTTCAGTTGGTCTTCTCTCAGTAGTTTGCAGTCTATTGTTTTGTGTCGACCTGCACCTTTCACGCATATTGGGTCTTTTGTGCAAGAATTTCGTACTGTCCGTACTTTTGGCAATTTGTGCATTGGGCTATAGTCCGCTTATGATGTGGTGGTTCAATTATAATTTTTGGGTGTTGTTGTTATTTTTCTTCTTTATTGGAAGGAAGAATAATTGCAATGGTTTTTCTTCACATTTTATGACGTTATGAATATTCATGAGTTCTTGACATAGGCTTTTTAATTCGTCTTTTAGCTCTTCAATATCTATAGAATGGTTTACATTTTTAAGAACTGTATTGAAACCTCGATACTCCTTCGGTTTAAATGTATAGTATCTCGCTTTGTTTTGGTGTAATAATTTTATGTCTAAAAAGTAGGACGTTGAATCTGTGGGTTGTAACCGCACTTCATTGTTTTTTAGCGTTTTTAAAATGTAATTACCATCTACTAAGTCCTTTATTGCGTAAGGGGGAGGCGTGTTTATTTTCGATCTCTGTTTGTGATTATCACCATCGTCCTGCTGTCCTGTTGCATGTCAGACTCATCTTCTTGCGAAAGGAACTCGAATCTGTTCGATGTGTTAGGATTGCTGAGCAGTACGACTGCAGTATTGTTTGTGTTTTGTTTTCCTGTTTTTTGTTTGTGCTGTTGTCAGGTGCTTTGTTAGGAAACTGTCTGTCGCGGTTGCGTTCTGTTTGTAACTGTTTATTGTTTTGATTTGTTTTGATACTGCGGATGCTGTGACCGGCGAGATCGATGAGGTGATAGATGACGTAATAGTACTGGTTGATGTGTAAGACGCCATATGAACGGTGCTAACAGCTAGACTTTGGATTATTCTTGTTGTTGTGACGGGTGCTGTTGCCGACAGGGGCAGAGAAGTTGATTGTTCTCTCATTAGTGATTTGTAAAGAGGGAGAGCAAAAAATTGCCCTCTGTGCGTTTCTTATTGTTTATATTACTGATGTTGTTGGTGTTCTGCCCCAGTTACATTGGGGTTGTTGTTGCTTGGAAATATGAGAGGACGCGAAATATGCGCTCTGTGGTGCTGACTTCTGTTGAATATTCTTTTTTTTTCCAATAGTTTATTTTATTTCACTTTAAGCGTCAAGCAGAATATAACTATAAATATATATTTGTGTTTGGCACTGATTTTTATTATTTTTATTTTTATTTATTTTTTTTTGTATTTCACTGATGATTTCACTTTCGTTAGCGGTCGTATTTTGTTCTGTTTGACATTTCTTTGATGTTGTCAATATGAAGCAAACCGTAATTAATAATTTAAATTTAAAAGAATATAATATTTGCTCTATTTTCATGTTCTTTCTGTTTCATTGTATTGCAATTATTTTATTTAATATTTGATTGATTTAATATTTGATTATTTTATTTAATATTTGAATTTCAGTGGAGAAACACTCAACCATTTAGTGGAAAGTTTGAAGGAAATTATAGGCAACTTCAATCAGAACACAAGTTAAACTATTCGTTATTATATTATTTATACCTACCCGTTTAACAAAGGTTCCATTTTCATTTGAAAGTTTAGTCTAAATTGACTAATAAGTGAATAATAGATTACTGACACCAAGGAAATAAGTCAGTATTTCAGTGTTTATTCCATTTGATGTTTCTAATCACACAAAAATCGAGAAATTTTAGTTTTAAGAACACATTTCGTTGAAATCTCAATGTCTAATTAGACATACTATTTTTAGATATTTTCTCTTTTACAGTGTTGAGAAGGGATACTTAAAAGTTGAAGTTCATAAATTGGTAACCATATGATTTGTAGTTTTTTTACGGTCGCTAACAGCTGACGATCTAAGAGCATTTTTAATAGAATATATTTTTTTTAAAATACGAAAAAGACGTCCAACTTCAACTTGCTCGCACTAGCTCGCGCTATTTTACATGTGCAGTGCAATGCAAGAGAGAGAGAGGCATAATGTGGCCATCGCTAAAGTGCGCTTATCGAAATTATTTAAGAGACATTAGATGGCGTTAATAAAATTAGTCATTTTTATTTAATCCTGATGATCCTGGTTAGATCACAAGGACAATGTTGTCAAAGCATTATATTGTCATCGGTCCTTGATACGTTTGTAAAGTTTCAGTTTAATCTGACGTTTTGAAGTGGGTGAAAATCTGTTTCAAGGATTTGGTTACATATTACAAATTACAAGTTACAAACATACAAGTCAAGCTTATAAAAAGCATGTTAAAAATGGTGTATACGAATATATGTAAGTATAAATATATATGTAATTACTAAAAAGATACACACAGCCGAGCAATTAAAATAACTATGCACATATTGAAATTTTCGTTCGGAAAGGCAAATGATTAGACTATATGGGAGGTAGCATAACAGAACGACATGTTTTGGTAACACTTGCACAGCCATTGCTATTTATATGCCACTGATATCCACTTGGCCCTTATTCAAACATGATTTTTAATCATGAAAAGGTAAACGAGCTCACATCGACATGCCTGCCTGCCAAGACAAGGAAAATATGTAGTTCAGACAATAACAATAACAATTTCCTAATAGTATTAATTGTGTGCTTGTACGACTTTGCAAAACTTCTTCAGTGGGAATGCAAATCCTAGCCACGCACCAAGAAAAACTATGGTAAACCTAAAAACAATCCTGAAGGATTGAGGACAAAGCGAATATATCACGGTATGTAATCTTTGATTTTCGGCCACGATTGTGTCCCAATAGAGGCACTTCTTCTTTAAACTTTTAATAATATACTGAACAGACCAGTTTGATAGGCTTAGTTCCGATGCTACTTCCAAATAATTTTAAATAAGAATAATAAAAAGCGAAAGTGAATGCAAAAGCATAAAAAAAACCATCACAAATTACATTCTCCGAACTGATAACGGCAAATTGTTCATGTTAATTCGTAAAATTCTTTTGTTTTTGTGGCCTCACCGAATAAAAACTGAGCCGTACGAGTTATTAATGGGAACTCTCTGCTGGACGTTATTTTAAGTTATTTCACATAAAAATAAATGAAAAATAAATTACATGATGAACAAATTAAATGAGTAATTTTTTTCTAAAAGTAGATTGCACAACCTTTCAAACAAGTACACTTCATTTCAGCAAATACTTCAAATAAAGGTTTAAAGTCCGTTTGGAAAATGTATATACGAATCGAAGGGGTACGAATTAATAAGTTAAGGCTTGTATAAACAAAAACTATTATTTGTTTGTTTTTATGTGCTGTAATATCATTGCTTATTGCATACACTTACTCGAATGAAATAGACGAGCGACAATATAAAGAGAGAATAAATTTATTGAAGGTAGTCCGCGCATCGTACCAACAATTGTATTTGAAATATGATGTTGCGAATTAGAGGTCCGCACGAGCACATTCATTTACTAATCATAAATGAATACCATCGAATTTCGTACCCACTGTCGGCAACCCGACACACAAGCAATGAATACTCAGCATTAGTCAGCATTGTATAGTAGACGATCGACACTCAAACCGAAATGAATGAAGGAAGGTGCAAAGGAAACGAAAACAGATACCGAAAAATTCATGTTACTCAAACGCATTCATTTGGTTGTTTGGTTTCTTTGTATAGAGGCGACTTTCAGAGTTATTGGGTTTTTCATCCAGAAATATGGGTAAAAAGGATTACAGTTTAGATCAAAGTGAAAATAATACCGGTGCAGTTTGCTGTTAAAAATGCCAGCAATAGTGAGCAACGGACGCAAAGTCATTCTCTATCATGACGCTCAACTTTCAACCCTACGTTGAAAGAGTTGTGAAGGATACACTGTTGGAGATCGAATGGGAAGATCTTCCGCAGCCAGCATACTCAACAGACATAGCGCTTTGCATGGCTTCGCAGCAAATCGTCAAAATTCAAAACTACGTGTCATCTTTATGTCTGTCAGAAACAAACTAAAAATGCAAAAGAATGCAAAAATCTATAACAAGTGGACTGAGGAAAATAAAAAGTCTTCCAACTTTTTGAACAGCGTATGTATATTTGCTTCATTCTCTTTTATAAAAGTTATGCTCTGTGAATGAGATATGTATATAAGACACAGCGAAATTGTTCTGTTGGTTTAGTTGTAGTTCGGAAGTTTTATTTTGCAGGTTTTTTTTGCTCTTCAAATCAAATTCTACTTCACTTCGATTTGTTGCTTTCGACTTGCGGAAATCATGCTCAAAGCATTTGAGAATATACATTTTATGCGCCTTGGTTCCATCGAATCCTTTCATTAAAACAAGGAGTCGCGTCATCCCCTTTTTGGCAGCCACACCTTGTGCCAGAACCACAAATATTTTTTATTAAATTTTTTCGGTTTCCTTGTTAAAAGCGCATATTTTCTTTCCTCATTTTGGACCGAATTTAAAAGAAGTTCTTGTTATTCTGTGTGTCCTTTCCTTGTGTGCCATTGGAATAATAAGTTCACAATTTACAGTTTTGGTAGTTGTTCTTTGGCCGTCTTTGCCCTGCGGATGTTTTAAATGGCATCTTATTTGTTTATTGAATTTAGACTAGTATCTCGTTAATCATTTTCTTTTCTTCTTTTTTCTTGGGATTAAGGTTTTTTGTTTTGTTTTTACATAATCCTAATATTTTTCGAAGGCGATTTAACTTCATTTTGTATGCACGCCCCAGGCTTTCATCTACTTATTGCATGGCTTAGTTGAGCAGCAACTGCATTTAGATATGTGCGAATAACCGAATGTTTTCTTTGTAGAACAGAACTTTGTTTTTTCATTGTTTTCGTTTTCCATTTTCTTTCTGCGTATGTTTACATTTTGTTGTTTTGTTGTTATTATTGGGAGGTAACTGTACTGTAGTGCCTCCTCTGCTATGCTCAGCTCTATACCCACATACGCAGTCATACAACCAAATACATTGTTCGGACTCCTTTCACTGAATCAATGTGCTTCAAAAAGCTTACTCACTGCCATGTAATACTGTCTTGTTACCGTCGCTGTTGCCATTCTTTTGCTTACCCCACTTCACGCTCGTAGAGTGGGCTGTGCTATGCTCTGTGATGACTTATCTCAATTATTTCTAGATATTCGATTAAAGGTTTTCTGTGTTTTCCTTACTAAGTGTTTTTTCGGTTTGTTTCATTTTTTGCTATTGTATTTATGTTTATTTCGCTATTGGTTTTCTTTGTTTCATTTATCTCTTTTACTTCGTTTGAATTCGATTTTGTTTACCTTGGTACACTTCTGACGCCTAGTACTTACACACTCTCACTACATAAACTTTTTATCTCCCATTTTCTCTCTCTATCTGCCTTAGTTTCTTGCGTTTCGCTATCTTCTTCTTTTCTCAGTATCTCTTCTATCCCCACAGGATGTTCCTGTACTTGGCACCGATAGCGTATATCATATTGATTCCTTTGTCTTGGGTGCACCAAAAAGCGCAATTTTCGTTGGATTACCAAACGCTTTCATGTACAAATACAATCTCGAGGACGAGCGACGCCAATATGAGAAACAGTTGCACCATCAGTACCAAGAACATCAACAACAGCAGCATGACCAATCACAGCTCTTCCAACAACCAGCAATCCCAAAGGATGCTGTAAATGCTAACATATCAAAGGAGGAAGTGTACTTGAATTGTCTACTTGAAGATACAGCAGACTTCCTGTTCGAGCATAATACCACCGATGAAGTATTTGACGATGGCGATGATAATGATATTGTTTTTGCTGACTCTAGTGCTACCGACGACGATGACGGCGATGACTTTAGTATTGATGGAGTTAATGTAGGTCCAATTGTTGCTAATGATTTGGGCGGTATTGGCCAATTTGAGAACTGTTCTGCTATCATGGCTTGCAATTACGATTATGACAATGATTATGACTGTGATTACGATTACAATTGTGTATATTACAACAACAAGATTAGCAACAACAAACCAAGCGATTTGTTTAGCCGGAAACGCTTGCAATACGCCTTCCGTCATTATCCATGTGGCAATACAACCATCGCTGACGATGTTCTTGGTAACAATGATGAAAACGACAATTTTGATAACGTTATTAACGTTGACAATGATGGTGACGACGTTGATGGCTTTAGCTTTGAGAGCGATGTCACTTGTGTCGATGATGAATTCGTCATTGAGCCACACTGCTTTGGATTGCACTATTTCAATGGATCCGGCGGAACGTCACATCGCCAGCAACAACAGCTACACCAGAGTGGACAACAAAACTGCCCAAAAATTGAATTGATTGTGAACGCCGCAACGTTGGACCAGGTTGTGGGAACACCAACATCTTTCGATTCCTGTGCTACGCCGGAGTTTTCAACGGCCACTGGCGCAACGTCAACATCGACGTCAACGTCACCAGCAGCTGCAGCAGCAGCGATCAAATCACCGACGTTGTCAGCGGCTTCAACAGTGCCAACATCGTCAGCTTCGACGGATGTGGGTGCAACACTGCCTCCGCTACCGCCGCCTCCAGCAACCAAAGTAGCACAATTCGAATTGAAACATCAACAACAAAAACAACAGCAACAACAGCAGAAAACTAAACCGAAACGTCGAGTTAGCCTAAAATTTTTAAATAAATTGTTATAATCCAAAGTGTGGAAGCAAAGGTGAACGAGCTGGTGGAGTTGGAGGCACCACCAGCTCGCACTGCCGCCAATTACAGAACTTACTAATAACATCAAATTTCAGAGTTATCACCGCGGATTTTATTTTTATGTTCGTTGTTTTATAATTCTATAAAATAACGGTCAACATAGTGAAAAATCACACAAACTAACTGTTAAATAAATTGCAATTCAAAGCGAAAAAGTATCTGCTATCCGAAATATATTGGAAAATACATTCAGAAAAAGCCAATTCGCGTCGGGGATGACAATTACAGAAAATTCGTTTAATTGGCAGCTGAATAGTAAAATAAAAATAAACATATAAATAAAACGGTTAAAATAAATGGATACAAATGAATTGCTTTTTCAGGCCATGGAGAAAATTGTCGACAGCATGAGAATGTGCGCTGAAAAATCGCTTTTATCTTCTGATCAAACAATTTTCGTATCATTTCCCGAATATATTTTTTCCTGTTATTTTTTTATGGTAACTAAAATCTCAAATTATCGTGAGAGTTCATTTTGCGAAAATCTGCTGAAGCAGATGTAACGTATATACTCGGACACTAGGCATCAATATTAACAGCGCTGGGAAACACGAATGCGCTTTCCGTTTTCCAAAAGTGCATTAGGGTTTAAAGGGCTGTGCCTCAAGGCATTTTGAATGCCGTGTGTGAACGCAATAGGAATGCCTTTTAGTTTAGTTAAATTTCTTGATATTTCGTGAGTTAATTTGTCAACTTTTGCTTCAAAAAGCCTCAGAAACGTATAACTTCAAATCTAAAAGCAGGCGTTGCCCATCGACTTGGTTTCGGTAGCTTGATTTGCCATACAGCAATTCCACATAAGGTGATGCTATTCTTATCTCTTTCTGTCCAATATGAATTCTCAATTAAAATGGCACAATTTTAGAAAAGAACGGTGAGAGGAGTCTAACAACTTTACATATGGCAATCACAACAATATATCAAAATATAAACAATCGATTTGCATTCAACGCTGCTTTCGAACTCTGTTAATAACAACGGTTTAGAGCCTTTTATTTAGTTTTCCTAACCAATTTCCAATTAACTACACACGGTATCTATAAAAATGTTGATAGATTTTAATAAGAAAGTGCAATTATTATGTGAAAACAAGAGGACAAAGAAATTATCATACACATTTGTGAGTACATGCTCCTTACATCCGAAGGTATTCATAAGCCGAACTTTTTTCACGATTGCTTCTTCTTCGTTTCCACTCGGCTTGCCTGTTTTTTCTGATTCATTACAGAAAGGGTTATCAAATCTTTTTTCTTCCTGAATTTAGAGTAAATTACGACTATATGTCTATTAATGTGATATCAAGTTATGTAAGTCTTTCGTAGTTAGGCACGTATGGAGTAAGTAGTGCGCCAAAGAAAGTCAATACCAATCAAAAATTTTCGCTAGAGTACTCTGAACGGTTTACACAAAATGCAACCTATAGTTTGAGTAATGTCGGCAATGTTTCCAAATCGGCTATCGTTATGTTTCATGCTCCTCTTCTACTAGGTCAAAATGGTCAAACTCTCAACTAAGTTTCATATTTGTTTTTGTCCACTCCATTCCTCGGCTAGGGTAGCTTGAAGATGGAGTATCGGAACTATACTTGATTATTTTGTTTATGTTCCACAATTCGACTACGATTTTAAAGAATGTTTTTGAAATAATATCCAATATTACCATTGGTAGTACTAGGTGGGCGAACCTGTTGAAACTGTGATCTTCGGCTCGTAGACCCAAACCCTAATCATAGAGCCAAAAGTTCTAGATGCGGTTTCATTTAACTGATTGAGCTTTCTAATATTATATCTTAATAATATTAAATCTTTTTTATTTTCACTCGATTTTTATAAAATGACTCACAGAAAATTGATGGATTTGTTCCGATCAAATGCATTATCAAAGTGGAGTTGCGAAAGCATGTTGCGCTTTCAGCGATTTCTAATGTTGAGGAACTATTTGTCATTATGATAACGAATACAAACGTAGCTTTTCTAGTTTTATTAGCTCTTTTTGTTGTTGGAAGAAGAACAGAAATATATCAATTACGTTTGGGTGCGTGGCAGGAGCCAAGCATGATAATTTATAGAAACTTCTCATTTAGATTTAAGATTCGTCGAGGATTATAGCTAAAGAATAAAAGTTAAGAGAGAAACGAGAAGTTTTTTATTATATGTTTCAAGCAAGATCCTTTTTTTTTAATTTTCTTTGCCGTCTTTTATGTGCTGAAAATACATGATATACAAATAAATAAACATTAACCAATATATATTATATATATATGTAAACGTATATTGTAAAGCAAAAAGTTCACGAAATGATTTGTGAACAATGAAGTCAGCGATTCGGCGTTTGCTGGCTTTGGTTCGTTTGTCTAGAGCGGCTACAGCGAAGGAGAAACCCATAGAACGGCGATGCAACCAATGCAAGGCGACAGAAAAACTTGAACTCCACGCGTTCTCACTGCTCCCTCACTCCAACTACCCGTGGTTTTGCTTATGTTTTTGCTTTTGGTTTTTTGCTGCATATTCTTCTTCTTTTTGTTTTCTTAATCTTCCTCTGGTGTTATTGCATTATTTTGCTCTGCGTTGGATTGCCACCACTCTTCAGATGAAACTACTAGAGTGAGGCAGACACTCTTCTTGAAAGTTCAGCCGATGCGTTCATATTTATTATCTTATTATCTTAGTCTTATTGAAATATTCAATATTCTCTGTCAATTATAACCATTTTTACATTGGCATTTGACGTGAAATAGTTGTATCTGTCGCTACGTCGCGCTGGCTACCTGGGCGTCTGCTCAAGGGACTACTACATCACGCAAATTTTTAAGAGCTGCATTTTATCTCCTCATTTTTCCTTCTTTTTGTTGTTGTTGTTATTATCATTTTTAATGCGTTTTTTTCATGTATGTATGTACACACTTAATTTAAAACGTGCCCGTCGCTGCATACAATTCAGTGATTATATTATAGGGCGGAATGTTGAGCAATGATGTAGTGGAGAGTCGTCAAGGAAACACATTTATACATTCGTTAATTACATACACGTAATACGTTATGCATATCTGCCCCCTGTCTGTCAGTTATTATTTTGCAATTTATGATGATCCGTAATCCAATAACACAAGCAGCAGCAGCACCACTGGCACTAGGAGCTATCAGTTGCGTCCATTGACGGCGGGCCAGTCAATGCATCAATGCATTTTTACGCTGAGCCTCTAACTGTGTATTTGCTCCTGCGTCATTACGCCTGAGCACCAAACACAATATGCGAATGTACTACACAGACCAAAGAGAAGTGGTTCGATTAATGGGAACTAGTGTGTGAAGTGAAAACAACAGCAAAGTGATGCCGTCTTTCTTTCGTACTTAAATACCTGTATGTTTGTCTTCAGTTCTTTGCAATGTTGCGGCTTTTCTTTACTTCTTTCCACTATCCCACTTCCAATAGAATTCTATATATTTTTTTTTTATTTCACTTTGTCATCTTGATTTTTTGTAATACTTTGCACTTACATGCGAAGGATACTGTGCCGAAATTGATTACGTTTAACTGAGTTCTAATATGTATGTGTGTGTGTGTGTGTGTGTTTGTGTTTAAATTTTGCTGCTTTTTTTGTTCACTTGTTTGTTCGTTTTTTCGTACTTCCGTTTGCTTGTTCA
Organism: Cacoxenus indagator; assembly: GCA_035041755.1. Classification (NCBI taxonomy): domain Eukaryota; kingdom Metazoa; phylum Arthropoda; class Insecta; order Diptera; family Drosophilidae; genus Cacoxenus; species Cacoxenus indagator. The sequence continues at coordinate 354,817 of JAWNKX010001092.1, forward strand.
ATTACGTTAAGAGTTCTTTGTTTGGCTCATATTCTCCCGGCCATTCTCATTGTTTGGCCAACTGACTACTTACAGGAGCACATACGCGCGTCCCGAGAGAGCAAACTGGACGACATAGGCCGCAATTCAAAGGCACGTTCACGAGAAAACATATCAAGGTAAGTCAGCTTTAGAAGCGAGCTACTCATCTGCATTTTAAATTATCTCAATTGTAATTAGAATGTGCTTTGTTAGAAACCTTTCGGTTTGTGGCAAAATAATTTGGTATTCTTTAATTGGTTTTCGTATATCAGAGTTTGTAAGGAACTATCAAATGACTTCCCATTTTCAGTAATTCATATATGAGTCCGATATTAGTTATAACGTACAAAAAAAAACCAAATACACCCCACGCATTGCTTCGCTTGGTCATCCGTTTGGTTTTATTTCGTATGAAAGTGAATGAAAATTCGTTATTTTCCTTCCCAGCAGAGATACAGACATGATGAAGAACTCGGTCGGAAAATGAGGTCGGCGAAACCAGTACTTCAAGATGCATCACAAGCTTTCCAATAGAATATGTTTAAAGACGAGCAGAATCAGAATCATATATAGCCACTCCGACAGCAAAGCCCCACTGCTATCCTAGTGCTTGCATCGATAGGTAATAGTTCGGACCTCTGCTCATATAATAGCTCGACTTCTTGAAGAAAGTCACTAAAAAAAAAGCGACCACAATTAGTTAACAAACATTTTTGTTGAAAAAAGGAATCAAAAAAGCCGCGGACACTTTTATATGATCCAATACTTATAACCTCTGAACGTTGCTTCATCCAAAACATAACCTTTCTCCTTGAGGTTGAGTGTCAGAAGAAACGCATTTACTGAACAATTTCACATTTTGGACATCCTTGACGTTTCCATAAATGTGGTCTGTCACAACAAGAACGGCCACCACCAGTACGGTGTACATATCATAGTCCGTGGCCTGCGCCAGATGGACCACATAACGCGTTGCTCTTAAGGAAACAAATGGAATCACTCAATAGACGTTACCTACAATGGCTGGAATATATTTTGTCCCTGTTTTATAATATAATGTAATCTTGAGATACCTTTGGCTGTCACATGTAATATTTTATCGTCTCCTTTGCGGTTTGCTTTTGCAGCAGTTGGAACCTCAATTGGCTCTTCAATCTTATTCTAGGCATTCACTCCACTTTCACTTGAAAAATAAAACTACAACATCTATAATCCTAACCCCTCTTAGGCTTATTGGCTGATTGCAAGCGACTATTCCGCTTAGCAGCGTGCTATGAGTACGATGTCATTGGTACCCGCAGGTTATCATAATTCTTAAGTCCATTGGCCAACCCTATGCCACTGGACTCTAATATGGCCTACATAATTTAACTTCAGCGAACCCGACACTTAACTTTTAAGTCCAAGCGACGGAGATAATCGCGTCATGCCTTCGTAGTGAGCAAATTACCTTAATAACGCGTACACATTTTAACTGAAAATCAGTGCGAATTAAATGCTTTTTTCCCATCTTATTTTTATTATAATTATACTTTTTTTTAGCACCTAACGATTCAACACCTTTTTGTAAAGCATTCACACTTGCACAATCACACACCCACGAACACACTTGAGATCGTCCGCGACATGGTGCGTGTCTGATTCATGAACTTAGTTTATACGCGCTATATTATTATGCAGTGATAAATATGTACGAATTGTGTTGCCTCGCAGCGCATTACGTATACGCCATTTGTAATTAGCACAGCGCTTGTTGCACTCACCGCTATGACAACATTTAACTGCATTGTTAAGAGCGACTGATATACCGCACCCCAAACTGGTAGCGCTCAAAATCCAAAAGATACGTTCTATGGCCCTATAAAATTACGCACGTCTTCGGTACATTTTGGCTTAAGCCTTGCCAACTGGCCTCTTTGTGAACTTTTTATACAGACACACTCACACATCCAACGCGTCTCCGATTCCAACTTAATTTTGTTCTTCTACTTCATCTTCATCGTCTTGTATTGTGAGCATTTGACCCACTAACGGACTCCTCGACTCATTCGACCTGCTATTTCGTTCATTCCTTCATTTGTTGGCACATCGCTTTTCTTCTTAAAGTTTTTTATATAATTTAATTTTTTTACAGGCAAAAACATTCACAGACCTCATTACAAATTCTCGATGATGTTTCGAATCGTTACTACCGGGAAGCTGTTCCCATTTCGACTAAAACGAGGAAAGCCGATTTTAAGGAGAAAGAGCACAGTATATTGCGCCATCAAAGCGACATCACACAGACGAGCTTATGCAGTGGAAATGGAGTCAGTGGCGATGATGACTCATCGACGACAATAAATGAATTGGCGCCAGCATCGCTCTCCCACACACGTGCTGATGGTATCGATAACGATGATGGGGTTGGTGGCGGTAGAGTTGGAGTAGGCGGAGTTGTACCAATGGCGATGGTTAGTGCCTGTGATATGGGCTGTCAAACTAGGTGAGTACTTTTGTATGTGTATCAAGCTAAAACATAAACACAACAAACAACTTACGAGACGCCATGTGAAAGGACAGGAACATTAAGAACGCAACCAAACAGCAATGACAACGATTATGATGAATATGTTAACAATATTGACGATTACGACTCGGCTGTCGTCAATAAAGAAACAACATTAACATTCGTGGACGACACAAAACGTCAAGTCAAATCTCTGTGCACTGAAATTATTAATTAGCTATCAAGACAAGAGAGCACAAGTGTTGGAAATGAGGGTAAGAAGAAGAAGGGGTCATAATTTGATAGCAGTCTATCAAAACGGAAATAGGTGTGTAACTAAAATGAAATTGAAATATCAATCGTAGATTCTCCGTATTGCGTATCGTAGGGTTGGATAACCCTTTACAAGTCTTTATACCGTTAATGTCTACTCTACCAATTCTGCATAGGCTTAAGTTATCAAGTTATCTGTACGCCAAGATAGAGCTGATCTTTGAAAGTGATAAACGTTCAGAGGTGTCCGATCAGTACATATGCTCTATACCCTTATATATAGATATGCACCCGTCTGTATATAAAATAAAATATATGAGGAGTGTAAGCCACTGGAAAGACTAATTAAGCCAAACTGAGACAACAGAATTTTGTTGACACTGCATAAATTCAATAAGTCAAACTTGTCTACGATGACAAAGTACACTGCTTGTTAAGTAGTTATACTATGAAGCTCAACGTAGCGGCAAATGATTTCTCCAGTAGCTGTAGTGATTCTTCACCATTATTCATTAAGGATGCATTTTGTGAGGAAAGGTTTCATCACCTCGGAATACTACTTTCAAGTCCCTTGTTCGGCGTGGCCAGTGTATCTGTAGTTTTGCTGGCAGGGGGTGTGGAGGCAAAATTATGCTGGGCTATCCTACGAATAGCCGTCGTAAACCAATCTTGCCTAACAAACCCTAGGCTCACTGCAGGCTCACCCTAGGCTCGACACTAGAAAAGAAAGCTCCGAAGGAGCATATTGAGACCCACTTTGAACCGTTCTACATTTTTTATTTAATTTAATTTTATAATTTCTGGTTATGTTAATTTCATAAACAAGATGCTTCATTAGTTTCGAGAGCGAAGATTCGTTAGTATTATCCTAGACGCTATGACTATGAGTACAAGCAACGAAAGATTATTTCTGAACTTTTTTGCACATTTTGCATAGTGTATAAGCAACTGGCAAACTACTCTTTGCAAATCGAGTCAAATATTTGTATTTACGAACAGCATTTACTCGTTTGTGTGCACATATTATCAAGTCATATTGGTGCAAACAATTAAATTGACTGGCAGGAAGGCAGTGAGGCAAAATGGAATGGTATAGAAGGTAGACTGACTTAAATGTAATTCGCTTTTGTCTCTTAGTTACATCGACACTAGACACCCATGACTCACGTAAATTTGTGCAGCTCGCTGGACTTTAAACTAAACACACAATCACACATATATCAACACCTAACCACAGATCAGGTTTATTTAGGTACTTGTAATCAACCTAAATGTCTTTTAGCAAATATATTTACTCACTGTCTTTTTTGCTGCCTCAATGGGTATACCTCATTCAGGGAATCGCTCTTCGCGAATACGGCACAGCCCAAACTAATGCGTTACAAATCGACGACGTCTTCGCTGGGCGGCACCATACCACCAACGCCGCAGCGTTTCTTCACTACATTCGGCTATGAACCAGAACACGTCGGCGCGGACAGAGGCAGCGTAATACCGCCCGTGGCGATACCACCAACAGTGGCGGCAGCGATGCCACCAGCAACATTGTTGGGCACATTAACGCGACGAAGTGCTTCGCATACACCACAAAGTGAATTGCTCGAACTAGTGGAGCGACCCCTTGGCATCATCGGTGGCGGTGGTGGTAGATCGGGACATCATTATGGTCTAATTGTCGCATCGACAACGAAACCGCAACAAGAAATCTGTCATCACCATCACCAGCATCAGCAGAAACTACCACAGCAGCAGCAACAACAGCAACACTATCATAAATACGGTGCGCAAGCGGCGGCGGCAGCTGCGCGTTTGCATCACCAGAAACAGCTCCAACAAATGGCACCAATGCCGCACCAACAACAACAACATGATGACAATCATCATCGCCAACTGCAACAACAACAGCATTTACATCACCATCAGCAGCAAGCACCACCAGTTACATCGACAGCAACGTCAACGGCAGCACGTCAAATACTACCACCGGTGACTGTATTGAAGGGAAGCGCGGGCGTCGGCATCGGTGGAAAACCGGTGAAGAATGAAGAGTCCAAAGTACTCATTGATATTAGAAATTCAGCGCCGGATGTCATAATCATGACGTCCCATTGATATTTAGGAATAACGAACCAATCGATAGCGACATTAACGACTATTCCACATGTCTATATCACAGGTGTCATCAGCAATATCAGCAACATCATAAAGAACACCAATTTTATTGTAGAATAATCATCGTTATTAAAAGACAACAACGCGATCGAACCAACCTTGTCATCTAGGAAATTGACACCAATCGAAGCCTGCAGTGTACTCGTATTTAAACATAACACTAAACCGCCACAATTTTGCTCGCTACATGCATTCGGTTATGTTGTTGTGTTGTTTTATTTTTTTTCTTGTAGTGCTTGTATTTTATGTGTCTGTTAATGTTGTTGCTATTATGGTGTTGGTGGCGCCACCACTATTATCGGCGGCCACTGCTTAATAATGGCCACGACATTGTTGGTGGACATTCTTGAGCAGAAGCAAAGCATCTGGGGCAAAACAACGGCCAGCAATTCATACACACACCCATGCACATAGACATCCATATACAACCAGAAACACTAGGTTTGACAATCCTGACAATCCTACAAACAGCAGCAAACAGAGCGAGAAGCATACGTCAACGTGGCGTACGAGTATAATAACCAAATGTGACACAGTACCGACGACATTGTCGTTGTTGCTGCTGCTACCGCTACTGCCTCTGCCTCTGTTGCTCACGCTCGAGTGAATCACTACCAATATATAGATACTCCCACATGCATCCACACACATACACACACACAAGCACACACATACACCCGCACACAAAACTATCCCATATGCTCGCTTCCGAATAAGGATGACGACTATGACGATGACGACGGCAACAATCGTCGTCGTCGTTTTTGTTTCTGCTGTTACTGTTGTTGTCTCATATGTTCAATTATAAAGTCAGTATGGGTTTCCTTGTGCTAATGTGCGTATGTTCATCTCTTTGTTTCATTGCTCCGGTCTCAGTGTCTATAGCTTTGGGTCCATGTTCATATGTCGTCGCTTTCTGTTTCAGTTTTTGGTTCTGGTTTCTGCTTTTCAGCTTTCGTTTCGCTTTTATTCGCTCTACCACAATTAACTAGTACTTCATTTGAATGCATGGCGAACGTGATGTTATCACACACACACAAATTTATTACCTTTTACCACTCTCTGTGCTGGCATGTATGAGGCACTCATGTGCGCTAGGCCTGTCCGTCTATCTGCTTTTCCGTATTGCGGATCAGGCAGTCTGTCCTGAGGTCAATTTATTTCGTTTCATTCGAGTTGCTCTGTTTTGAACCAATTTGTGTGAAAACACTTCTTAAGTGATTGAATAATAGTTTTTTCTCCTCTTCTTTTTTCACTTTTTCCACTCGTTTGCTTTCCGTGATTCAATCATTATTTTTTTTTATATATTTTTTCCTTTTTGTGCGCTTTTTATACCTGTTTTAACCCTTTTTAATCATTTTATTGAAGAAATTTTTTTCTCCATTTGACTTTTACACCAGTACTTTTTTATTTGGTTATTCAATATTAGTTGGTGGGTGCTTGAGTACCTGGGTGTTGCCTACTTTAAGTTATTTGATGTCCTTTGGCCTACTGGCAAATACATTTGAAGTCAATGATTTATTCCCATTGCTTGGATTTATATAACTCAAATTGTTAGCAATGAGAATCACTTGCCTTCGCAGTGCCCTCTGTAGGGTGCACTAAGAATAAAGTCGAAAATCCAACGGGCTTGGAGAATAAAACTAGTCAATCCAATCGAGTTCTGGGCAATAAAGCCTCAAGTCAAAATTATCTAATACATGAAATTGATAATAAATATGTATTTGGAACACCGTAAATGAAAAAAGGAAACTCAAAACAGTCATCAAGTATCGTAATATGTGGAGACCACCTTCCCGGACAACCACATCTTATAATGTTATAATCGTCGTTATTGTTATAATACTAACTCGTCTCGATATTTAGCCAGTGTCCTAACACTACCAGCGAGGGCAGTAGCCAATTTCTTATATACTTATATAAATCAGTTTAAACCAAAGGAATCCTTGATCGCTGGTAAAGAAAGCAACGAGCGCAAGTTCACTTGTCTTTGTATTATTTTGTGAATTTCTATAGTTATTTTTTTTTCGATAAAGCATCATCGAAGCCAAGCTTGGTCTACAACCAACACCAACACTCATTGCTCAAAAAAGACATTTTACCACCACGAACCGGAGCAAATGTCGCTACCGTCAAACTTAGACGTTCCTGCTAAGTTTATTTAGTTTTTGCTTTATTTATTTATTTATTTGCAGCATGTAGCGTTTTACTAGTTCTTGTATTAGTACCTGATAAAAAAAAAATAAATTAAGACGTATTAACGTCTACATATATTACTTCTCACACCTATACCTAGAGTAAAACTAATAAAAAGCCGTATCTGCAAATTCCATTTTTCATAAAATATAATTGAGACAAAGTAATAACTAATCTGTTTACCAAAAGTTCATATATTGTAATTAACTTCTTTCTATTTGAAAAAAGCAACTATTGTGGAGGATTTAAGGATATATTATTAGCTACCCGTGCAACATGAAGGCAGAAGTGGTCCTGTCATTGATTTGGAACTATGCAAAAAAAAAAACTAAATTCAGACGAGAGACTAACACGAAGATAGAGACACTAACATCACAAAGGGGAATATTCTTTACCGCCGTTAGTAACAAACTATGACTCGAGTCGAATAGATGTCTTTGAAAGGGGAAACGTCAAATTCCCCACTGCTTTCTCGCGGAACCAACGTTTGATATTGCTTCTCAAGAGAGCGAATAGGCTATCAATGTGGAAAAATACAGTATTACGTATAAGATTTGACTTTGAAACTTTCACCCTCTTAGATGACCACACAACACGCTGCACGAAAACACTCAGTCTTTTTCAGTCAATATTTTACCTACCAAATGTATAAGAAGTACATAAGGAATCGTGGTACTCTTTTTCATCAATACGTAGATATATAGTGTAATAAGTGAAAGTATGCTTCCGTTTAGGGAACCCTAGTTATTATTAGAGATAAAGAGTACACAATTTATTGGTGATTAAGTTTATTGAATACTATCCAAGTCCTCTTTTGGGTCATGAAAATGTTTGTCTCAATACTCACTGTCATTCGCAAAGTATTCGTTTCCTTTTTAATAAAAAGCCGAAGCTCAGCCACTTTTCCTTTCGCACAGTAACACTTTTAGACCAACTTTTAGTAATAATCAATATCTGAGTCGGGGTAAAAGTAAAGTTATTACACTAGACATTAACAACAGAATATACTTTGAAACTTGTTGAACAAACAGGCAAAGTCGAAAGGAAAGAGGCGGTCTATCAAAACCATTTTGTTTAATAATAAGACAAGTCATGATTAAGTATGGCGACAAACTCCTGGTGCCATATCGAGGGTTTTGAAATGAAAAGATGTTTGTGGTGGGTGTATGCGTAAAGTATATTACTATTTTTGTAGTTGTTGAGTGTCTATTTTAAACTCTTCCCCGTTTTCGCTCGGTAGAGCTAAGCTAAAAAGACAACTATAAGGATTTGCCAAAATTACGAAGGGTACGATCGTTTTTATATGACTTCGAGGGCCATTGAGTACCGACACCAAAGCCAATGGCAGCATCAGCGCCGACACCCTCACTATCGCCAGGCACTGCTTCAACTTACTTGATTTTAGTATTATTATTATTATTATTATTATTATTATTATTATTATTATTATTATTATTATTATTATTATTATTATTATTATTATTATTATTATTATTATTATTATTATTATTATTATTATTATTATTATTATTATTATTATTATTACTATTATTATTATTATTATTATTATTATTATTATTATTACTATTATTATTATTATTATTATTATTATTATTATTATTATTATTATTATTATTATTATTATTATTATTATTATTATTATTATTATTATTATTATTATTATTATTATTATTATTATTATTATTATTATTATTACTATTATTATTATTATTATTATTATTATTATTATTATTATTATTATTATTATTATTATTATTATTATTATTATTATTATTATTATTATTATTACTATTATTATTATTATTATTATTATTATTATTATTATTATTATTATTATTATTATTATTATTATTATTATTATTATTACTATTATTATTATTATTATTATTATTATTACTATTATTATTATTATTACTATTATTATTATTATTATTATTATTATTATTATTATTATTATTATTATTATTATTATTATTATTATTATTATTATTATTACTATTATTATTATTATTATTATTATTATTACTATTATTATTATTATTATTATTATTATTATTATTATTATTATTATTATTATTATTATTATTATTATTATTATTATTAGTATTATTATTATTATTATTATTATTACTATTATTATTATTATTATTATTATTATTATTATTATTATTATTATTATTATTATTATTATTATTATTATTATTATTATTATTATTATTATTATTATTATTATTATTTTTATTATTATTGAAAAATCAACGCTGCTCACTGATTGCTTAGCAAAGTTGTGGAGTGAATGAAAGAAACAAAACACCGCGGTGTTTCTACCTGTGGGAAAAGAAAACGAAGAAACAAATATAACTTTGTTGTTCTGGCAGTCAGGTGTTGGCTAGAGGGGCATGCAGCAAGATATAATAATCAAACAACGAGAATGGCACGCGCCAAAAAAAAATATATGTGCCAGTGTGAATTCACCTGGCTCTGATGTGAAACATATTGACACATTTTCTGTACACATTTTCAATGTATATGTCTTGCTACTTTGTGTTGGTATTAAAATAAAGCGCTACAATAAAGCGAAGCGTGTTTCTCCCTTTCACATTACTTTGCATTATCGAAATTAACGTAGCGTTTGGTTACTTTTTGGTTTGGTTACTAAGTGTAGGTAGCATAAGACAAATCTATATATTAATACGTAGACATGTTTTTTGCCGAAAATTTTTTGTATCCATGCGGGTGGTCGAATTTCCACCAATTGGCGATAATAGTTATATTATTATTATTCAGCAAAGTATTTTTTTCAGTCTTCAATACGATATAAATGTAAATTATGCAAATCAAAATATTATTAAAAAATGTCTGCCCTGAATTAAATTCGTAGTATTTTGGTGGCTAAACAAAGAAAGAACTAAAGGAAATAAATCAGTTGGCCAATTGTATTATTTAAGAACCATTCAAATGGCAGAGAATAATGACGAAATAAATACATATATTAAAAAATACATAAAATAAATTAACGACACTTGAAAGCCGCAGGTCATTAGTATATGTTGGTACACTGAAATATAATGTCAAAAATTTTAATATTTGTCCATAAAAACCTAATTAAATAAAAAAAAACGCATATTTATGTATAAACATATATATATATGGATAAATAAAACTAGATTTGTAAAACTGAAATGCCAATTACAGCTGCTGAAGGGTACGCCAGGCTTATTATACAGTTACACTAACGTAAAATTAAACTTTTTCTTGTTCCATTAAAAATTTTGAAGCAATATTAAAAAAAATTAAGCTTAATATAATTAAGTGAAACTTTGAAATGTGCGAAATATTTCTAAAAAGTAACAAAAGGAAGTCTGTACGTGTAGTATGTATGTATGTATTTAGTTATTTATATTTATTTTTTTTTTGTGTCATGACGTAGTTTTTATAAAGAACATAAAATCAAAAAGTAACTACCAAAAAAATAAATAAACTTTGACTAATCAACCGCATGTTTTTATATAAACACATGAAGTGTGCGACAGAAAACCGCACACAAATAAAACATTTTTAACCATGAAAAGAAAAAATTGCTTCTAAATTTCACTTATTTATATTATCCTAGCTTACAGTTAATCCTTAATTACAATACTTTTAAAGTCAGAGCAACAAAGGCAAACGAAGGAAAATTTTATTTTTTATTTCAAAGGAACAAAAACATAAATTTTTCTTTAGTATAGCTTATTCGCATTTTTCATACAATATATTTGAATTAAATAATATAGGGTCTTTGGTAGCGCATGCCGGAAATTGAAACGTCTGCACCCACACGATCGTTCTCCTGAGTATGTTAGATCGATCGCCATTTTTTGTATAAATATACGACTTCACTGTTATAAACAAGGACAAGGGTAGAAAATGATATAATACAAATGATAATACGTCGTATCGTTTTTGTCCATACACATATGTATACATACCTGATATCGTACTATATTTCTGGGGTATTTAATTTGTTTGTATGTGTGCGTACCTTAAGTCTAATGCTCTTTTTTTGTCCGTAATATAAATATAAAACTTCGGTCCCCCTTACTTCTTTATCGCAGTTAAACTTTTTTTACCCTTTGGGATTTACCGAGCTGGTACTTGACTCCAAGGTGGGTAATCAAAAAGGTTAAAGTCAACGTTATGCAGGGCAACGCAACTTGGTTCTTATGCACAGTGAAATAGAATAGATGAGAATACGTATAAATCCCGTCAATTACCCTCGTAGACTAAAAACTGATGTTTCATGCATTTTACCCTAATGCCATTACTTTTCTTATGAGAATACTCCTTCCGCAAACTGTATGTATTTGTTTGTGTGTGTGTGTAAGAGGGCGCGTGTAAGACTATTTTAAATATTTTGTTTTTAGACAAAAAGAGGAAAAAAAATTCAGTTTTAAACAACGGTGCAATATAGTTTTTTGGAATCAAATCGAATTTTGTTTGTTTTTGTTTCTTGTGTTTCGTTTTCTTTCTGTTTTACTATTTTTCGGTCTTTCACTTGTTTGTCCATCAGTATGCGAACATGAAAAACAAAAACTAACGACTGTAAATCAACAAATTCATAATGAAATAACCAAAATGAATATTTATAAAGAATGGAATAATCGAAACAAGAAGGAGGCGCCATTGGAGAAAGAAATTAAATAATAAGCGAAGAAACATGTAACAGAATTATCAACAATAAAAATTAATCATTATGAAATGTAAGTGGCAAGCAAATGTAAACGTATGTGTAAATTAAATTAGATCGGCATATACTTTCAGCTTAAGTTTGCTAAGGAGAACGAGACGAAGCCAACTCACTCCTGGGGTACTGTTATTATATTTTAGGAGACGAGCCCAACTTCAATATTCTTAGCTCTTACGGCTTGAACTACGTGTGGCATAGGGCAAACACGGAGCTACAAAACCAAAAGCAACCGTAAGGCATATTGGCGGAAGTGTTATGGTTTGGCTCTGCATCGCTGTATCCGAGGTTGGTAAGTTGGGTTTCATTAATGGAATGATGAAGAAGGAGATGTATTTAAACGTTCTAAAAAACATTTGCTACAAAGTGCCGAGGATCTGGGCATAAAATCGAATTTCCGATTTTTGCAAAACAACGATGCCAAGCACAAAGAGGGTATTGTGCCAACTTGGCAAAACTACCCAAGTGTGAGTTGACCTCTCGTGGAGAGGGTTCGTTACGTTCAATATGGGTATTTCCACGATGGCGAACGCGACATTCGCACGCATTTAAAGCTTAAAAAAATAACTAAAACATATTTACATTTATATAATACTAGCAGAGTCCCGGGGCGTTGCTGCCTTCGCGTGCGTCTCTCTCTTCGGATGTCCCAACAGATCTGCGCTCCGTCTACTGGTGCGATTTTCTCGTTGATCTTCCAGTGTTTGAATTTGTCGAGTTTTCGTTGTTCTTCTGTTTCTACATCCCTTGATGTTGATGCTCTGTTTCAAGTCGAGATTCACGTTATTTTTCTGTTTCAAGTGCTGTATTGCTACTCTTTAGCATTGCTTCCGCTGTTTTTCTTCCAAATGATGCTTTTTTGGTGGCATTATTTTGCAGTTTTTTGTATTTAATTGATCGATTAATACGGCTTCTATTTGATAGATTTGATAGTCACGTCTTCTTCGTCCCGCATTTAAATTTTGACGGGTTTTGTTTTAGTATTTTTCACTTATTTGAATTTTTTCATTCGAATATTTGAACATTTCGACTATGTACAATTTGAGCAGCACGGCCAGATGCTGAAGTAAAAATAGAAACTTGCCTATAGTTGAATTGCGCTCTTTAGACTTAATTTTGACACACCAGCAAAAATGTCCTGCAAAATCAATTTGTAAGACTAATTCCCCTGGGTTAATATTTTCCTTTATGGTTTCAAAATAATATTGTTGGGCTCGCTTAACAGAGAAATGTAGTTTGAAAAGTGGAAAGTTGAACTTGCAAGCCATGAATTAATTAACGGAGCAACAGTGGAAACAATGCTTCCATTCCATATTATCATGCATTTTAGTTAAGTATGCTAGAAGAAGTATATCATTTTAAACATCCTGTGAACAATTTTCGCAACAGTTTGTAATACAATTTCGATCCTCAATATTGCAACAAACAGATTGTAGAAAACTTTGGAAGTCATTGGGAAAAGATTTTATGACTTTTGAGCAGCCCTCTAATAAAAATTTTAAATTTGCATAATGAATGCATACACACATGTTATGTGACATTTTGCTCGAGAGTTGAATATGCCTTGGCCGAGATTGGAAAACGTTTGACTTACTAACGCATTCACCAATAAACTCTTTTTTATAAACCTCGTAGGCTTCTGATACGGTTACCAGCATAAAGCGCTTAGCAATAATTTGTCCATCAACGATGATAGTATCCATTCTGCCTGCTGACTGGATGCTAATATCTTCACGCATGTAAAAGTCTTTCACCGCTTTTAATTTTGAGTCCGTTGTCAAAGACGTCATGGGTCTTATCTGTATAATTTACTAGTTCGAATACTTTTCATATAAAGCTTTAATAACTTTAATTTTTCTCTCATTGTCCACTGGAAACGCATTTTTTGCTTTTTTACTGCTTCTCCACATGCTTGCTTGCAGGTATACGGCCCAGAGGTCGCTTTTTCTTTTATCTCGCTTTTCTTTTTATCGCGCAACAATTTCTGCCTTAAGCAATCTTTCTCCCTTTTGTCTTTCAGCAACTCTTTATTATTTTTTGCCAATTCTGTTAGCTCTGCACGGCGTCTCATCCTCTCTGATGCCTTATCGCAGTATTCTTTATACTTTTCTGGATCTTTTTTTGTTTTTTCCAAGTACCGTTTTGTTGGCTCTTTTCTATTCCCGGCAAGTGTTTTACCCATCTACATAAACATATGAATGTTAAATTAAAAATAAAAATTTAAAAAAAATAAAAATTCTCTTTGAAAATACACTAACGATAACGAACGCAACACTTTTTGAAATAAAAAAAATATATTTTTTGAAGGAAATTTTTCAAACAAACTTTTTTTTTTAAGTAAAGGCCACCAAATTCACTTTAAATAATAATTGGCAGACACTTCCTTGAAGCGGTTTAGTTTTATTCGTTATTAATTTTTTTTATTTGTTCCTTAGACAAAGAATATTGGATGAGTTCAACCACAAAATTTATGCTATATGTGGACAAAAAAATTTTAAGTTTACAGGAAAATTTTCTCATAATAACTGAATATATAAATTGTAAAAAAAAAAAAAAATTGGAAATTCCGTCATTCCGTCAAGCTTTAAAGCAAAACCTTCAACTCTCGATCTATTCATAGTACGCTCATGGCTTATTAGACCATGTAAGCGTTATCTCTGGTCTTACAGGTATTGAATACACGATGGACGTATTGACATCCAGCGTCTGGAACGCAATCGACAAAGCCGTACCCAAAATTAAAAAGGATCTTGCTTTTATATCCAGAACTTCTGAAAGAGTTACAGAGCTAAAATAAGAAACATCACTCTAAGGCAATGGACAAGAACCAGGCAAACAATCTTTAAAACCAGGCTAAATCACTTGAACCTACCAAATAAACTGGAATTATTCAAACAAAATAATTCTAACCGGAATAACAAACTCTCACGACTGGAAAGAAACTCCACACCGTTTTGGAATATTACCAAAATTATTCAAAAATAAGAAGCAATTTGTCTCTAGTTTATGTCATAATAACCAGTTATACAGCACTAGGGAATAAAAGACCAACATCTTAATTGAGACCTTCGAGGAAAAACATCACTTCGAGTACTGACTCGCTATCGGATGCAACTACCATCACTTTAGTAAACAGATCACTAAATACACTGCACTACGAAGAATTCCCCAATGATCAATTTATTACAGTTGCAGAAGTCGAAAATGTCGTTCGCTTTCTCAAAACCAGGAAGTCGCCAGGTCCAGATAAAATACCTAATATCTGCATTAAGTATCTCCCTAAACGCTTTCTTAAGCTATTAACCCTAGTCTTCAACAAATACTTAAGCATTAGCTATTTTCCGAACAAATGGAACCTAGCTAAAATTGTGGCGACTCTTGACGGAATGTACGTGGGATCTTTGGAGTGTAGGGCGCTAAACTTGCCTTCCATAGACAGCTGACTACGAAATTTGCCCCAGCAGTTTTCTCTGAGACAATTCCATTGGCGATTTCGACAATTTAGAGTTTGACAAATATTCCGCAGAAAAGCCTGGAAAGAAGACGGAGAATATGTTTAAGGAGTTTGATGAATTTGGTTCCAGCTGTATGCCAATTTTCGATCAGGTGGGTATTCCAGTAATCTCCTCATGCTTAATGTAACTTTTTATAATTATGGCAACACCATCTCCTCTCGTGTTATACCGGTCATTTCTATTTACTAAATAACCCGGGAGGAGGAATCTGCTATCTGGGGTTAGCCATGTTTCACATAGAAGGCAGATGTGAACCTGATTTGTGTTTAAAAAAGTAAAAAATCCAATCGCATGGCATTCCATGCCATGATATTTAGATGTGCTCGGAAGTTATTAATTAGAGTATATATATTTAACTGCTAGTTGGGTGATTATGATGAATTGTTCTTTTTTAGTAGTGCAGTTGCTTAGCTTATCTAAGAGCTCATTTAGGAGAGAGCTGAATTTTTCAACTGAGAATAGATCCGATGACATTTGATGAGATGTATCGTTGTTATTGTTGTTACTCATAAGAGCTTCCTTATAACTTAAGATGTTATTGTTTTTTAAAGTGCCAAACGGTGTATTTGTTGTTTGACCTCTGTTACTACTTGCATTGTTCGTAGTCTGCTGATTTACTGGACAACAGTTGTTGAAGCATTATTGTGGTTTTTAGAGTAGTGAGAGTTGGTGTGCCTAGAGTATTTAAAATTTGCATTACTTACGAGAGAGCGCTTACCGTTATGGTTTCTTAATTTTAACATAGACTGATACGAAGCACGACAAGGGCATCCTGGATCGGTAGAGGGGTAATAGCCTTTGCAGTTAGCGCAGCGAGAGGTACCGCTTGATCCGTGGCCAAATAGTTGGCAATTGTAGCACGTAGTTGATTGGATGGCTTGGATTTAAACTCCCAGCGAACTTTAGTATTATTGATACATGAGTGTTGTTTGCGTAGATTTTGGAGAGTTATTGAGCCATTAAGAAAATATACAACATTCAAAAGCAGTTTGTAACCAGATCGTGTTGTTTTCACGATGGGCTTAACGTCAATGCATTGGAGCTCACGGTCAATCAATAGGCCTTTTATTGTTTCATTAGTTGACTTATTCAGACCTGATAGAACAGCATTATAAGTTCTAGTTTCTTTTGTCACGTGAGAGTAAAACTCAAAGTTGAGCTTGTGTAGCTGGTGTCAGGTGGAGTTAAAGTCAGCGGACATTTTCGACGAAAACTAATTTGACGGAGTATTCTGTTATAGATGCTGCTTTAACCATATCGTGAACTACTTTAGACGATTTCTTCAAAACCGTAATTGGTGGTGGGAGAATTGTTGCTGCTGGTGCGGGCTGCTCATCCTCGCTGGCAGTGTTCATACTGTTGTCATCGTCGATGGTTTGGAGAGGCCGAAAATAATTATAAAACTGGTTCCTGACGGAGGTTTTAGACGTATCATTCTATTTAAACTTAATATTGCTGTTTTCGTGTTTGGTAATTTTATTTGCTTATTTTTAAAGTCACGAGAAAAAAATAAATTTAAATTTGTATATATATATATATATATATATATATATACGTTTTTGATCTTTTATTTTATTCCCTTTTTATCTCTTTACTTCACTTGACATAAAAAGCAACTGATTCTGACAATACATACTTAGGAACATTTGCAAAGTCTTGCCAATTACATTTTTAAGCCATATTATAACTATTGAAAAATATACACAAAAAAGAATTCAACGATTGATAATGTATTTAACCATTTCTCTATATAATCCGACACCATACATACTTTTTTTAGTCACAACAAACATAGACCAGATCTAAAAAGACATGGTAATATATTCAACACAGGGAACCCTCTTTAAACGAGGTCCACTCCCACTTGGCTAGATATTATTTAAATATGTTTTTAATTTATGTGTTGCTTTTCATTTTAATGATTGCATACCTACGAGATTTGTTCCAAACGTAACCGACCTGCGTTGATAATTCGGCGAAATAGCGTTCAAGCGGCTTTTGTGAGGTACGAGTCAAATCAGAGCCTTCCCACGACACGTCTTCTGCCTTAATTACTAACGATACATGTTAATTTGCGGTCACCGTGTACATGTTTTTTTTTAAAATGAAACTTCTAAGGGCGCATTGGCAGTAAAAACTTATAATATTTCAGCGCCGTGACGGCTACTACAATGAAAGAGATGGAAGAGAATTATGTAAGATAGACAGAGAAGGAATACACCGCAAACGTATATTTTTTTTTGCGTGTGAGCTGCTCAGAGATGGAAAGAAAGAAAAAGAGTAAAGAAAACTGCGCTGTGCTCGCAGTTGTTGGCATGTTGGCTCGCTCGTGAGTCATGACATATGAGGTTCGGTCCTCGAGTATGCACAAAATTTGCGACTGTCGCGACACCAAAGAAGAATCACGGATAGCTTCGTTCACAAGGCTATGCCAAAATAAATATAATCAAGCAGACGAATTTTGACCTTAAGGCAGAGGGGATGTATTTTGTTGTTTTAATTTGCTCTTGTTCTTCGTTTCTAGTGGCAGTTAGCTTCGATAGTTATTGTTAGTATTATTATAGTTATTAGTATTATACACTTAATTATGCTTAGTATTAGACTTTCTCTTTTGTAATTTTGGCTTTTTTCTGTAGGCAGCTTCGTTTATTTGTTAGTTGTATACTATATGCTGTGTCTCACTCAGGCCTATTGAAGTTTCACTTCTAGCACGCGCACTTCGTTGCACGCCAGATTTTTATTAATTTTTTTTTTTGTTCGTCGGATTTGGTTATCTCCGAAAATGATGGGAAGATTCAAGTTAAACACGAAAAGAATTTTTAAATAAATATATTGAAGTAGGGGTGGAATGTATTCAAAAAATACAGATAATACAAACACAGATACACAGAAAACGGCCGCAATTCTGTTGATTAACTTTACGGAAATAGCTCGCATATGTATGAAATTCACTTCAAATTTCTCAATGTAACAGAAACATCTTCACTCAAAGAGTTGGATGACATAAAAACGCCTGAAATAAATACGACAGGTGCACTGGAGCTATCCTAAAAGTGACTTACAAAACTGCTTTAGGATTTGGAAGGATGCCATGAGTCGGATGATGATGCCAACGCGAAGAACTGAACGCAAATCGGCGGCTTTTGAGTCATGCGAGGCCTTCCATATAAGGCTAAAATTTTAACGATTTAGGTATACTTTGTCTATGTCGGTATCTTTATCTACAACCCGGGGGATTGATGTCTTTGGACCATCGCTGTATTTAAATTTTCAGCTGTCCCGCCTCCGATTGACTCTCGAAACCGAAGCCGGGGGTGTCTTTGAATAACATTATTTTTGAAACATAATGTTATTGATCTGATCTGTGC
Source organism: Cacoxenus indagator (assembly GCA_035041755.1). NCBI lineage: Eukaryota > Metazoa > Arthropoda > Insecta > Diptera > Drosophilidae > Cacoxenus > Cacoxenus indagator. Next base: position 373,594 of record JAWNKX010001092.1, read on the forward strand.
TACTTAATCTAATTTTCTTAAATGTGATAGAACCGATCACTTAGTCTTAGTTAGTTGTAGTCTTAGTTTAGTTTTAGGTTACTTTATATGTAAGGTTTTTTCCTCCACTTTTCCTTACGAATATTTTGTTTACATCTCTAAACCCTTAACCTCTAGTTTATTCTCTATACAAATGTAAAATTAATTTATTACCAAATCTTATGTTAAAATAAATAAATAATATAAATAATAATACTATTGAAAGCTCTTTAGATTACAAAATAAATGTTCATCATATCTTACGTAAAACTACTTTTATTCAATTTTAAATTTCAGACACTCTTAATAAAAAACCCATTATTAGTGACTCTAGATATGTGGAATGGTCTTCCGCCTTTATGTGCCCGTAAAGCTGCTCTAATTTGACGGCTGCGATAGACCCATCGAAGACTGTGCTTTCTTAGTGCTTGTAATGCATATTATATCAGGTGTTTTTTATGTCTTACAATACACCAGGAGTATTAAGTTGTAGTCGTAATAAATAGTATAATTTTAAAAAACACCTTGATGTAATTCAATTCCCATACCATAGCGCACCTACAAGTCAGTGCCTTTATGATTTCCTATGTTGCTCTCTTCCTCAAAATCAACTCTACTGCCGCGTACTGTCATCTATAGGCAGAGTAGAGAAAAGCTATGCCATTGTAGTACTATTAGTTTAGGTAAAAAGCATCACGTAAATAAAGGAAAGACCTATGTAATTTATTTTCCTGGATGAACCGTGCTCTACAAATTTTAATTATGTGTATAAAATAAATTACAGGCAAAACTAGAAGAGAAGCGAAGCAGTGCAAAGTGCTTTGTTACATATGTATATATGTACTTAATAGCCTAATTAGAGCGCTTTTTATACTATTGACTTCTCTCAGTGTTGTTTATACTATGAGGGATAGGTCTAACTCCGCAACTTCTGTCAGCATTTCCCCAGTCAATATATGTACTGCAGTCAAAACTGTTAGATCATCAGAACTTTCTGTGAGTTAATAAAAAGGTAGTCAGTATATTATAGCTTCAGTTTGATCTATAAGAGTTCTAAATTTTTCAAAATTGAGCACTGAACAAAAAATCGAACGACGAAGATGAGTCTATCGAAATCTCTGAGGAAAGAAGGGTCAATTTATCAGCTCATTGAGACAATGTTTGCTCATCTCATTTTGATGATTAAATTTGCAGCATTGTTCGATCGAATAACCCGCAAGCCGACGAAGCGTCTTAAAACTGTAAAGAACGAAGAAGTTGAAAAATCTTTCTTCAATACACATTTTTCGTTGAAAATCATATGAATAGGCAGATGTATCACTTGCTCGACTGTCTGTTGCGCACCTTCGACTTGTAAAGGGTAGGGTCCGCAAAAGCCCACGCCTGTTGTGATAATAGAGACGGAGGCCTTACATCCTCTGAAGGTAAGCTTCTCATGGTATGCTGCACCCACGCCGGTTCTCTACGAAAACATATAATACACTTATTGAGATCTTTAGCTTGCTTTCAGTCCATCGATGACCTGCGGTCGAACATGCAGTAGTCTCTGGTGACAATCAACTATGAAACTTTTTGTCACTGGGTGATCTGTCGGTAGTATGATCGGTTAACTTTCACTGAAGCTCAAATTTGCATTTTGCAGCAGACCACCAACGAGCATTACTCCATCTTAATCTATAATGGGGTACGATTTTATTTGAGCATATTCGCCGGTGTCTCTCGTGATGTTGAGGACAATACGTTGGCCTGCACATAATCGCCCCTTTTTGCATGTACACAAACGCACACTCTATAAGCCTCCATGTTAACATCACAGAATCCATGTACCATGTATCTGCAGGTCCGCACCATCTAGACCAACAAAACGAGGGAACTGAATCCCGCTGACTCCATTTAATTCTGAGCATAATTGATACCAACCTGAATGCAAAGACTGTGGTATACTCTAGTCCTAAACCAAGTTTTGTTTCCAAAGCGACTGAAGAAACACCTTAACATTTAAAACGACTGGGTCTATTAAACTAAATGGATCCGGCAACCAATACTTGGGGTCTGGTGACACGATCAGTAATAGAAAACTTCATCCATAGTTGCCTGCCGCATCACCCTGATAGCCAAAAATGCAGCGGGTTTTGTATCAGAGGTCACAGGTATAAATTTGCAACGCGTCATCAGGATTCTCTCATCATATGATTCTCTGCAGAAAAAAAATCTTCTATCCGTACACAACGATATATTTTGCATATGTCTGTTGTATACTAAGCCAGTTTCAATGTTAAGTGTTTAAGGTCAATATACTCCTTAATGAATGCCGAGTATTATTATTATTATTATTATTTTTTATTGTAGCTTAGAATTAATCCTAAATTACAATACTTTTATAGCCAAAGCAACGAAGGCCTTCAGGATGGTTGTTTTTTTTTACATGTATTTAGGGGCTTATATTTAGTTTAGAAATAAGTTTTACAAAATTTTTGATATTTTCAATGTTGGCCTCCTCGAGGAGTTGGGTAGGACTGGGAATTTTTAAGGAGATGCATTGGTTGAGGATAAATTGGCAGTTATTCGTGAAATGTTCAATAGTGAGAGTGCTTCTATTGCAGTATGGACAGATCGGTGGTGATGTTTTCTTGAATAGGTGTTCGTGTATAATCTTCGTGTGACCTAGCCTGAATCTAGTGTAGATAATTGCGTGTTTTCTGTTTACAGTTATTGGTATGTTTGTTGGTTTCCGATAAGGATTTATTGTTTTATAATAGTGTGTGTATTCGCTCCAGATATTTTTTAAAACTAGTTTGCTTGTCATATTGACGAGGTTGTTAATGTCTTTCTGACTAAAAGTGTTGTGAAGAATTAGTGGGGCTGTTGTGGCGGCTTTTGCTGCTGTGTCCGCCAGCTCATTTCCTTTTATTCCTGCATGTCCTGGTGTCCACATTAGTTTTATTTTCTTATGGTTTGCGGATATCATGTCTCTGATTTTGATTATGGTCGGATCATTGTTATTTACATTTTGTACAGCGAGGAGTGTTGAAAGCGAGTCGGTGCATATGACATGTTTGGTTTTTTTGATTGCACTTGCCAGTTCCACAGCCATTAGAATTGCTTCAGCTTCGGCTGTCAAAATTAACGTGTAGAAGGGTGTTATAGCCAAACTTAGAATTTCATTCTCTTCAGTGACAACGCTAAGTGCTAAACTTCCACGTAGGGAAATTGGATCGAATACTATTGAAGGTTGTTGTGTAAATTTCTTTGAGAGTTGAGTCCTTTTTATAATGTGCGAGTTGGAGTATAATTGAGTTTTCACTAAGTTGCCATGGTGGGACATTTTGTTTGTATTTTCGGTGAGTAGATATAATTATGTTGAATTCTGCAGCTTTTTTGATGATGAGTTGGAGGCTTGATGGTATTTTAAGATCTCGTTTCCGCTTCATTTGGTTGATTAGCGTTGTATGCATTGAAGATCCGGGTGTATTGGTTAGTCTGTTTATTTGTCTGCTGATGCTCCAATCGAGTCTGGTACTCAGGTCGGGGAGTCCAGCTTCTGCGAGGATGTTGGCGATGGGAGTGGTTCGGAAAGCACCTAAAGAGAGTCTGATGGAGGAGTGGTAGGGGGTGGATAATTTGTTAATATTGGTTTTGTTTGTTTTGCCGTATACACAGAGGCCGTAATCTATTTTGGATAATATTATTTCTTTTGTAACGTTTATGAGAGAGATAGTGTTACATTTAAGATTTTTGCTACTTAAACATTTTAAAATATTTAATCTAGTGTTTAATGATTTTATTAGTGTATTAATATGTTCATTCCAAGAATGTCTCTTATCAAAGATAAGCCCTAATATTTTAAGATATTGTGTTTTAGGTATGATTGTATTGTTTATTTTAATGTCTATGTTTGTACAGTTGTGTTTTTTGCATACATTTAAGTGTGAGGATTTTTCGCTGGATATTTTTGTGCCACTAAAAGTGCACCATTGATTTAATTTTTGGAACAAATTTTTTATTTCAGTATCATAGCCTACTTTTGGATTAAAAATGAGACACAGATCGTCTGCGTACATTGTATGTGTCAAAAATTTGTTTTGATTTATTATGTGGCTTAATTTGTTGTAAGCTATGAGGAAAAGGGTGACAGACAGTGGGGATCCCTGCGGGATGCCATTATGTAGTTGCTCTTCTTTTGATAGGGTGCTATTAACTTTTACTCTGCATCTTCTATTACTAAGGTAACTGCGAGTGTAGTTAATAATTTTTGGTCCGAGTTTCCATTCGAGGAGCTGTTGAATAATGCAGTGAATTCCTACTCTGTCAAAAGCTTTTTCCATATCAATGGAAAGAACTGATACATGGTTTTTTGATGACAGTTTGTTGCAAATGTAATTATCTATTATTAAAAGAGGATCTATGGTGCATCTGTTTGCTTGGTATGCGTACTGGTTTTGGGACAGCAAGTTTTCTTGGTTTAGATACCACATAATTCTTTTTGAAATAATTTTTTCTAGGGTTTTTGATATGCATGAGAGTAGAGATATTGGACGATAGCCAGTAATTGAATTTTTTGGTTTATTGGGCTTGCTTATAGGGATTATAGTTGCTATCTTCCATTGTTGGGGAATGATGCTGGTGTCAAATATTTTATTATAAAGGTCAAGTAGTTTATTGATGCCAGCAGGCGGAAGCTTTTTTAACATATCGTAGGGTATGTTATCAAAGCCAGGTGTTGATCCTTTTAGGCTACTAAGACAGGATTGAAGCTCAATTGACGTTATGGATGTTTCAATTAGTTTTGCTTTTGGTTCCGGGATATATGTCAAGGGTGTTTGGGCTGTGTAACGGTGTTTGTTTTGCTTGAATGATTCTGAGAAGTTTGAGTCTTTTGAGCAATTAGACCAGGCCCTGTTGAATGCATTGGCGATCTCCTTAGAGTCACAAGAGTTACCTGCTGCGGTTTCTATTGCATGTATGTGTGTGTTTTTTCGGATCCCTGTAATGATATGTACTTTATCCCAAAGCGTTTTCGTAGTTGAACTCGGGTTGATGTCATTGGTAAAGTCTGCGAAAGCAGTTTTTTGGGCTCGCTTTGCTTCATACTTAAATTTAGCATTTGCTCTTTTATATTTTAGCATGTTCTCTGTGCTTAAATATTTCCTGAGATTATTTAGACATTTTACCTTTTCCCTTTTTAAGAGCTCTAGTTGCCTACTCCACCAGTATGTTGTCTTTTTCGTAGCGATTATGGGATTTTTGGTTGGTACGGAATCGTTTGCACTTGCCCTAATTATTTTAAGGAATTTGGCAGCTGGTTGATTTGTGTTGTTTGTGATATTAATTTTTTGTGACTGTTCGTTGATGTTTTTCTGAAATTTTTCTCAGACATCCAACAGGAAACCGCTCTAAGCTTATCCTCATTAAAGTTCATTTTATTGGTGCAAGTCGGATTACAGCAACTCATTTTATAAAAGATGAAATTTATAAAATATTAAAAATTAATAAATTAAATAATAAGTAAGTAAATAAAATATGTGAATAAACTAGAAATAAATTAGTTAAAGAAGTATTTGAAAACAAATAAATAAATTTGAAAAAGAAAATTTTAAAGGTTATTATCACAATTTGTACAAAGAGCACAATAACTTAGGCTCGAAATGTTGACACTCTCAACTTGAGAGAAATGAAGTTCCAACACAACCACATACCGAAAAATAACGCTTTGTCATTACGTCACACGGCTGTTACCAAAAGTAGTCGGCCGAACATAGAAAACAAATAAAATTTGGCTAAATTGCTTTTATTTTTCAACATAATCCCCTTTTAGCTCGATACACTTTTTCCAGCAATTCTCAATGGCTTCTGTACCTTGCTTATAGAACGAAATATCTAGACTATCAAAATAGCCCTTTACAACACATTCAGCTCCTAATTAGTATCATATGCGCTGAAATAATCAGATTTTAGGGCCCGTAATAAAGCTATAAATTATACAAATTTTCAAACTTTGAAGACTTCATTCTCAACACTGGGGAAAAAAATTTGCTGAAAGAATGCATCAATGTCAGGCCGACTACTTCTGCTAATACTCTCGTAAATGAGCTTTGCTCTAAAAACGAAACAGTGAAACGATTTAAGTATATGGAGCGGTCGAAAAATCATCCAAATAAATTAGCCAGGCGTCAGACGGCGAATGGGAGGAGGTAGAATAAAGAGGCAGCACCCTCTCGACCTCTCTACCAGAGCCTTTCAAACCCTAATTTGTTTTTTCCCACTTATTAGATATAAGTTAATTATTGTAAATAGTTTAATTGAAGTTGTTTTTTATAAAAACAGAATAATTATTGGAAAAACAATTTGAAAATAGAAAAAGGTGAAACGATTCGAAATCGCCAAAAAATCACTTAAATTCTATAGAAGAAAGAATTTATTATAGAACAACCCTCATGCAAAACCTAATGCGTCAGAAACAATTTAAATATCCAGATGCAATATCCCCATATTTGAACATTATGTGGAATACAAAAGACCCTGTTGGGGCAACGAGCTTTTTCGGTGCCATTTAGTTGTTGACTCAGTTTCAAGTCTGAAACGCACTTTTACTTTGTTTAACTTTTATTAACAAGCATTTTTTGCACGCTATACCTCTGTATAAACATCTGCGAATATTACCTAATTTATAGTTATTTGAAGTAACCCAATGGTTTGACTTCTTCCAGCAGGCGAGTGTACGGAACTCGTGCTGGTCATAACAACCAAAATTATTACAACTATTAAAAACTTGTGATTTTGAATTGGGCAACTTAACTAGCTTATATAATATTACATACGCCATTTGCTAAGTAGGAAAAAATATGAAGAGAGCATAGAAACAGTAGCGAAGATGGACAATAGAGAAGCCAATAATGGAATGATTGTTAACACAATATTATTAATACTAAGGCTGGTTAGCCGAACAGTCCCGCTAATTCGTATTTCTCTTTTATTACCTCGTTATATCGTAGCCTGGGTACATCAAAAACACCTATAATTCGTAATAAAAACGCTGTTCCCTTGAAATTTGGAATAATCGGCATTCGACTGTATTTTAATATACAAAGAAAATGTAAAGTTTTAGGATGACTCATAAGAAAGCCTGCATGGAAATTATGGATAGTGTAACTTTAGTTTAGTATATTGGATGAGACTAGAATGGACGTAGAACACTTAAAAAAAAGTTAAGGACACCTTGTTGTCAAAGTCACTCAAATGCACTTTACCACTCATTGGTAGGTTTAAAAGCAACCTAAAATATTCAACACGTAATTGAAGAAAGCGTCCCAACCGCGAGGTTTGCAAATTTTGATTTGTGCGAGAGAGCCTTATGGCGCATAATCGACTGGGCGGGTCTGTATGACTCAATTAATGGAAAGTTTAATGACTATGCTAACTTCATAATCGCGCAGCTGGCACATATGTGAATATATAAGCGGCTCGACTTAATACGAATCGATTCACATTCAACTTCAACTTCACATTTTAGCAAATGCAAATGAGGTTTGTTCGGGTACCCCTGCTTGTCGCAATAATTCTTGTGCGACGGCCTTTTTAGCTGCCATTTAAGCTGACAATAAATTCATGCATTGTTTTCGTTAGACAGTTCGCAAAACGTACTGATTTAGTTTCTCAACAATTTCTTGCAGTGAGCCACAATTTTGTGATTATAAAAGTAGCGAACAGCAATTAAAGAATCCATAGTACTAGTGTATTAGTTCGGGGAAGCGCAGCAAAAAATGTCGTCGGCAACGTACCTAACGACAAGAGTAGGTCGATACCTTCATCGATCCCTATGGCTACTGATCCTTAGCATACTCGTAACGATGCAGCTGGCATACACACAACCACAGACTTGGCTAGCAAAATTGCCAAAATTGCCGAATCTGCCGAAGTTGCCACAACAACCTACACAAGTACTAGAAACACCCTACAGTAATGAGTCTCGCTTCGAGTCACGGCCCAAAGATACACAAAAAACAGGCACCAATCTCAAGGTTCTACTAAAGCATCAGTTGCAACACTATGGGAATGATGGCGATAGCAACGAAGTGTACGTACGGCGACCATCGCTTGTTGCACCGCAAAAGCCAAGCAATCCTGGCACTGCAGTTCGTGTCTCAAAGGCACGCTATGTGGCCGAGGAACCAACCTCAGCGTCATACTCGGACTTTGATTCAGACTCAGACTCCAGCTCATCATCAACGCCAGATGACTCCCGTGAATCCTCTTCTGTTTCAGCAGAGGAAGAAGATGAAGTACAAGTACCAGAACCAGAACCAATACAGGAACCGGAACCGGAACCGGAACCATTACCCATAGCAACGCCGGACTCGGAAATGATGGAGCAGCCAACACAAGACTTGGAATCGTCTCAATCATCTGAAGAAGATTATGATCCATATAGAGATAACTTTTACGATTTGAATTTGGATGGGAGCTACGTGTATGGCTACTCATTGCCCAACGGCGTGCGTCGATTCGAGCGTAGTTTCTACTCGGCGCAGACACAAAGTCGAGTCGTTGAGGGCTTCTATGCGCAGCCGCGCCTATTGCCACAAGGCTTACGATACGAACTGCGTTGCTATCGTGCCGATATTAATGGTTATCGACCTTTGCATGGTGAGTAAGTAATAATAAGGGAAGCGCTGAAGTTTGATAGAGACCGAAGCAGCAAGGTTGGAGTTATCATACGGGTACATACACATGAAAAGATAATTGTTTGTTTCTTTGAATGTATAATTATTACTTCACTAATTCTTATTTTGCCTTTGTTTTCTTTATAGTGGAGTATCTTAAGCGACCACCACGTGTGCAACGCGACCAGGAGACCGATGTGGATTGTTTACAATATTAGCCTATTTCTATAATTAAATTATTTTTTTTTACTATTTTTTTCTTTAATGTAGTGTATTGTGTATTAAAGTATGGCATGTGAAAATTATTTGACTTTTGTTTATATCTCTCTTGCCTGGAATGGCCCAACAACGGCCCTTTTTTGAGTTACTTTAGCTAAAGGAAAATTACACAAAAGTAACATATTCAAGGTCTACTCTACTGGTCGCACATACCATGACTTAGCTTAAAAATTTTTTTGTTGTGTCGAGCAGATATTTGGTGACATCTTATTTCTGGGCTGTACGAACTAAACATAAAAATTTAACAATCGTTTAACTCGATGGTATAGTGTCTATAGCACGCCATGTTCATAATTTAATACCTTAAAACAAATGGTCTCTTCTTTCACTAATCGAGCTGAATTGGGAACAATTGCATATTACAAAAATATACCTCGGAAGTATTGGGTAAACGACCCAGTATTTACAAATCTTAAGTAAAATTAAAAGAATTTCTAGTGAGAAAGGAATTAAAATTTCAGCTGAGTAGAAATTAATATTCTTAATTTTATTTTATTTAGTAACAGGGACCCGGCGAGTTGCTGCCTTTGCGTACGTCTCTCTTTTCGGATGTTTCAGCAGCTCTGCGCTCTGTCTAGTACTGCGATTTTCTCGTTGATCGTCCAGTGTTTGACTTTTTGTTCAAGTCGTGATTCAAGTTGTTCTTCCAATTCCTCAGCTCTAGATATGGATGATATATTTCGGCTTTGATCAATTCGTTGTTCTTCTGTTTCAAGTGCTCTATTTCTACTTTTTCGCATTGCTTCGGCTGTTTTTATTCCAAATGATGATTTTTGGTGGCATTATTTTGCAGTTTTTCGTACTTAATTCATGGATTAATATTTGCTAGATTTGTCGCGTCTTCGTAGTTCCGTGTTGAAATTTTTACTGGTTTTATGTTCGTATTTTTAAAATTTTTTTTTTCATTCGAATATTTGAACATTTCGACTTTGCACAGTTTGAGCAGCATTGCCGGCAAACTCAATTCTCAGATGCTGCTTTGTTTTTCGGTTTTATTTGTATCTGTGCAGTTTGATAAGCATCTGAAAATTGAGTTGGTCTCAATATTTAGCGACTTCGATGATTTTTTCACACCAAATTTGACAGTAACAATGTAAAGGCTATATTAGAGATTATGTGAAAATCTCATCAAAATCGGTACAGCGGTTTCGACGCCCATAACGGTTAAATAAACATACATACGGACAAACATACATTGTTTTTATATATATAGATTTATAATAATAATACTGCCATAGAAAAAATTATTTTAAAAATATGTGTGTATAAGTATATTTTTTTAACAATTTAACAATTTGCTTTATTCCCTCATTTATATTAACATTGATAATATTGCTTAAAACTAATAATTAATCAGATATTAGACTTGCTGTACAGCTGAGATATTAAATATTTTGAGCTTTATTAATTATTTACATTAGCGTATTAACATTTAAATTATCCAACGAAACATGGCATAAAACATTGGACCAAAGAAAACCAAAATTCGAGGTCTCTCTCAAAAGTGTCCGATCTGCATTTATATCTTCGCGCCACAGCACTCAGGCGACCTTTATATGGTACAAACATCACAAGTAACTCCTCACGAACTCACAGTTGCTCGCAGTTCTCAATAGAACGGTAAATTCATGCTTAGCGTGTATTTGTTTACAGTGTCTTTTTCACATCGGATAATGTCGAGATTGTGCGTGTGTCAATTGAACAAGATCGTCGTTTGACTGTGATGGAACAGTAGAAAACCCTTCGATTAGAAATTGCTCAGTATAGTCTGGATCGCAATAGCGATAAAAATTTGCTCAAAAAGGTTATTACTGGTAATAAATCATGGGTTTATGATTATTATCCTGAAACAAAAAAACAGTTTTATCAGTGGAAGTTTCCATCCGATCCTCGGCCGAAAAAAGAAATGTTGATTGTTTTTTTCGATTATGAAGGCATCATGCATCACGAATATGATCCTGCAGGTCAGACAATCCACAAAGAGAACTAAATTGAAATTTTGAATAGTTTGCTTGATGCAAAACGACCGCACTTTTGGCAAACCGGTACAGCGCATGCATCAAACATTGTGCAGCAGTATTTATCAAAACGCAGTGTTGTACAGCTTCGCCAGCCACCATAAAGTCATGACATAGCTCCTTGCGACTTTTGGCTATTTCCTTGATTGACGAATAAACTATAGGCGATTCCAATAACTGACTTTTAAGACTGCTTTAGGAAGTGGAAGCTTCGATATGAGCGTGTTGTTCAATCAAATGGGTGCTACTTTGAGGGATGCCGCAGAATAAGTGAGGCGCCAAGAAATTGAGGTAGGTCGGATACTTTTGGGAAACCTCGTAATAATTAAATCTAGAATTAAAAAAAGGATAAAGCTGACACTTCGTGAAAGCTTGTCGAAAACTGGAAGGGGAAGTACCTGTCCACACGTAGCTGCGATATATGAATTGTTTTTTGTCTAAATTTACTTGTAGCATGAGAGATGATGTCATCAATCATTTAAATATTCGATTCTATATGCAATAGATTTGTTGCATAGAAAAATGCAGATCAAAACACATTAAAAAATTTTTTTTTGGGCAGTGTGCAATTTTCTTATATTTTGTCATTGCGCAGCCACCCCATATTTCTGACCCATATAACATAATAGGTAATAATTGATTTGTAGATAGTTGGTTTGTTTTGAATAGATAGTTTTGATATGCGGTTGATAAACGGGTATAAAATGCATGCGGTCTTATTGATTTTGTCTAGTGTCTTACCATCAAACTTTGAATAAATTTTGTTATTTTATTTATATAAATACATACACTTAAGACATTGGATGACTTAACTAAAGTTAGGCACTATGAGGTTAAAAAAGTGTATTTGGGTGGAGAAAATTATTGTTGTAATTATTGATTATGTTAATTATTTTGCAGACTCCTGCTTATTATGCAGACCAACCAACAGTGGAATAATGAAATGGTAGGTTATATATCATTTTCTGAAGTTTGTTTCGTGCTATTTGCAGTTTATTTATATGTGTAATAGCACAATCTCTCCAGACTACGGGACCGTATACCATGAATGGCGTAAACATTTAATTAAATATTATAAGCATATTTTGAAGACAGTCGAGATTAATTAAGGTGTGAAGGACCCAAATTGTCTTGTTAACTTTTGCTATAGTTCTGTGAACAGCAAAGCTAAAAAGTAATTTGGTATCAAGATAGAGGCCGAGATAACGAACACAAGACTCCCATTGAATATTCTTATTAGTAATGAAAAATTGATAGATGGTAGAAAAGAGGCCTTGCGCTTCCTGGTAAAGTAAATGGATTTTGTTGGGGTTCAGTTGAATTTTCCATTTGCGATAGTAAGGAACTAGAGTGTCGAGAGCCTCTTGCAGATTATTTTTGATGGTAATAAAGTAATCACCACAGCTGTAAATGGCAGTATCTTCGGCGAACATTGAAGTGATAAAGTTTCCAAAATGCGGAATAACATGAGTGTAAATGTTATAGAGGATAATGACAAAAACTGAGTCTTGAAGGCTCTCACCCGCGCTTACGGCTGACAGGTTTGATGGCGAGCGATTTATAACAGTGTAGAAAAATTTATTTGCAAGGAATTTTTGTATTGTTTTTATAATTTATATTGGCGTGTTAATGATTAAGAGCTTGTGGATTAGTCCATTATGCCATACAGTGTCGAATGCTACCATACCGACATACCGATCGATTTTTGGTTATGGACGTTCATCTTGGCAAATTACTTGACTTTAAGAAGTGGGTGGATATAGCTTAGCTGTGTTCTAAAACCAAATTGTTCGGCTGGAAAAATGCAGTTCGTTTCCAAATGATTGTTAAGCCGTTCTTTGAGAATTCCTTCGAAGACTTTCAAAAAGCAAGTAAGTAAACTTATTGGATGATAGATTTGAGGGGAATTTGTTGGTTTTCCAGGCCTGTGGCTAGCAGTAACTTTTGCTACCTTCCAAGCATGAGAAAAATACCCTATTGTAAGGCATTCATTATACAATAGCGCTAGAAAAGCAATCGCATTTTGACATGAATACGTCTCAGTTTTGGAATTATATGGGGGTGCATGTTTAAAAAAGTGATTGAGTGAGTGGTGCGATACAATTTAGTGTTAAAGCTAGATATCTATCATCCACATCCAAAATTTAATTACACCACTCTATAGCTAAAGGATCAAATAATGCATTAGCTTTATTGCGAACTTTGCCGTATAGTGGTGGGTAGAGGGGGAAGCGCCGCCGTTTTGGTTTAATTTTTCAATAACTTGTTGTTGTTATTATTCTTCTCTGCATCGCTGCCCTCCTTGTTAATGTTTTCTGTGATGCGTGTTTTTCCAATTGTTGTTGAACTGAGACAATATAGATTTTATTAGAGGAAATCCGAGCCATGAAGTGGGCATTCGAGATCTCTGCCACTACCTTTGTGCAATATTTCTTATTTTAAATATTGCGAGAAATTGAAATGAATGAAAAATGAATTTAAGGTTCTTTTGAAGCTGTCTCGTGACATCTTTTTCAGTTACATCTCTTATTTTAGAGTTCAGGGTGTAGATCATATCATCATTTAGTAAAAGGTCATTGAAGTCTTTTGTAAGGAGTCCCTTCAAAAGCTTCCAGTTTGACTTCGAAAAGTGTAAGTAGGTATTATTCTCAAGTGGTAAATTGGCAGAGATAGTAACTAGTAGTGGAAGATGAGCAGCTGATAGATTTAGGAGTGGTTAACATATTTGGGGAGTTAGGTATAAATAGGTTGAGCGTTGAGGGCTTAGCTTTATGGCAAAAAGGGATATATATGAGATCATTTGGCTGTAAACAGTAAAACAATCAAGTGCGGATAAGTCATATGAAATGTCGCCCCAGCAATTAGCCTTTCGGCAGTTCCAATGCCGATTTCCGGCATTTAGGCCCCTAGCTAAGAGATAGCGACCAGATAAAAGTGAGAATTTGGGGAGATCGATTTGAACATTGTTTTTTTATGATTAATATCGATCAGTATGTTACAACTGCTTAGGCATTCGGCAGTGTTGCCGGGAAAGTAGTAGTAATAAAATATAAAAGTATTATTGCTATCGATTTCGAAGTGGATACTAATGTTTTCCTAGGTAGGCAATTGCTTGTTTGTAAGTTTATTGCTTATAATAATCACCTATTCTTGTACTCCTATCGTTTCTGTATACCCTGTAATTAGGGAATATAAGTGAATCGCTCTATAAAAGCCAAGTTTCACATATTGATGAATATTTAAAAAATTGAGTAGCTCATGTTTCTTATTTCGAAGGCCATGTGCATTCCATGCCATAATATTAAGGGAGTTTGTCGTATTAATTATTAGAGTAGACATACTTAACTGCCAGTTGATTGTTAACATTAAATTGATCGAATTTTGTTGTACAGAATAGAATCTAATAGAAGATTATTTATCTCTTCAATCGTGAAGAGAGAAGAAGAATTTGTTTGTGCTGAAGCAGGAGTTTCAGCATAATTTGTTTGCGTTGGAGCATAAGTTTCAGTAGGAGCCTGTCGAACTCGCTGACTTTCGATTAGCAGCAGGTGAGTAGTTGTAATAAACGCCGTTAGTCTTTGACTTACGCTGTGTCGCTGGGGGAAAGTGGTACTTGTAGTTTACATTGTTATTAGGGTTGTAATTATAATTGCTGGAATTGTTAATATAGTTAAAAATGCGATTATTTTTGGGTGCCCTTTTTTGTAAAAGTTATTAATACGAATCTCTGCATGCACACGAGGCATCGATAGATGAATGTTCGCCTTTGCAGTTGGCGCACACTAGTCTCGTTGGGCTAAGTCATGACTTTGTATTATACTGGCCAGCACATAGGGTACAAGTAGTAATTAGATTTATTCGACCCATGGCCAAAAAGCTGACAAAAAGCAGAATTATAGTAATTTCTTGGGAGATTTAGTTCTATATTCCCATCTCACTTTGGTGTGATTGATGCAGGAATAGTTTTCCTTCAGTTCTTGTCAAGTGATTGACATGTTCTCAAAATATACTATGTATAAAAGAATATCATATATATCTCTTTTATTCCAATATATATTGTTTTGAACTTATTATTATTAGTTACATGTGTGTTGTTAATTTTTACTCTGCATCTTTTATTGCTAAGGTAACTGCGAATATAGTTGATAAATTATGGTCCGCGTTTCCATTCGTAGACCTGTTGAGTAATGCAGTGAATTAATAATCTGACAAAAACGTTTTTCATATCAATGGAAAAAGCTGATACATGATTTTTTGATGAGAAGTTGTTGTACATGTAATTATCTCTTATTAAAAGGGTATCTATGGTGCATCTGTTTCATATGTATGCGTACTGATTTTGGGACATCATGTCATCTTGGTTAAGAAACCACATAATTCTTTTTGAGACCATTTTTTCTAAGGTTTTTGATATGGAGAAGAGTTGTGATATTGGACGGTAGCCATTAATTAAAATTTTGTTTATTGGGCTTGCGGATAGGGATTGTTGTTGCTATCTTCCACTGTTGGGGAATGGTGTTTTTGTCCAATATTTTATTATAAAGGTCTAAGAGTTTATTGATGCCAACAGGCGGAAGCTTTTTAAAACATATCGTAGAGTATGTTATCAAAGTCAGGCGTGGTTCCTTTTAGGCTATTAAGACATGTTAATTCGGCAGCTGCTTTGTTTAAAGGAGTTTCAATGGCTTTTGTGTATAGTGTATTTATGTCATTTTTCTGGTATAATGCAAATTGTTTTGGAGTGTGAAGTAATGTTGTTACGAGATGGGCTTCTTGTAGTGCTATTATCTCTGGCTTATATTTATTTAGTAAAGAGAGAGACATTTTAACATTTTAACTGTCATAGCCGTGAAAATTTTACGATTTGTTTGTGCATTATCTCTCTCTCCAAATGACGCATCAAGTCATCCGAGACAAAAGGAATTAAATAAATCGTTTCATTATCACATATGATTTGTTTTGAATATGTTCACCACTTACGGCATAAGGTGTACAATTGATTATGATATTAGTTTTAAATGTAAAATAAAATAATATGTATTCATATGTATAAGTACTTTTCTTTAATTTACATTTTACGCGTAATAAATAAAAAACGTTATAATGTTGACTATATATATTTCCAAAATTAGACGGCACACAAAAGTGGCACGGCACAGTGGTTGAGAATTGCTTCCACTAGGCATGCGTGAATTATTTTTCTTTCTCTGTTTCTCTTTATTTAAACCATAAATAAACTTCATAAAAATTTTAAACTAAAGAAAGTTTGTTGTTTTTAAAAATATCAATTTATAAAAGTTTTATTTTATTTATAAAATTCGTAAGGAGCTCGTTCTAACTGGGTGTCCCAGACACCTCTTCTTAAAATATATATATTTTTTTAATTAAATATACAACCGAAAACAAAAAGAAACATAACAAACCAATTTCTGTGACGTCTTCAACAGAAACAACAATAAAAAAATATACAGTTAATGCAAAGTCAAAGTCAGCAACAAAAACCACAGCAAAAGCGGCGAGATCCCAACCTATTTTGCAAGAAAGTAAGTTTGGAAAATATTAAACAAAAACTGAAACCAAAATCAACGAAGAAGAAGAAAGGATACACCTTTGCCTAAGACGAAGTTCTAATACACTTTATTTGGCGAAGGACTTGGAATTCAACCAATGATTTGAGTGAGACCTTCATAATCTAGTATCTTAGACTTTTTTAGTTCATATCTGTAAAATAAGTTCCAATACATTCTCGGTTCTATACGAAAGAAGAATACGAAAAACTATTCGTTTAAGAGCTCGTACTTGATCAATAGGCGTAGATGGAAGCTTCACTCTCTAGCGGTTTTGTCATCCTGAACATTGACATTTTAAAGTCTGTATCCCTCGGAATTTCAGCATCATTCGTCAAAAACAAAAAAGTCTCTAGTAACTTGCATTGCCCTTTTGGTCTTATATGGGTGCTTCATATATTAAATATGTGTACACCGATGAGTAATTTAAGAGATCACTTTAATATCATGGCATGGAATGCGCGTACCGTAAAAAAAATTAAAGATCTGCCTTTTATGCGAAACTTGGTTGAGTATTGACGATATGTTTAGTCAACCGGGTTTTATAATTATAGAAATAATTGTAGCACTAGGGGAGGAGGCGTAGCCATCCTTATCAAAAATGAAATCAAGCACAAACATATAGCTGAAATACATACTCATCTAATAAATATTAGTATAGAGCTAGAAACGATTATAGGTAACGATTTAAAGATTTTTTCTACTTACTTTCCTGGCTCAACTGCAAAATATTTTTAAAATTTCTGTAGATACATTAGTGACACTAGCCACAAGAAAGAAGCTTTTCGCGTAGACTTTCTTCAGTTTTAACGCATTGAGAGGACTTACACAAGTGGCGGAGAGCTTATTCCGACACCGCCAATGGAACTGTTTCAGAGCCAATTGCTGGGGTAACATTTAATACTTTAATAAACACTTTAAACACTTAATACTAGAGCTTTCCATGCAAAGAAAATTTTGCATTGTCCTCTCTAGAGACCCCACCTTTTCGCCAGCGAGCCTTAAATCTCAACCCACCACATTTAATCTTTTCATTGCTAATTCTCCCCATTTGCTTACCGAACCAATAGTTCTCAATGAGCTCTCTTCCGACCACTTACCAATTACTTCCAAATTAAACTTGCCTACTATTACTACTATTTGTTCAATTACTAAATTCAATCCTTAAAAGCAAACTGGACATAGTACAAGGAATTTGAACTCTCAATACTAGCACAACACACACTGCTGATGACACCATTTATCATTCGTTAATCAAAAAAAGGGTTTTCTCAAGATAGAGGTAAACTGTAAAAAAATCAGTTGATCTGGTTGCTCTAGATGTGGAAGATGCCTTCGACACTGTGTGTCACAAGGGCATAGTTGCTAAGATAAAAACTCTGCCACCCCTCCACACATAGTTAAGATAATAAATAGTTTCGTATTAAACGAATCACTACAGGCGTCCCTCAGGCTTCTCTTTTACACTCTACACTTTATAACGTCTACACGCATAACATCCCAACGCTTGTCCACTACAATACCTTAATTTTCGCTGATGACACTGCTCTGCATTGCTCCGGCTGTAGCTACAGCGAAATTAAGAGTAATTTGGAGTCAGCCTTAAACTTCCTGCTTACTATTTCTACAAATGAAGTTGATGTCCAACAGAGCATGTTACATTCACGCTCAACAGAAACACATGTGCCCCACTAACAATGAACAGTATCACCATACCACAGGCCAAAAATAAGTGTATTCAAATTAAAGCAAATTCGCTGCACTGGCTATTACATTCACATTCGCCATTCAGTTAAGAGTACAAAGTGATACTGTACAACACAGTTATCAAGCCATTCTGGTTTTATGGTTCGGAGCACTGGGGCACAGCAACATAGACAAAATGCAAAGAGCTAATTTCAAAATACTAAGAATCATGATTGTGAGCACCATTATCGAAATGACTATTACAAAGATAATGCAGACGTATGCCAACAAACTAAAAGTGCACCCAAATGATGGTTCAAAAAACGATGTATCTGCTTGCTTTTCTGTCGTCGATAATTATAATAATATATTATCGGTTGGAGTACTCCACAATTTCTGCTCTATTTTCACTGCAGAAGCCTGCGCAATCCATCAAGCAGTACGGTTCGCTACAAATCTGTCGACGATGGTCATTATCTGTACGGACAATAAAAGTACTATCAGTTCTGTCAGAAATGCCAATAACAATAACATAATTATCTCAGCTATCCGTGATGACCTCATTGAAAACAACTATATTAAGCTAATGTGGATTCGTGGGCATGCGAACATCACTGACAACGAACAAGCAGATGCTCGCGCTAAACTCGCACATATAGATGCGCTACATACGTTTGACATTTTTCAAAAGGGCTGATATCCGTAACCTGATACTCTGCTATATTCGACAAAAACAAAGCGTGTTATGGGATGCCATAAATCGCCATTATAAGCAGCTAAATGAAAAAGCCATACCCCCATACTACCCTGCTCAATGTTACCGCGATGCAATCAAAGCTTTTATCCGCCTTTGTCTGGGGCATACATCGATTACCCAGCATTTGCTTTCCGGCTCCCATTATAATCTATGCCCCCTCTCCTAAGAGGAAGCAAATATACAATATCTTCCACAGTTCCATTAAGGAGTAAAGACAAAGACGTGTCACTTTATACGTGTCCAAATCGATAGTAATTTGCGACAACAAAACCATAACAGTAAACCGAATAAACAAACAAGTGCATAAAGAAGAATTAAAATAAAACGATACCAACAACCATACATAAGAACAGTTACAACAGTTAAACGACAGGCCTTTGGCCTAAAAACAACAACGATGTCTGATCCACCAGACAAAAATACAAACAACAACAACAATCAGCTCAAATTCTTAATCGATAACAGTAAATCTCTCAAAAATGATTCAAACTGTCCCAAATACCTGATTATAAGTAGAAGCAACAGCAACGACACTTTGTCTAACTTTGTCTCACCCTTTCTCCTTAAGAAAGTCATCGATAATGTGTGCAACGGTGAAGTTGACGAATGTAAGCCACTGCCTAACGGTACAATTCTTATCAAAACAACAAATGTAGCACAAGCCAAAAAACTTATTAAACTCACCACTCTCACCAACGAAATACAACTCGAAGTTACAGAGCACTACACACTCAACAGCTCCAAAGGCACTATTTACTGCAATAACTTGAAGGTCATTTTTGAAGACGAAATTGCTAATGAGCTAAAAAACCAAACTGTTACTGAATGCAAAAAATTTTAAAAAAAGATAATAAAACTTTAAAGGAAACTGGACTTATTATAATAAATTTCGCATCTCCAAACTTACCATCCGACATCAACATTGGCTACCAAAAAGTTCTCGTACGACCATACATTCTTCTACCACACAGATGCAATAATTGCGGTTGACATGGACATCCAACTAAAGCCTGCAAAAGCCTAAAACTTTGCTTTGCTTTGCGGCCTACCGGACCACGTCCACCCAGAAGCAATGGAATCATGTGTCAACATTCATTGTTTCATAAATTGCAGAACAATGTCCACAATTACCACCACAATCCTCGAATCAATTATGATCAATTACAAATTCTCATAAAAATATATCATCCAAAAATCAGCACCATCAAAGAACCTTATTTCAACTCATTGTCTAATATTCCAAATCCCATCAACTATAAAATGTATACCTACAACTCCTAATCTGGTTCATCAGGAGGCCATCCTCATCCATTACTCTCTACAGCACAAAAATGTTATCCTCCCTCAAAATTTTAATTCGATTGGTGTAACAGTCTACTCAAAACTCAAGTTCAACGTTATCTGCTCATACATTCCCCCAAACAAATCATTCTCTATTAACAAGGTCCGTAATGCATACGATAATCTCACACTTCCTTCGTTAATCTCGGGAGACTTTAACAGCTGGCACTCTTTATAGGGCTCGCACGCAAACAATCGTAGAGGAAACACAATTTTAAAATTTTTACCTCAATCGCCATTCTCCATCTTAAACGACGGATCCCCCACTCACTTCAGCACCCATCATGCCGTCACACATATAGATCTGACCTTAGCTACAACTACCTTTTCGCTGGAATCAACATGGAAAATCGATTTGAAACCCCAATTACTCCACTCGAACTGAAATTCGCATTATTAAAATTAAAATGTAAAACTCCAGGTCTGGACAGAATCACCTCCCCCATGCTAAATAATCTTTAACCAGCAGTCACAACACGTCTCCTCGACCATTACACATCTCTACATTACATTACACATCACATTAACATCTTCAATAAATTCTAACTACGACAAAACTGAACTTAATAGCTATCGACCCATTTCGCTAAACCCTTGCGCCAAACTCTAGATAAAATAATTTCTAACCGACTATGTTGCTTTGTTTCCCAAAACAAATTAATTAACAGTCGGCAAACCGGCATCAATAGGGGCAAATCGGTGTCTGCCCCTAGTGGGGCTTGGTTTTCTGATCACGTGAGCCCTCTCCTCCAAAAACCACCTCTCGATCATCTCACTCGATTTCACCAAATTGTTTGACAAGGTAGGAATCCACTCCTTCATAGATGAGTTTCATTCGTGGAAAATTGGCCCAAAAATCATCAACGATGTCACTAGCTTCATGTCTAATAGAAAAATTATTGTATATGGAAACAACCACTTTTCTTCAGTTCTCCCTTAATTCAACGGCATTCCGCAAGGCTCTCCCCTTTCCGTCATCATGTTCCTTATCGCATACAACAAACTAAATAGATTAATCCTTATACATAGGCATTTCGACTTCTACGATTACGCCGATGATTACCTCATTGTCAAAAAAATAAACAAGTGTATCTCAATAAACATAAACCCACTAATAACAGATATCATCTACTGGTGTGATTATTCGGGTGCAACTCTCTCGGTTTTAAAATGCAAACATTTGCACATTTGTAGGAAGCATTGCTGTCAAGTCAAAATCTCCTCCTCTCTAGCTCCGATGGCAGACGTCAAAATTCTCAAGATCTTAAGAATCACTTCCAATCACAGATACAACTGGAACAATCACATTCTAAACCTTTTAACCTCCCTCAACTCCAGGCTAAACATAGTCAAATGTCTCTCAAATTACAAATACAACTGCTACCAATTATCTGTGATAGCTGTCATAAGACTTTTGATTATGCCAGAAATAGATTACGGTCTGTACTTCTATGGAAGCTCACTACACTCTCTTTTAAACAAGATCAAAGTAATTTACCACTCAGCTATTAGATTTGCCCTAGGATCTTTTAGATCGACTCCTATAAACCTTATGCTTTTCGAAACTCAAATTATGTCAATAGTAACCCGTAATCAGCTTTCGATAGCAATGCTCATTAAACCAATACCTCTCTCAAATGACTCTTCCTTAGCAGTACCCCTCAAAAATATATCTAAATCTAAAAATCCAGCACCAACAATTCCTTCTGCTCTCCACCGCTCCCTGCTTCTCAACAAAAGTCTTGGCATTCCAAAAAAACCAATAAATTTAATCAAAAGCACACTAAACCTTCACACTAAACCTCCACTACTCTGTTATCAATACCTATCTTCTCCAAACTCCGAAATCTTCCACGATACCTGTAACCAAAAAGAATTTTTACGCCTTAAAGAATCTCTACACTCTCATGTATTCGTATACACAGACGGTTCCAAGTCGGACTCCGGTTCCACCTTCAGTTTATTAATGAATAGGGCACATGATAAATTCCTCTTTCCCCACTAGACCTCGTCTTTCTCACCGGAAATCATAGCCATTCACAACGCAGTGCAGAGGGCCAAAGAAGCACAAATCTTCTTTGTTATTTGTACCGACTCACTTTCTTCATTACAAGCTATAGCCAATACTTCCAGACAATCATATTACCCCCTAACAATCAGGCAGACTCTTGCAAAAAATTCACCAAAAATCAAAATTGTCTGGACCACTGCCTACTGTAACATCACCGGCAACGAAGAAGCAGATAAGGCTGCTAAAGATGCATTCAAATTCCGCCTCATTTTCCAAGAAAACTATAATATCACTGATATCATAAAACACATTAAAAACCACTTTAAAATAGAACTGAACTCACTCATTGCTTTCATTGATAACCA
Source organism: Cacoxenus indagator (assembly GCA_035041755.1). Taxonomy (NCBI): domain Eukaryota; kingdom Metazoa; phylum Arthropoda; class Insecta; order Diptera; family Drosophilidae; genus Cacoxenus; species Cacoxenus indagator. The sequence goes on from JAWNKX010001092.1 coordinate 396,296, forward strand.
CTACAAATTATACAACACTCCAAAAAACACCATTTACGATTACGGTCGACTACTACTTGATCAGCCTATACATCGTCGTTTACTCTCAAAACTCATTCGGTTACGTCTCGGCCACACCAATCTTACCCACTCCCACCTTTTCGACCGCTCCAACTCTTCATCCAATATCTGAAAATTTTGCAACTCGAATACACCTATCTTAGCCACCTTGACCCTCTAACAATCCTCTTTAATCCTTCCAAAGATAATTTACCTAAGCTCATTAGTTTCCTAAAATCATACAACTTATTAAGCCAATTATGAAATCATATATTAATATTATTAATAAAAGTAGTTTATAAGTTCTAATAGTACATTGCACACACCCACATACATATAATATTACTATTAATTACATTGCTAAGCCTTTTAACTATTACTATTATCACTATTATTGTTAATATCTTGATTAGTAATTAAGCTTAGGGCATTGATGCTATAGCTTTGTTTAAGTTTATCTGTAATTTGAAATTGCATTTAATCTGTTCATAAATAAATAAAAAAATTCTGAACAGCCGCCCTAACGTTAATTTGTGCTGCTATATAAGAAATAATGTTTTCAAAGGTTGTATTGGATGCAAATCTCGAAAGAACGATGTGTCGCCGGGGTTCAACCACAATAAGAACATGAGGGGGCTTAGGAGCCACGAGTGATTTAGTATACGTTGAATTAGGTATACTCCCGGAAAGAGGGGTGGTTATTTTCGTTGGTTGAGGTTGCGTGAGAGATTGAGCTGGATGGGTAGGGGGATTATAAGTTTGAGGGGGAGAATCCTGAATTGCAATGGACGGCAAAAGGGGTAATGATGGTTTTGGAGCAGGATGCGGTTTTAGGAACTGATGGACTATTTATAGTTACAGGTGGATTTATAGATGTGGAATTTGAGGGTATATAGGGACGAGAGAGTGTATAGCTTTTGGGTATGGAAAAGGGTGAGTGGGAAGGCAAGTGAATATCAAAATCGTAATTTTCGAAGGTCAGACGAAGCTTCAAAAGCAACAGATAGTTGTGCGTTAAGCTTTATGTGTTTTAAAAAATAGTCACGCACTCGCCGGTACATATCCTAGAAATTTAAATATTCTAGATTGACGTTTAAAGCAGTCAGGACAAAACCATCTGGTACCCTCACAGATTGGCTTAATGCCATAAACACGTAGTGCCCAGAACACTTTAAAAGGCCCACGTTGTTGCACATCCAACAAGTGACTTCAAGATTTTTATCAGCGTCATATAGTGTTCGTTTAGTACAAGGACCGTTGCAGCACCTCATATTTAATTTTTGAAATTAAATATATATAAAATGCTAAAAAGCTAAAGAAGCGAAAAAAATGTGTTCCAAGCGGGAAAGAAGAAAATTCACTATGTGGTGAGTATAAGAAATTACGAAATAAGAGGAAAAGCGGAAACTGGAAAAAAACCCAAAAATTACAATCTGAACTTGGGAATATAAAATCAGCTTAACCTTTGTTGTTGATTTAAGTAAAAATCTCCCGCTGCGACTGACACAATGGTACTTCATCAACGCCATAAAACAGCGGCAACAAACAGATGGAACACAACAGCACCAATAACCATAAAAGATGCACAAAGAAAGAAACAAACGAATAACCATTAAGTGCCGTAACTAATAGCCACCAAAGATTCAAAACTGTGGGAAATACAACGAAAACAAAAATCTGCAATAGATAAATTTGTATCTACAACTTCGATCGATACTCCATGCTCCCCTTTTGGCACATGTTTTGTCACTTTTGCCTTTTTACTATTTATTATTACGGTGTCGTTGTTGTCCGAGGAAAATAAAAACTTGTTTTAGCATTTCGAGTTGGCATGCATTGAATGGATTTTGCTTGTTTCATATGCGGTAATTGTATGGTGCTTGTTTCATTATAGTGATTCAATTAAGCAAACAGTTTCGTTGTCTTTGCATTTTTTCGTTTTAATATTTTTACTTTTTTTATTTATTGTTATTGTATTTTTTTTTATTTTTTTAACAAGAACTTTTGCAATTATTGAATGTTGACACAATTGAAGATGCAAATTGTGACCTGTAGCAAACGAATTCACATTGTCAGGCTGAGAGATACAAACACAAAGTGCAATTATAGTAGATACGCATGAAAAATTCTTTCGAGTCTCTGATTACTTCATAATTAATCGAGCAGAAGCTGAAATAATCATAAATCAACGGAGATATGATCAAAACATTTTATTGAAAATGACTTTATTTCCAAAGTATTCTTCTTGATGAATACAATTATGCTTGCGTTTAAATCAGTTGACAGACAGTTTTTTCCATTCAACTTGACACAAATGGGGCTGTAAGGCGCATGACCAATGTGAGATGATGAGATATGTGAGAACTCGAATTGTCATGGTGAGGAATAATATCACTGCACTTGTTTGTGTCCTTATTTTAACAAAGACTTTCGGCAAACAGATGGTAAAATGACTGCTATACGTTGCGGTATCTTGTTTTATTATTTCACTTATCGCGCCGATATTTTCTAGTAGAATAACAACCCATTTTGAAGCCATTCGAGGGCGTTCCCATAAGTAGTCGGACTAATAAAAATGTATACTCTTTTTAATTAATTTTTATTTTATAGTATTGAGAATGAAGTCTTAAGGGCTTAGCTTGAGAAATTGGTAGCCATATTGTTTCTAGTTTTTTTACGGCTTCTAACAGCTGACGATCACAGAGCATTTTTAAAGTGGAAAAAGTTGTTCATCGCTACGTTATACAATGTTTAAATTTAAAATGCCTTAATCCAACGGATATTAAAGCTGAGTTGGATTCGACTTTTGGGTAGTCTGCTCCTTCGTTTTCAACTATAAAACATTAGGTTGCGGCAGCAGCTGCGAAGGTGAGCATCGCATTTTCTAACAGTGGAACAAAAACGTGAGGATCTTTCGAGAGGATATTTAAGAACAATAAGTCAATCACTTTACCCTAGATACAAAAGAGTAATCAAAGCAGTGTATCCAGAGATGGGATCCGGTGCCAAAGAAGGCAAACATTATGGGGTCCGCTTTTTGGGATGCTCGACTTTTATACAGCGTTTGAATTATGAAATTAAGAAAAAACAACAGAATTTGTCGAAAAATAAAGACAATGCGCAGCTCACACTTCAGTGGTTGCAATGGAAAAAATCAATGCACTAAAGTTCGAATTGCTTCCTAATTGACCTTATTTGTCGGATTTAAACCCCTCTAACTATTTTCTATTAACAAACCTGAATAAATGGCTTGGTGGGAAGATATTTGGTAGCAATGCGGAGCTGGAATCTGGTGTAAATGACTCTTTTGAGACTCCTTATGGTTTCGCTCTGTCGAAACCATTGAGAATCGCTGGAATCAGTGTATCCAGCTCAAAGAGACTTTTTTTGAAAACCCTTTCGTTTGATGGGACAACAGGCCTCGTTGATATTGTATAACACTAAGTAGTTACAGACATACGAATAGGTCAAATAAAAAATATTTTATTATATTTTAGAACGGCAGATTAGAATACGATTTGCGAGGTTTTGTTCGGGAAATTTCGATGTCAAAAACGCGTCTCGGTGTGGTTGGAAAGTGGACCAAATAATTTAAAAAGTGGAAATCGCCAGCATATAATTACTTCTAATATTCTGTTTTAGATCAACTAAGTTAGCTGGCTATGCAAAAGGCGGATGTTTGGTACCACACAATTTGATAGAAAACACTCTTATTTAACGCATTTCAATATGCGCCATCTTACTGAAATGGATTGATTATCAATCTTTTACGTCCAACTGGAAGTTAATTTCCACCAACCCAATAGTACAAAGAATTCTCAAATCATTTTCAAATCAAATCATAGTGTCGTATTCTTGACAATTCTAACAATTAAAGTTAAAACTATAATTGAAACTACTTTAAACAAAATCGCCTGCAGTCACGTATTCAACATGTAACATACTAACGTCCCAATCTTGCAAATATCTCAGTTATACAGTTACGACTAACTTTATTTCATCATTTGGTTATATAACACATCTCCTCCATAAAATTAACGTTTGCTTCTGAATTCCGGAGCCTGATAAAGGGTGACTACTTTACGTGCCCGTGTGTTGCATCTGATGGATTTGTCTGGTAACGTCGTAGAAGTTCAATATATGTTCAATGCATGGCTGCTGTTCTGGAGAAATCCCGTCTAGATCAGAAAGACTTCAAGTCGGTTCTTTAACGCCAGACGGTTTTCCTCTCGGCGTTTACGGAGATGTAGTAGAAGAACCAAAAGCCCACCAAAATTGAGAAGTACCAGCATGCAAATGGCATTGTAAATCGTTGGCCTACAATCTGGGCTTCTGCTGGTTTACGTGGCGCTTGACCATGCCAAAAAAAGTTCGAACAGCGAATGACATAAGCCCGATAGCGTGATTAACAACCCCTTCGATTCACTTTTCTCTTTTTGTTCCGAACAAAAACCTTTTGGTTCGGTGCGTATTTCGTTGTTCCATGCTCTCTGATTTCCACCTATCTTTCAAAAATATTGCTTAGTTTGTACGCACAGAGCGACCATGTAGAAATTCCTCAAGAGTTTTACCTTTGAGGTGAAGTGGTACGAAGCGAGATGTTTAGTAACCGCAGTATTGAATACTCATCTTTAAACTTTTTGCTGACTGAATTTTTAATCGAACAAAACATTCAGCGAGTCTATTAGATGCTAGGTGGAACGGGGCGGTAGTTACATGATCGATCTCATCTAGCTGGGAATATTGTTTAAAAGATTATGCTTTGAGTTGTGGCCCATCATCACTCACTAATGTTTTTGGATAGCCCTCAATGGCGAATGGCTGTCAGTGCTCTTATGGCATTTTTCGTAGTAGTTGTAGCCATTTGTGTCACGAACGGGAAGTGAGAGTATTAAATATTGGTCCAGCAAAGTCAATGTTCACTTTTATCCAGGCCGAAGTTGGTGAAAGTCTGAGTTCTTTATTTTACAGATGCTACAGGTTTTTTCGAGTTGTGTGATATCTTCATCGATGTCTGGCAACCAAGCATGTTGTTGAGATAACTCATTCATGCGGATAATACCACAGTAAAGGAGTTTGAGGCTATCCTGTCGAAGAACTTGAGGAATCACAATACGATTGACATCTGAGTAGACACAGAATGTCGGTCGTCATTAAGAGTTAAAACGAATCTGCGATTGAAATACGGAACTATCTCTAAATCAAGAGGTTTATCTGGCCATCCATTTACTACGCCTGTGTATGGATGGTAAGCTTGCAGTCTCCCCTGTGTGCAGTAATTAACGGCTACGAGCGGTTTCATTGGTTTTCAACAGTTATTTGATTTCACAGATTTTTTTTGATTTTGGATTCACAAGATTAAATATGTTATCAATATGTAGAAATAAAATTCGGCTTAGAAAGAAAACATTCATATGCACACTGGGCTTACTTATACCAGTGGGGAATTTAATCTCGTTCATTTTTATTTTTTATATTGCTTCGCTTTCACATATTCTTTCGTACATACAGACGATTCGCTCACCTGTTATTATCAATTCATTTAATTGATTTAGATTGCAATTTATTTACATTATTTATTTCGGCGCAACATTACTTCGCCATAAAGCCAGACAAGATAACCAAATAATTAGATTTGTGTTACTCACTGCTTGTAGATTTCGCTGCTATATTGAGCAATTTGAGTTTGTCGCGAATAAACGCAAAATACCTAGAAATTAGACGCCTTTACTCACAATATAAAGGGTATAAAAAGTCAATTGAAGATCAGGCTATTTCGTTTAACCCGCGGAAATGGAATTTTGCGTGGAAATTTTTTGTTGAATAAATATATTGACGACGCATTGCGTCTTCATACTGAGACAGACAGCATAAATTCGGATGAGTCCTCAAGGTCAAACTTTGAAGATCTGTGCGTCACCACGAAGGCATTACTCATGGATTACTCATGGATTATCTAATGTTGAAACATTTAATAACTTGCTTTCATGTTTAGAGAAGGATGTATTAGGCACTGTTGGGGCATTCCAAGTAACTGAAGCTTATTATAAAAAAGCATTGTCAGCTTTTGATCGGGTCTATAATAACAAATGTCTAATGTTTTTTCATGGAATTTCGAGACTTTTCGCGTTGCTAGTTGTATAAAGTCCGTCTGCCTCATCTCTACGCAACATGGTTGACTCGGTCACTGGAATATATGGGTCTCTGTTGTCTATAGGGGACAACACAGCGTTCGCAAATGCAATTGTCATTCACATAGTCATGTCAAAGGTAGATTCGGAAACACGATCTAAATGGAAAGAAGCTTTAGATTATCCAAATCTCCCACTATGGAAGGACTGTGAAGCTGCACTTAACAAGCGATAACAGCGCATGTCGGCTGGAGAATCGATGACGGGTCAGGCAAGAGCAGCAAAATTTAATAGTGATTTAGGATCAAAATGGAATACTAAAACGTCACTGTCCGTTTCTCAGGCAAGACATGTTCAAGATTCGAAATGTGTTTTTGTAAGGGAAAAAGACCACTTTATACAAGCGTGTAAATCATTTTCCGCGATTCCTGTCGAAAATCGTTTTAAATTGTGCATAAATTGTTTGCGCAAAGGACATGGTGTATCTTCGTGCAAAGTAAAGGCCGCGTTGGTGGTGGAGTCTTAATCTCTGTTCTTTCATCTTTTTCGTCAGAACTGGTCTCTCTTGACGATACTGAAAACATTGAATTTATCTGCGTCAAAATTTCATTCTCTAATTATAACATTTTTATTACTTGTTCATATATCCCTCCTTCATCGTCTGACTCAGTCTACTTGGATCAAGCGAAAGGTATCCAGAATGTATTAAAGCTCATTAATGACGCTGATATTTCGTTTGTTTTGGGTGATTTTAATCTTCCCTCTATTAATTGGATTCCTTTTAGTGCCTCCAATATCGTTGTTCCTTCTGTTGGCAGCGTTGGTTCGTTGGTTTATTGCTGGACCTCTATCTCCAGCAAATAAACCACATTTCCAACATCAAACATGGTATGCTAGACCTAGTGTTTACTAACTGCCATGAAAATACCTCATTGTCGAGATCCTCTCCATTGTCAATTCCAGAAGATACCTATCACCCCACTCTTGAGGTGACACTTACTCTTAACCAATTTCTGTCTGCATCTGATTCAACTTGTGCTAAGCCAAGACAAGGTTTTAAATTTAAACATACTAATTTCAATCATCTCATTGCTTGCTTCCACGGATTGGTCAATATTAAGTTCTTCTTCTGATATTGATACTGCCGTGCGGTATTTAAACACGACCATGCTGGATTATATCAATAAATGTGTGCCTAAAGTGCATGTTACCGACGATTCTAAGCGTCCGCCTTGGTTTTGTATAAATTTGGTCCGTCTAAAAAATATTAGAAATCTGTTATTTAAAAAATATAAACGCTCTTGTTCCACATCTGATTATGCGAATTATGCCGCGGCTCGTAGTAAATTCAACATTTCTAATCAATCTTGCTATAGTAGATATTTGCGCAAAGTAAAAGTAAATATTAAGCGAGATCCCAAGAATTTTTTTAAATTCATCAAAATCAAAAACAAATCAGAGTTATTTCCAACTAGTATGCAGTTTGATGGAGTTGCAAGTAGCTCTGATGATGGGATTGCATCTACTCTAATAGTGCCTGTGGAAATAGTTCTCCTTACCCTTACAAAATTGATGAATTTAATCACTTCAATATGCCGTTTATTGACGGCAGTATTATTTTACGATATCTAAAATTGGTTAAACTTTCTTTTTCTCCTGGTCTGGATAATATTCCTAGTTGTATCTTAAAAAGCTGTGCTGACAACTTATACCTTATTTAATTTATCCCTTATTACTTCATCTATGCCAAGTGGTTGGAAAGAATCCTATATATTTCCCTTATTCAAAAAGGGTAGTAAGTCAGATATATCGAACTACAGAGGTATTGCCAAGCTGTGTGCAATTCCTAAGTTGTTTGAGCAGATTATCACTGATCAATTACAGTTATATATTCGCCCATTGTTGAGTATGTCTCAGCATGGTTTTGTAAAGAACCGTTCAACGGTAACCAATCTGTTGGAATTTACCTCTATTGTCAATCACAACTTTTCGGTAGGTAGCCAAACTGATGTTATCTACACCGACTTCAGTAAAGCTTTCGATACTGTATCGCATGAGTTGCTCATAACCAAACTCAAAGCTTTTGGTTTCCCTTCTCCATTGATCCGATGGCTGGCATCTTACCTAGATCATCGCTCTCAAAGGGTACTTTTTAAGTCTTCAATATCTAAGTCTTTAAAGGTAACATCAGGTGTTCCCCAAGGCAGTCATTTGGGGCCTTTGCTTTTCAACATATTTATTAATGATCTACCTACCGTCATCAAACACTCTCAGATTTTAATGTATGCAGATGATGTAAAACTATGTTTTCGCCTTAATAACCCTTCTCACGGGATTTTCCTTCAGAGTGACATAGATTCTTTATCTCGTTGGTGTTCCAAAAACTATTTAATCCTCAATACCAATAAATGCAAAGTTATGTCCTTTTCTCGCGGAGCCCTTATTTCAAATTCTTATTACATTGACTCAAATAGTTTAGATCGTATTTCCCAGTTTAACGACCTTGGTATTTTGATGGACTCGAAGTTGCATTTCGGTACCCACATTTCCACTTCGGTCTTTAAAGATAGAGGTGTCCTTGGCTATATTAAACGCTGGTTTAAGAATTTGATGATCCGTATACTACTAAAGTACTATACACTTCACTGGTAAGACCTATTATGGAGTATGCGTCTGGTGTCTGGGATCCTCAATATCAGATGTATATTGAATTGATTAACCTCCCTGCCTTGTCTAGTCGTAGAACGGTCATTGGTGTAACTTTTATGTATAACCTAATTTATGGTAGTATTAACTCACCTCTCTTACTTAAAATGATTAACTTTAGTGTACCAACACGTGCAACTAGAAACTATTCTCCTATTACTCTTCCCTTTTGTAGATCTTCTTATTTGCAACATGATCCATTCTATGTCTTATGCAAATCATTTAATACCCACTTTGCGTGTGCTGCTCCTCCCACCTCTTCTTATGTTATAAAAACTAAATTGTTGGCATCATTGAATTAATGCATAACTTATTTTCTATACTGATAACCTAAATTTTTCCTCCTTGTTTAAATAGTCTATGTTATTGTAGGTATTGAATTCTAAATTTAATATTAGCTTTAGTTTAATCTTGCATGATGATTATGTTAACACCTGGGGCTGCCCCATGTGAGATCAGTGTGTGGTCATTGCGTACCTACCAAGTCGATAAAAAAAAATAAATAAATAAAAAATATATTAAAAAAAAGCATTGCCAAGTTTGTGTTAGGCGTCATCACACTTTGCTACATCGCAAAAACGAGATAGTAAACAACAGGAAATCCCAAACATTAACAGGGGCACCTCAAGCGTTAGCGGTATCGGTATATAGTGTCTTGACACTATCAATTATCACAAGGGCGAAGATATTAAACCAAGATAGCTGGCTGCTCAAATTAGATGGGGATGACCCCATTCCAAAATCAATTACTCGAGAGTGGGAATCCATATTGCTCTCCTTTCAGAAAATCGACTCGGTGTCTATACCACGACACATTGGGATATCCAAACAAGCATCTGCCAAATTCATGGTTTCGTCGATGCATCTACACGAGCATATGGATGTTGCTTATATGTTCCGAGTCAGCAACCCCCTGGTGTACTAGTACGCGCCTGCTCACTGCCAAATCACAGGTTGCACCATGCAAAACAAAAACCGTGCCTAAATTGGAATTATGCGCTACGCACCTACTAGCCAAACTATGGAGTGAAGTGTCCCAAATAATCAACTTCCAAGTCGTCGTCTTCTGGTCAGATTCGAAAGTGGGTTTTCACTGGATGCAGACTCACCCACCCAAACTCAATACTTTCGTAGCTCCTCGTGTTGCAAATATTTAGGACATCACTGCAAATTGTTTGTGGCGTCATGTACCAAGAAAGGAAAATCCTAACGATTTGGTATCCCGTGGATGCACATATTCAAATAACTGATGAGCATATTACGTTTGAAAAAAAAAGGGTATCAACGATTTTATAGCAGCCGATGTCGAATTAAATCATATTCTCAAAATCATTCAACATTCTTCATCATATCTGCGAGTCTTGCAGGTTGTGTAGGCTACTTCGTTAGGTAAAAAGAATAAAGGAAAATCAATATACCTCACTTGGACCATCAGCGTCTGAACTCGGTTCTGCATTCTTAGATATAATTCAATTTGTGCAGCGAGAGGCATTCGCAAACAAGAGAAAAAAGTTAGAAAAATCTATATAGCTGCCACCGTTATACCAAACATTAAGACCATTTACGAGCCAGGAGCGCGATGACAACCGAACACTGTCGTAACAGTGTGTAACTCATCACTCTTTACCTTCAACATTTGCATCGTACTAATTACCACGCATCCCCACGGGCATTAGTATCACTCCTTTTTCAGAATATTTGGCTGATCGATGCACGTCGTGCATGTAACAACATCGTCAGACGTTGTTTACATTGTTTCAGGTTCAAACCCAAACTATTGTGCCTAATAATGGAAATCTACCCGCTGATCAATTATATGGCCATAGACCGTTCGAAATGAGCAGAGTGGATTTGTTTGGCCCCGTAAGTGTACCATTAGGGATACGTGCAAAGCAGCCAGTAAAAATATTCATAGCTGTATTCATTTGTTTTGCATCAAAGGCAGTCCCCCTAGAGCTAGTGAAAGACTTAACTTCTAACACTTTCCTTTTATGCTTTTCCAGGTTCATCGGACGCCGTGGTCCAGCATTTGCTTCTCTTTGCGCCGTCGGCAGCGCCTTATTAATGGAAGACGAAATACAAACAGTCTTAATCGACGTCGAAGTCGTCCTGAACTCGCGGCCGATCGTAGCCGACACGAGCAATCCAAACGACGGCCTTGCAATCACGCCGGCGCATATGATAATAGGAACAACGCTCGCAACGCTCTCGCCCGCATTCGTTTAACCCCCACCAACCAACAAACTGAGCTACTTAAAACGTTGGCAACTTGCCTCGGTGATCACACAGCGCTTTTGGAAGGATTGGTCGCGCGACTATCTACTCAGCCTTCTGCATCGCTACAAGTGGAACTAGATCGGACCGTATCTCAAAGAAGGCGCAGTCGTAGTCTTACGCGAAGGCACGTGCCATCCTAACAATTGATAATCGGCGCAGTCATCAAAGCAGTACCAGGATCAGACGGCAATATCCGCGTAGCAGGAATTAAAACGAGGACAGGCATCTTTAAGAGTGCCATCCATTACCTCGCACCACTACCAAATGATTTGGCTTGAAGCCCTTCGGCCATTCAACGTGGATGACATTAAGTCATTACTTAAAATAGAAGAAACCAAAGCTTTCTGTTAAGTAACATCAAAAATGTTAACTAGAGATAAGAGCCGTCAGCTTCGTAATGGAGAGAAGCTGACGGCATAATACATTAAGACATAAAGAGCCAAGGTTGTACAAAAAAATTTAATTGTGAATAAATCAGCAAGTGGATTTAAAAATAACGTAAAATCAATTAAACTGATTCCTCAAGTGGAAAGTCAGCAGGTAATACTGCATTAGGTGTTAGAGCCAGTTACGACTAAAGAGCGACTATAACGCGAAGCATACAGACTGGGGTTCCAGAATATCAAACAAAAGGTAGAAACCTTCAGAGTGCACTGCTGTTAGAAAAATCTAAACATCTTAGTACTTGCCACGTACTGGCAGTGACAGAAGAGATTACAAAAATAAGTCGAAGCTATCGCAACAATCCAATGTTGGTGTCAAACTACTCCCAGTACACGAACTTTATCGCAGACGCAGGTTACAGAGATAAAGGCCAGTGGATCTGGTAGAATAAAATCGAAATGATATTACTCCAAACATCTTTGTTTGTATTTAATATTCTTTATTTTTTATATTTTATTTTATTTTTATATCTCTTATTGTATTTATTTTAATTTTTAACTTTTAATTTTACATTATTGTATTTTCCCTTCCCCCTACATCTTTACAAAAATAAAAAAAAACTTCAATTAAGTGCTCATGTAAGTTAACTACAACCATAAGATATCATTTAAACAATATAATTAATAGTCTTATTAAGTAAAGGCATATGTACACGACATTTGGGAAATAAAAAAAATTTCTAGTGCTCTCATAGTCCATCTCTCTTGCCTTAGGTCAAGAGTTCCCTCTTTGCACAGGCCGACTCTTGTTAAGTCCATCCGTAGTACCCGTCTATCCTCCATTATCCCCCCGTTGAAAAGACTAAATTTCAATTGCATTTCATTGGAAGAGGTGCTACCTTCTAGATAGGTATACGCAGAATGCCATTGCTTGTTTTTAAATCCACATTACGTAGTCTCCCGTTCTGAGCTGCGATAGCTGCAGTCACTTGTGAGAGGTTCCATTGTTGAGGGGGCATATTGTCTTCGTGCACAATTACCAGCTGCCCAACCTTGTTATTTGGTTTAGCAGAAGTCCATTTAGTCCTCTGCTGAAGAATGTGAATATAGTCACGGTGTCAAGTTTTCCAAAATTGTTTCTTCAGAAAAGTCATTATCTGCCATGCGCCTAAATATCGGAAGTTTTCCTTTGCAATATCGTTGGATGGTATGTTGATTAATTCCTTTGGTGCTGATAGTAACGCTTACCCAATGAGTTGATGAGACGGTGTCAATGCATTCCCATCATTGGGACCATAAGAGGTTGGAGCAATAGGCCGTGGTTAGTTAGGTTAGGTTAGGCGTTAGTTGTGAGTGAAACGTCAACGGCTTTAGAAGCGAAACAAATGAAGATACAGGCAGGTTTGTTTACAGATCGGCCACAGAGGTTGTGAGATGTCATGAATGCAACAGTTACCAATATGTCTACGTATGTAGACGCAACAGCCGTGCGAGCATTCTGATGCGTCCGCAAATCTATGCACTTCGTTTTGTTACGGTATTCGACGTTAGCCGCACTTATTTGATCATTGCCAAGCCGGTGGTACAGCCGATGGTCCAGCTTTAGTCGTTTAAGCTGTAGATTATCGTAATTTTTGTATGGTTTCTTTGGTGGCTTGAAGCCTAATTTGATTGGTCGATAATTTCTATTATGCGTTTGTTCTTCAGCAAGCGTTGATTGCCGATGGCAAAGTTGAGCACCTCGTTGTGTCCCTGAGATTTGGCGTCTGAGATTTGTTGGTATCCACGGGGTTCCTTATTGTGGTTACTAGTTCTACCGCTTTATTTTTAGATTTGAGTTCGGATTTTTGCACTGTTTGAGATTTTACTATGGATACCATATCTATGGATGGTATCTTCTGATTCTTTTGGCTTGTCAAAAATATGTGCCTTACTTTTCTTTTGTAAAGCAAGCGCTCTGATTGTGGGTGCTATAGCTCTCTTAGCTGTCCGTGCTGCGACAGTGGCATTCGGCTGAGACTGAAGACTTGATGAACTTCGGTGTTGTATAGACCAATCTTGTTGGTCACTACTTGCTGGTGAATTTGTCTTCGAGGTTTCGATTAACAAATTTTTATCAAGTGACCTTTTCGTAGACAATCAAAGCAAAGCCCTACTTTTCTAACAAAATCCTTTGATCATGATTTAGTTGAAAATTCGTAAAAGATGCGCACTTTAAAATATAGTGATTGTGTGACTTACAGTAGCATCCAGCTTGCTTGTTCTTGGTAAATTGATCATGTTTGAAATATAATCCAGAAAGATTAACACCTCGTTATCATAGCATTCTTTCAAATGCGTTAAAGCCTTCGTGTAGTTGCCTTCGTAACTCGATATGCATCCACTACTTCCAGTGCAGGACCTGATAAGCAATTTAGCAAATAATTGAATTTGTCTATTGGTAAATTTAGGGGATCGTTATCGACCAAATTTAAGAATGCGCTCATTAAGCGTTTATACTCTGCATATTTTCCACCAAATTGTGATAGTTTGAGCTGTGGCAACCTTGTTTGATGCGATAGTGCGAAATTTGTTGTGTTTATAAAACTCGTGTCCGGTACGCTATTGCTATTGGTTTTATCCATTTTTGTTAAGATGACTGCTTTCACTGAAATGAATAGTTCTTCCAATTCCATTCATCCACTGTCTGCACGTGACCAGCTGACGAAAATACGAATCTAATATTTGCATGTTGCATTCCACAATAGCTAAGTCTGGCTCTTCACCAGTAGTACTCCTTCCTTTCGAAATCATATACTTCCCTTTTGGCGTCTTGCTGTACATTCGCTTAAGTATTTATGTATATTTGTAAGTAGATATATGTTTATATATGCATGTATACACTCATAGTACACTGTGACCGAATATAATTTCTAGCATACATACATATGTCATTGAGTAGTTACAGTATCCACGCGATGTAGTGGGTTAGTGGCATTGACGCCAAGTGTATTATACATCAAAGATCCGTTCTGGTCTTGACTATTGGTAACCAGCGACAATCCGTCCTGGCCTATACTGGTTGATTTCCAGCGACGATTCAAAGTCGATTTCCAAAATCAGTAGTCAGGACTTTGTCTTTGTCTTTGTACTAGGAGGTCAATTCGCCAATTCCTTTTTTTTTTTTGAATGAAGTTCCTTTACGCGACTTGTGGTAGGAGTGAAATGACAGAAAAATAACGAAATGCGTAACAACGTTGTTGTTTTATTTCGTTGTAATTTTTGCTGCTGTTTGGTTTAACTCTTCTTTTGTGGTCGTGCAGAGAGCGCAAAACCAAGAAGCAACAACATAAACAACGGCAGCAACAACAACAAGATAACTACCCGCAATTTCAAGCGTTCGTGTTTGCGAAGAGAGACAGCGAACGAAATTAATTTATGGTTGTCGTTTGTGTGTTATTATTATATATATATTATATACTGTTATTATATATATATATACAGTGCTGCGAATAATTATAAACTCAAGCAGTTTTATAACTTTTTTCATTTCATTTGTTTTGCTGGGTTATTGATATTTTTACTGTAGTTAAACCAGGAAGTACTTATTTTTCATATCAACTGATTCAGTTCGGTTGGCCTTATCTACAATTATTAGAAAAACTTTCGAAATCTTAGTTTGCGAAATGCAAATTAATTATAAAATCACCCAATTTTTGGTCGTTAATTGGTAAATTTCTTCCAGTTTGAAGCATTTTGGGCGCAAATAAATTGAAAAGTGCTGAAGTTCAAACAAAATAAAAAATCTTAAATTTGAAATTCTTTCGAAAAAATGCCGCGGGGCAGAGGTTTGACGGAGGTGAAAAAACATTGAATAATGGACTCCAAGAGGTTTAGCAAAACTCACAGAGAGGGTGCAAGTAAAATCAATCGGTCTCAGAAAGTGGTCAGCAAATTGTTTTTCACTTGGTACGCAAAATTATAGTAAAAAAAACGTTATCGTAGCCCTCCGATGCTTTTCTTAGGCGTAAATGTGAAGCTTTGAGGAAATGTCCAAAACGGGTGCTTCCTCATCAAAAATTGTGGCTCACTTAAGTCTCGATTGCCATCCCAGTATTATCTGCTGATTTCAGGTTTTGCTAAAACGTTTATTCAAAAGCGGATTTTGTCGATCATGTTGTGTTCAGTGATGAGAAAAAATTTAACCTGGACGGCTAGATAGATTAAAATATTATTAGCATGAATTAGGTAATGCAGGCTCATCATGTCTCGAAGTGGTCTAACTGTTGAGAGCATATTTATCTAGGCATCGTTTAAAAAGGGGTTGAGATCGGGAGTGGCTATTCCGACCACAAGATTAAACACCTACAGATGTCAGGAAATGCTTTTCAAAAGTTTATTGCCAAAATTGACACTCACGGAGGATGATAATGTCGTTTTCCAACAAGATAATGTTTCTATCCATACAGCTCGATCAACAAAAAATGATTTGAGGACTACGGAATGTTGTTTTGCATTGGCCCGCACGCAGTCCATATTTAAACACTATTGAAAACCTATGGGTCATTTTGGCCAGAAAGATTTAACACAAGACACAAGAAGTGAGACATGAGCGTAAGTTTAAGGCCACAAAAAAATATTATTGCTATTTATATGCAAAAAAAGTTCCGTGAGGAACTTCGTTCTTGGCGCTGGTCCCCCGACCGCACGTCTTTTTTTCGTACTGTAGGTTTAGCTGTTTCCTTTATTTACTCATGCAACACAACTAGCTTCAACTAGTCGTGCCGTCGTTGACTGTATGACCAGCAATAATCACACGATTCGATTAGCTACAGCTTTGTTTGTTCGTGCACCTGATTTGTTTGCCAATTTGAATATCGATTGTCCTTTGATTTATCAACAGAATCAGTGCCGACTTTGGTAAAGTCACATATCAGTAATGGCTGCATTGGCACTAGAACTTGGGGCGTTGCCAATTGATCTCAATACTGATGCCTTGACATCAGTTGTTGACGTCATTTTGCGGCATCTTATATTTATTTAAAATTGGTAGTCTGTCTACACCTTGCGTTTCTCATCTAAGCCTTTGTCAACGCTAAACGCACCAAGAAGAAAAAGGCAAAGCACCAAAACTTCTATGAAAGGTAATAATTAATTCTTTAAGGAGGTCGAAGTAGAAGTCTTCTTAATTGCTATCTTTAAATAAGTTGGTAAAGTTTGTGAGGTCGACAAGGTGGTTGTGAAAGGGGAATATACACACTTACGCCATCACAAGGGGCCCATTTCTTGGCCTAATTGGGACGGCAAGTTTCTGTCATCAGCCCTTCTAATCTAACCTAACCCCATTGCGATAGAATGTTGTATACTTATTTCTTGCACTGGCGTGAAGATGATTGGCATAGTACAATTAAGTTGCAGATGGTGAGGGGCATGTCGCACCGGTTGAAAGAACATTTTATTTCATTGTCGATGTCGGTCAACGTCAGTCAATTGAATTCAAAGCAAGAAATATTTTTGATGTGATACATCTTTGATTTCGGTAGATTGAAATTTTCGTCACCGCGTCACGGCGCAACCGGGTCATCGCATCACCGCGTCATCTATCTTCGTGTAGCATACGAGCGTTGAGCCAAAGTTATAAAAACGAAGTCGTTAGCTATGAAAACAACAATAATTACTTTTTGCTGAGAGTGTAATCGTTTAATTGAAGTAGAGAAACGAAAACAAAAATGATGCTCTGTCAAAACAACAACAACAAGTGCATGTGTTGTTAGTGAAAGAGAAGTCGTTTGAGCAAAGAATAAAAATTGAAACGAAGACGGCCGCTGTAAAAACAACAACAACCAAGGCATGCATTGATACTGATAGAACAATCGTTTGACCGAAAACAATAACAAAAAGCAAGTGGAAAGGCACTCGTTGTTGTTATTTATATATTTACTAGCAGGGCCTCGGCGCATTGCTGCCTTCTGCGCTCTGTCTACTGCTACGGTTTTCTCGTTGATCTTCCAGTGTTAGACTTTTCGTATTCTTATCTTTTTTGTTTTTTTTTTTTTCATTCAAATATCCATACAGTCTGAGAAGTATCTGAAAATTGAGTTGGTCTTAATATTTAGCGAATTCGACTATTTGTCCGAACCAAACTTAGAAATAAACCTTCTCGAAAATGACATACATCTATGTTCCAATTTTCATGGTGCTCGGTCAAACAAGGTCGGAATCCATAGGATTCAAACAGACAGACAGACAGACAAACAAACATCCTTTTGTATATATATAGATTCATGTACATATTTATTCATTCAATTACATATTGAATATATTTCACATCAAAAGCTCGTGAGCGCTAAGCACACAAAAACCATTTTCGTACTTCCTCAGCATATAAAAACCGTGTGTCAACTGAGCCATGCTTGCATGGACCTGGACAAGTGGTAATTAGATGTCGCTATGTCTGGTGAGTATGCTGGGTCCGTACGTGTGGGCGAGCGTTGTCATGCAAGATAATGACTTTGCGTCTCTTACTCGCTATTGCTGGCCTTTTAGCAACAATACCTTATTCAATTGGTTCAACTGACGTTGGTACATATCTGCAGTAACAGTTTAGTTCGGTTTTTAAAGTTCGTAATACACTACTCCTTGCTTATCCCACCATATCCACAGAATATCCTTATGACCATGAATATTCGGCTTCAGTGTCGATGTAGTTGGCTCTCATGTCTCTCTTAACCCATGACTTGTTGCACTTGGTATTATTATAGTAGATCCCCTTTTTATCGCCGGTCACAATACGCCACAGAAAACTCTTCTTTTTTGCCTGGCCAGCAATGACACTGCGATGTTGAAGAGGTTTAATATGTTTATAGAAAACACTCTCTTTGTGGTGGCCAGTCGTCGTTCTTTCTTGATTGCTTCAAACCGTCGAGTTGCATACAGTACAGGACCGAATTGACCTTTTCAAATATTCAAATAAGTATAACTTTTAACAAGACCAACGAATTAAACAGCTGTAGTCACAAAAAATGTATCCTGAAATGTTACCTTTCAAACACATGTTCGTTTGACTCAATCAATTTACTGTTGCCAGATTTATGGACACCAACACCATCTAGTGGCAAAATACGCGGAGACCTTTTATATGACCCTATAATGGTGCTGATGGTGGTTGTTTTGTCTCTTACAGCCAAGGAGAAGGTTCGTCCTTGGAAAAAGCTTCTCATTAGTACACACTGTTTGCCAGGAAGAAGGACTTTCATTTTATGCAGAAGTCCATCGTTCCAGACCCTATCGAATGCTTGTTTGACGTCTAAGAAGACTGCAGAGGAATAAACAATTTTATAAAAAGGAGAGAAATAATTCGTTAACAAATTATGGACTCCTCGATTTACGTTAAGTATTATGTAAACCCCCTTTCCGACGTGTGTTTTAAAACACATTTTTTTGACGCCAGAAATATGCGCCTGAGTCAAACAAAATTGGCCTGCTAGCGTAGCCATGTCATCAATTTCAACGATGCCAAATTCCATTACTAATTGCATCAATTATCCTTTGAGTTGATAATAAAATTTGTTGAAAGTAAAAGCCGTTCGAATTTTTTTATGTTAGGAGGAAAAACCGAACACGCGCGTTGCGCTCATTCTTCATTACGCTTACTCTTCTTTATTCACAGTCTCCAATACGCTCCATTATGCACAGTTTGAGGAGCACTGACCAACTCTCTTCTCTTTGTAAGATATTATGTGAACACTAGTTTGCACTCCTCATTTTTCCATATCGTGTGCTACAAATGAAATTCGTATATAAAGAACGAAACTCCAATATACTCTACAATTTTTGAAAAATTTAAGAATGTTGACTCTTGTATACAATTTTTTCTCCGGCTCTTATGCATTCAATAACGGGATGCAGTACGTGACTACGGACCTCGTGTTTACAGCGGGAACAGAAAGTAGGTGTTTACAAGATCAAACTGTTAATTCCAGTGGAAAAGACCTACTCAACTTTTGTGACGACCATAGACTTTTCATCCTTAATAGTGCAACTAAAGGCGATACCGAAGGCCAATACATCTATATCAGCATGGTGGGTTGCTCTTTCAAATATATATGTGGGATATTCAGTCTAGGATTTCACAGTTGAAGATAAAATTTGGTCAGACCACATGCCCCTCTACCTAACGCCAAACATTTTCAACAATACCTACACCATGGCGAAATCTAAACCTGTTGCCAACATTGATTTGGAAAAATCAGAACAAAGAAAGGTATGTGTGCAATTAAAATGAAAATATAACTTCGACCAAACACGAGAAACCTGAACTAGAACTTTCGGACATATGTGCAATAATCAAATCATATACACTTAACCAAATGAATAGGACAAATATAATAGTAAATGGTTTGACGCACAATGCAAGAACGATAAGGATAAGCCATTTGACACTATAAATAATCTACGAAAATTATTACGAACGAATTACGAACATTACAAGGAAAGATATATATGAGCAAAAAATTAAAAGGAAAAATGCAATGTAAAAAAACAACAATATCCATTAAACTTAGAACGTAGAACACAGCAACGATTTGTGGATGCTAGTGAAGGAAATTAAGGATACGCCTTATTAAGTAGGTCCACGTATAACATCTGAGGGATTTGTACGTTATTTCTAAAAATTACTTAACCTGTGCGTAAACCCTCTTTAAATCCACTATGCTCTTTATTTGTATATAGATGAAGATTTGGATAAGCCGTTTGAAGTACATGAAACTAAAAATATATTTTCAAAAGACAAATTAACAACGCCCCCGGGCAGGACAGAGTGAAATACAATTTTTTTGTTAATGCTTCGGACGACTTTTTAAATGAACTAGAAAAAACCTTCACAAATATTGTAAACAGTAGCAAGCGATTGACTATATCTACAACGTATATGAAATAGTCCAAATAAAGTTAATGAATTTTTTATGGATTTCACAAAATTGTGGGGGAGTTCATTCTACAATAAAGTACATGCATTACAGAGATACTTCGTCAAGCGGGTATTGCAATTGCCAGAATGCACTCCTAACTACGTAATTGCCATAGAAACTGGAATCGAAAGCGCCTGATTATACACTATGAACATACACCTAAAATACATAACAACAACTTTATATGACTACAACTGTAATAGATTACCACATATTCTAACAAAAGTATTAATGACAAAAGGAACTCTCTGGCATACACAACTCCTGAATTATACGCAAAATTGTAGTATACACTTAACAAACCGATTGACTCGGAGAGCATGGTCTAATAACTATGTGGAGCTGTTAGTGGCAATAAAACCTCAACAGGTACAACATTATTTAAACCAGGCAATAAGCAGTGAAAGACAATATTTAAAGATGTATACATTGATTTAAACTTAAAGAAAGGAGTGACATATTGTAAGTCCAGATCAGAAAAGCAGAACGGTATTGCGCACATTATGCAATATGAAAGAGGACGAATACATACGCCACTTTCTTGTCAGATGTCCAGAACTTATAGAATTGAGATGTAAATATTTGTGGAAATCTCAACTAACAGATAATGAAATTATAGGCATTTTAAAGGGCGTAGGAGACAATAATTGAGAAAATAATTGAGTAAAAATAATCTAGTAAATTATGTAAAACTAGTTATAAAATACAGGAAATATATATTATATATTAGAACCTGAGAAAACCCAAACGTTGAACGATCCGCTATCTAGCTAAAACGGGTCAGGTGGGTGTAGTAAATGGGGGGTTGACAAAGGAGATCTAATTAACGGTAGTCACATATACAAATAGATATTTTTAGATTTTATTCGGTTTTTATAAGCATATGTCTAGGCAAATAACCATGACAATTAACTAAAGTTCTTTAAAATTTTCGAATTGTTAGCAAGAACCGAAGTCTTAGGAATCAAATCTATTGTACATAATATGCATGTGGCACATATGTACAAACAGTATGTCACAAAAGTATTATTTGCATAGTATAAACGACTAGTAACACTGATTTTGACACATTTAGAAATTGTTTTGATGTGATATTAATCGATAGCAAAATTCAAAGGTCGCATTCATTACACGAGACAGATGAAAGATATTGGAAGTACATATAGAAAGGAACTGTGCCTCAAAGAAAGATTCGAATAATAGCCATAAGGACTCGAGAGCTCGACCACAGACGTTGTCCAACATATTTCTTACATACATACATTTATTTATTTAACGTAATTAACTTATGACATTGTTATCTAAATAAACGAAAAAAAAAACAAAGCAACTGTGCCTTGCAAGAGGTATTAGTTATCGACTTGACGTATGTTGCCCGTATATGCTTACGAACCACACGCGGTAAGTCAATACTGTCAAGGAATGCTCTGGAACACATGAATTGAGGACATAAACATTTATTTATTTATTTATTTAAAGAAGTAGATTAACAAAAAATTCTTAAATCTACTTAGGTTCAGAGCACTGGCTGCCAGGGCCTTCAGCTCTAGGTATATATGAATTTAAGTCTCATGTAAGTGGTAGAATTAATAAATTGTAAAATTCTAAGCTTTTAGGTTAATTAATGTTAATATATATTATATTATATTATATTATATTATATTATATTATATTATATTATATTATATTATATTATACTATATTACATTATATCATATTATATTATATTATATTATATTAAATCATATTATATTATATTATATTATATTATATTATATTATATTATATTATATTATATTATATTATATTATATTATATTATATTATATTATACTATATTACATTATATCATATTATATTATATTATATTATATTAAATCATATTATATTATATTATATTATATTATATTATATTATATTATATTATATTATATATGTTTTAATAATTTGTTGAATATGAGAAAGTTATAGATGAGTTTGATTTCATTTGGGATGGTGTTCTCGAGGAGTTTCATCAAGTCTGAGAATGATGTCGGCGACTGTGCATTTGCTGACAATTCAAAAGGAGATATTGTTTTTTTATTTATTTATTTTTGGACAGTTTAAATGCAATGTCAAATTACAAATAAACTGAAACAAAGCTATAGCATCAAGGCCTTAAGCTTAATTACTAATCAAGATATTAACAATAATAGTGATAATAGTAATAGTTAAAAGGCTTAGCAATATAATTAATAGTAATATTATATGTGAACAATGTACTATTAGAACTTATAAACTACTTTTATTAATAATATTAATATTTGATTATATAATTGGCTTAATAAGTTGCATGATTTTAGGAAATTAATAAGCTTGGGTAAATTAACTTTGGAAGGATTGAAGAGGATTGTAAGAGGGTCAACGAGTTTTGATTCTATTTCTATGGAAGAAGTGACAATCAGAGAGAACATGTTATACTGAGATAGGTGTATTCGAGTTGCAAAATTTACAGATATTGGGTGAAGAGTTGGAGCGGTCGAAAAGGTGGGAGTGGGTAAGATTGGTGTGGCCGAGACGTAGCCGAATGATTTTTGAGGGTAAACGACGGCTGATCAAGTAGTAGTCGACCGTAATCGTAAATGGTGTTTTTTGGAGTGTTGTATAATTTGTAGTGATTATTAATGAAAGCAATTAGTGAGTTCAGTTCTATTTTAAAGTGGTTTTTAATGTGTTTTATGATATCAGTGATATTATAGTTTTCTTGGAAAATGAGGCGGAATTTGAATGCATCTTTAGCAGCCTTATCTGCTTCTTCATTGCCGTTGATGTTACAGTAGCCAGGGGTCCAGACAATTTTGATTTTTGGTGAATTTTTCGCAAGAGTCTGCCTGATTGTTAGGGGGTAAAATGATTGTCTGGAAGTATTGGCTATAGCTTGTAATGAAAAAAGTGAGTCGGTACAAATAACAAAGAAGATTTGTGCTTCTTTGGCCCTCTGCACTGCGTTGTGAATAATTATGATTTCCGGTGAGAAAGACGAGCTCTAGTGGGGAAAGAGGAATTTATCATGTGCTCTATTCATTACTAAACTGAAGGTGGAACCGGAGTCCGACTTGGAACCGTCTGTGTATACGAATACATGAGAGTGTAGAGATTCTTTAAGGCGTAAAAATTCTTGTTGGTTACAGGTATCGTGGAAGATTTCGGAAGTTGGAGAAGATAGGAATTGATAACAGAGTAGTGGAGGTTTAGTGTGAAGGTTTTGTGTGCTTTGGATTAAGTTTAGTGGTTTGGTTGGAATGCCAAGACTTTTGTTGTGAAGCAGGGAGCGGTGGAGAGCAGAAGGAATTGTTGGTGCTGGATTTTTAGATTTAGATATATTTTTGAGGGGTACTGCTAAAGAAGAGTCATTTGAGAGAAGTATTGGTTTAATGAGCATTGCTATCGAAAGCTGATTACGGGTTACTATTGACATAATTTGAGTTTCGAAAAGCATAATGTGTACAGGAGTCGATCTAAAAGATCCTAGGGCAAATCTAATAGCTGAGTGGTAAATTACTTTGATCTTGTTTAAAAGAGAGTGTAGTGAGCTTCCATAGAAGTACAGACCGTAATCTATTTCTGGCATAATCAAAAGTCTTATGACAGCTATCACAGATAATTGGTAGCAGTTGTATTTGTAATTTGAGAGACATTTGACTATGTTTAGCCTGGAGTTGAGGGAGGTTAAAAGGTTTAGAATTTGATTGTTCCAGTTGTATCTGTGATTGGAAGTGATTCTTAAGATCTTGAGAATTTTGACGTCTGCCATCGGAGCTAGAGAGGAGGAGATTTTGACTTGACAGCAATGCTTCCTACAAATGTGCAAATGTTTGCATTTTAAAACCGAGAGAGTTGCACCCGAATAATCACACCAGTAGATGATATCTGTTATTAGTGGGTTTATGTTTATTGAGATACACTTGTTTATTTTTTTGACAATGAGGTAATCATCGGCGTAATCGTAGAAGTCGAAATGCCTATGTATAAGGATTAATCTATTTAGTTTGTTGTATGCGATAAGGAACATGATGACGGAAAGGGGAGAGCCTTGCGGAATGCCGTTGAATTAAGGGAGAACTGAAGAAAAGTGGTTGTTTCCATATACAATAATTTTTCTATTAGACATGAAGCTAGTGACATCGTTGATGACTTTTGGGCCAATTTTCCAAGAATCAAACTCATCTATGAAGGAGTGGATTCCTACCTTGTCAAACAATTTGGTGAAATAGAGTGGGATGATCGAGAGGTGGTTTTTGGAGGAGAGGGTTCACGTGATCAGAAAACCAAGCTCCACTAGATTATCAGACACCGATTTGCCCCTATTGATGCCGGTTTGCCGACTGTTAATTGATTTGTTTTGGGAAACAAAGCAACATAGTCGGTTAGAAATTATTTTATCTAGAGTTTGGCGCAAGGGTTTAGCGAAATGGGTCGATAGCTATTAAGTTCAGTTTTGTTGTAGTTAGAATTTATTGAAGATGTTAATGTGATGTGTAATGTAATGTAGAGATGTGTAATGGTCGAGGAGACGTGTTGTGACTGCTGGTTAAAGATTATTTAGCATGGGGGAGGTGATTCTGTCCAGACCTGGAGTTTTACATTTTAATTTTAATAATGCGAATTTCAGTTCGAGTGGAGTAATTGGGGTTTCAAATCGATTTTCCATGTTGATTCCAGCGAAAAGGTAGTTGTAGCTAAGGTCAGATCTATATGTGTGACGGCATGATGGGTGCTGAAGTGAGTGGGGGATCCGTCGTTTAAGATGGAGAATGGCGATTTAGGTAAAAATTTTAAAATTGTGTTTCCTCTACGATTGTTTGCATGCGAGCCCTATAAAGAGTGTCAGCTGTTAAAGTCTCCCGAGATTAACGAAGGAAGTGTGAGATTATCGTATGCATTACGGACCTTGTTAATAGAGAATGATTTGTTTGGGGGAATGTATGAGCAGATAACGTTGAACTTGATTTTTGAGTAGACTGTTACACCAATCGAATTAAAATTTTGAGGGAGGATAAAATTTTTGTGCTGTAGAGAGTAATGGATGAGGATGGCCTCCTGATGAACCAGATGAGGAGTTGTAGGTATACATTTTATAGTTGATGGGATTTGGAATATTAGACAATGAGTTGAAATAAGGTTCTTTGATGGTGCTGATTTTTGGATGATATATTTTTATGAGAATTTGTAATTGATCATAATTGATTCGAGGATTGTGGTGGTAATTGTGGACATTGTTCTGCAATTTATGAAACAATGAATGTTGACACATGATTCCATTGCTTCTGGGTGGACGTGGTCCGGTAGGCCGCAAAGCAAAGCAAAGTTTTAGGCTTTTGCAGGCTTTAGTTGGATGTCCATGTCAACCGCAATTATTGCATCTGTGTGGTAGAAGAATGTATGGTCGTACGAGAACTTTTTGGTAGCCAATGTTGATGTCGGATGGTAAGTTTGGAGATGCGAAATTTATTATAATAAGTCCAGTTTCCTTTAAAGTTTTATTATCTTTTTTTAAAATTTTTTGCATTCAGTAACAGTTTGGTTTTTTAGCTCATTAGCAATTTCGTCTTCAAAAATGTCCT
Source organism: Cacoxenus indagator (assembly GCA_035041755.1). Classification (NCBI taxonomy): domain Eukaryota; kingdom Metazoa; phylum Arthropoda; class Insecta; order Diptera; family Drosophilidae; genus Cacoxenus; species Cacoxenus indagator. The sequence continues at coordinate 422,385 of JAWNKX010001092.1, forward strand.
TCAAGTTATTGCAGTAAATAGTGCCTTTGGAGCTGTTGAGTGTGTAGTGCTCTGTAACTTCGAGTTGTATTTCGTTGGTGAGAGTGGTGAGTTTAATAAGTTTTTTGGCTTGTGCTACATTTGTTGTTTTGATAAGAATTGTACCGTTACGCAGTGGCTTATATTCGTCAACTTCGCCGTTGCACACATTATCGATGACTTTCTTAAAGAGAAAGGGTGAGACATTAGACAAAGTGTCGTGACAGTTTGAATCATTTTTGAGAGATTTACTGTTTTCGATTAAGAATTTGAGCTGATTGTTGTTGTTGTTTGTATTTTTGTCTGGTGGATCAGACATCGTTGTTGTTTTTAGGCCAAAGGCCTGTCGTTTAACTGTTGTAACTGTTCTTATGTATGGTTGTTGGTATCGTTTTATTTTAATTCTTCTTTATGCACTTGTTTGTTTATTCGGTTTACTGTTATGGTTTTGTTGTCGCAAATTACTATCGATTTGGACACGTATAAAGTGACACGTCTTTGTCTTTACTCCTTAATGGAACTGTGGAAGATATTGTATATTTGCTTCCTCTTAGGAGAGGGGGCATAGATTATAATGGGAGCCGGAAAGCAAATGCTGGGTAATCGATGTATGCCCCAGACAAAGGCGGATAAAAGCTTTGATTGCATCGCGGTAACATTGAGCAGGGTAGTATGGGGGTATGGCTTTTTCATTTAGCTGCTTATAATGGCGATTTATGGCATCCCATAACACGCTTTGTTTTTGTCGAATATAGCAGAGTATCAGGTTACGGATATCAGCCCTTTTGAAAAATGTCAAACGTATGTAGCGCATCTATATGTGCGAGTTTAGCGCGAGCATCTGCTTGTTCGTTGCCAGTGATGTTCGCATGCCCACGAATCCACATTAATACAGTTGTTTTCAATGAGGTCGGCACGGATAGCTGAGATAATTATGTTATTGTTATTGGCATTTCTGACAGAACTGATAGTACTTTTATTGTCCGTACAGATAATGACCATCGTCGACAGATTTGTAGCGAACCGTACTGCTTGATGGATTGCGCAGGCTTCTGCAGTGAAAATAGATCAGAAATTGTGGAGTACTCCAATCGATATTGTATTATTATAATTATCGACGACAGAAAAGCAAGCAGATACATCGTTTTTTGAGCCATCAGTGAATACAAATTTTGTTGAGCGATGTTCTGGCCAATTGTATATTTCATTGAAGTAGGAGCTGTAGACTTCTGGAGGAGTATCTTTCTTATCAAATTTCTCCAGGTTATCAATAAATGTGGAGTGACCTATCTTCCAGGGTGGAAAACGTGCAAGTTTTACATAATATGGCTTTTGAGTGAGACCTATTTCTTGGGCATGCTGTAGACACTGTGTAAGAGTGGATACCCGTTTAAATTTCCCTTTGTATTTAGATGTGGTTTTGACGATATCGTATACTTTTCTGTTGTGGTAGAGTAGTAGTTTGGGAACTAACCAGAGTTTCGCAGACTCGATAAAATCATGAATGTTAGGTAGGCCAGCTTCTATCAGAATATATTTTATGGGAGACGTAGTAAACGCACGTAAGCTGAGTCTAACAGCATTATGATATGGTGTTTCGATTAGTTTAATGTTGTTTTTAGTTATATTAACATATGTACAAAGACCGTATTCTATCTTAGGTAGTATTGGAGCTCTAGTTTCATTAATTAAAGCATTCGTGTGTACAAAGGAGGGCTTTGATGTTAGATATTTTAGGATGTTAAGTCTGGCAACCAGATTCTGTCTAATGAAAATACAATGTTCCTTAAAGTTAAATTTTGAATAGAACAATAAGCCTAATAAGCTTATACTACTTGTTTTGGCAATAATAAAATTGTTAGGATTGTATAGCTACAACACGTCTTTCAACAAATATGAAAGAATTTACACTTTTCTAAAGATATTGAGGCACCAGATTCCATTGACCACATTCTTATATGTGATTGGATGGAGTTTAAATTGGATTTTACCGCTATGATAAACAGGGTAACCGATAACGAGGAGCCTGAGGAATGGCGTTTGATAAGTCCAAAATATTAGAAAATGAATGGTTGGCAGTTACAGCAAATTTTCTCTTCGATAGAAAAGCCTTAACGAAACCGTATCTTTTTATTCCAACTTTCCATTTAACGAGTTGTTGTAGACCAATATGCGCATCTACCCTATCGAACGCCTTTTCGAAGTCTAGACTAAGTATAGAGATGTCGTATCTTGTAGAGAGTGCCATTGAACAGAAGTGTTCAAAGAGGAGAAGGGCGTCATGAGTGCTGTGCACTTTCCTAAAGCCGAACTGATTAGGTGTAACAAAACACATGAGTGTTTTGGATATAATTTTTTTGAGTAATTTTCATAGACAAGACAGCAATGAAATCGGTCTTTACCTTGTTACCTGAGTGTTGGGCTTTTTCAGTTTATGAATTGGGATGACAATGGCCAGTTTCCAGTTCTGTGGATAGACACCCTTTTCAAATATTAAATTGTAGAGGCGGATGAGGCATTTTATTATACTTTCAGGTAATTGTTTTATGATAGGGTATGTAATTTTGTCAATTCCTGGGGTGCTACCCCTCATGGAGCAGAGAGCGTGCTTGAACTCGAGAAGAGTGATGTTTGATTCAATTTGCTTAGCAAGAGGTAAAGGGTTATTGTTAATGTAAGAAGAATTGTGGGTTTGTTGTTTAAGGTAGGTGAAAGATGGGTGAACGTTGGAATGTCGTGAATATTTTTTTTTTTTTTTTTTTATTTCCCATATGTCGTGTACATATGTCTTTATTTTTTATTAAGACTATTAGTACATGGTTTAAAAGTTATTTCTGGGTTGTAACTAATTTATGTGAGCAGATCACAAAAGTTTTTTATTTTTGTAAAGATGTAGGGGAAAAAAATCAAAATAGTAACAAAAATAATATACATTTAAATTAAATTAATTTTAGAGCAAAATATAGTAAAGTAAACATAAATGTAATAAAAATATAAAATACAAAAATAAACACATTAAACAAAAGCAAAGAAAAAAAGTGGTATTGAGATATATATATATATAATTTCGAATTTATTCAACCAGATCCACTGGCCTTGTCCTCTGTAACCTGCGTATGCATTGTAGTTCCTGTATTGGTAGTAGGTTGACACCAACATTTGGGTGTTTGGTAAGCTTGGTCTGGTAGATACGACTTATTTTTGTAATCTCCTCTGTTACTGTTGGAATATTAACATCACGATGCAGATCATCGTTAGTTATATACCACCCAGCCTGGGTGATCATACGAATGATTTTTGATTGTTGTCTTTGTATTATGTCTGTATTTAATTTTTTGGCCGTTCCCCAAATTTGTGCTCCATACGTCCAGATTGGTCTTACAATGGCTTTGTAAATCAGTATTTTGTTTTCTAATGTTAATTTTGAATTGAGCAGCCAATATAATTGACTAATCGGTAGCTTGATTTGGTCCCGTTTTTTAAGTATATGGTATTTCCAGTTGAGTTTGTTATCAATATATAATCCTAGGTATTTGACTACGTTTTCAATTTTTACGTCAGCTCCGTCAATCTTTATACGAGGTGGTGTGAATTTAGTTTTAGTTGTATATATAACATGTACTGTTTTGGTATTATTTACTTTTATTTGCCACTTTTCAAACCACCTTAGGGTTGTATCCAGATGCTGTTGTAGTTTGGATGTTGCTATGTTTACTTGTCTATGTGCGCTAAGTATTATAGTGTCATCAGCAAATGTGGCCGCTGTAAAGATAGTGTATAATAACGGTCCTAGTACACTTCCTTGTGGTACGCCTGTTTTGATTTTTCTTAATGTGGAATATTCATCTGAGTACTTAACGAAAAAATGTCTTTCTGTGATATAGTGTACTAATATCTGTAGTACGTTATGCGGGAATATATTACGTAATTTTCTGATTAGTCCTTTGTGCCAAACTTTGTCGAATGCCTTTTCTACATCTAGAAAAACTCCTATACAGAACTTTTTGTTGTCAAGATCGTTTAAAATTTTATGAGTCACACGATGGATTTGTTGTATGGTCGAGTGTTTTCGTCGAAAGCCAAATTGGTGGTCAGGTATTATATGTTTGCGTTCTATAATAGGTAACAGTCGCTGGCACAGGAGCTTCTCGAATATTCTTGACAGCAGTGGAAGTAAGCTAATTGGTCTATATGATGCTGGATTATATACGTCTTTACCAGGTTTTGGAATTGCAATGACTTCAGCCACTTTCCATACTTTAGGAAAGTAATTTAGTCGAATTATCGCGTTGAAAATATTGCGTATGTATACCACTGCTTGAAGTGGTAGCTCCCTTAAAAGTTTTCCGTCAATTTTGTCATACCCGGGTGCTTTTTTGGGCTTTATGTCGTGCTGTATACATTTGAGTATTTCATTTGTGCATATTTTTTTTAGGCGAGTTGGCTGGGGAGTGACTGTTGAGTTTATATGACAGTCATCTTCGTTGATAGTTTCATCAGCAAATATTTTTTCATAATAATTCGCTAGAACTGTCGCCTTGTCTAGGTTCGTTACTGCCCATGATCCATTGTCCATTTTTATAGGTGCCTGGTGTATTGTTTTATTTGTCAGTTTTTTTGTAGCTTTCCACAGGGAGTAGTCGGTAAAGCTTGTCGGAGTTAGCCTCTGTAAATACTTCGTGATTTCATAATTTTTCTGATTTTGGAGATATTTTTTAATTTCTTTAGTTGCCTTGTTATATTTACTTTTCGCATCGGGGGATCTGCAAATGGTCCATGCTTTTTTCAGTTTTCGTTTTGTGCATATCAATTTGCGAAGCGTAGGGGGTGTGTATCGCTTTTCATGGTGTATTATCTTGTCCGGAGTTGCTTGCAATACTGCCTTCTCAATGGTATCGTTTAGTTGGACTATAGCTGATTCTACGTTGTCGGGTGATCTCAGTGGAATGCTTGTATTTAAGTTTGTGTTAATGTAGTCTCGATAGGTATCCCAGTCAGTTTTGTTGTTGTGCCATAGTTTGGACTTGGTTGTGTTCACTTCAGTTGAATTAAGTTCGAGTAGTATAGGTGTATGGTCTGACGATAGTTCCAGTCTTGATGTTATGACACATTTATTTAAGTCTATGTCTTTGAGTATATAAAAGTCAATGAGGTCTGGCTTTTTATTTTTGTCTGTTGGCCAATACGTGGGTTCGCCAGTACTAAGATGTTTAGCTTTTGCTAACAGCAGTGCACCCTGTAGGTTTTTACCTTTCTTGTTTGATATTCTGGAGCCCCAGTCTGTATGCTTCGCATTGTAGTCGCCTGCAGCTATAAACCGTTGTCCGAGAGTTTTTAAGAAGTCAAGGTATTGCGACTGTGAGATATTGTGGTTTGGTGGGCTGTACCTTAGTGGTCCGGATGAGTCGAAGATTTGTATGTTTTTCGACTGGATATAGGTTTCTTGGAATGGAAGCAGTACGTTATGTTTAATGTTTTGTTTAATAATGATAGCAGTCCCACCGTGACCTGTATCATCGGGATGGCTTGTGTTGTACATCTTGTATCCACGTATGTTCATGTGCTGGCTACTTGTATAGTGTGCTTCCGATATTTAAGCAATGTCAGTGTAGTTGTTGTGTAGGAGAAGCTGTAGTTCATTGAGGTGATTTTTTAATCCGTTTGCATTCCAAGTTAAAATTTTTATTTTAGTGTCCATTCTTGTTGTCGAGTTTTGTCAATAGTACTGTTATGATGTTCATCATATTACTCATTTGTTGCGCTAGTTGTTTTATTATATCTTTTATTTCCGCTAAATCTTTTGAAAATTCAGTCTTTTTTTCTGTGTTTTCACTAGTCTCGTTTTTGTTGGATTCGTTTTTGTTGCTTTCGTTTTTGTTGTGTTCCTCATCTTTTTGTTGAGGTTGTAACTGATTTGTGGGGTTTCTACGGTTACTGGCTGCTGTTTGGGCGTACGTTATTCCAATTTTGACTTTGTTTGATATCTGTTCTACTACCTGATGGTCATCTTTTTTATCGTCTTTCTCTTTTAGTGAGGGAAATCTTTTAATTTTTAGATGTTTGTATACGTCACATCCCTTATAGTTGGCTGTGTGTGAGCCGCCACAAAGAGCGCATTTAATTTGATCTGCACTTATTAGTTTGCAGTCAATAGTTTTGTGCTTGCCAGCGCATTTCACGCAGATCGGGTCTTTGGTGCAGAAATTTCGTGTATGACCATATTTTTGGCAGTTTGAGCACTGAGCTACCGTGCGTTTGTGGTGTGGTGGCTCAAATATGACTTTGGTACATAGGAGTGTTGTAATATTAAAGATTTCTCTATTAATTGCTTTGGCTTTTAGTTCAATGAAAAATAGCGGCAGTGGTTTCTTTGTCAGTTTTTGTTGTACGTTGTGTATATTAATAAAGTCGTGGCCTAGTTCCGATAGCTCGTTCTTAAGTTCGTCAAGGTCAGTGGCGTAGTGCATATTCCTAAGTACTGTTTTAAATCCCCGCTCCTCTTTCGGCTTAAAGGTGTAGTATTTAGTTTTGTTTTCCCTGAGCATCTTAACCACCGCCGAGTAGTTCGACGAGTCATTTGTCTGTACGCATACTTCGTTGTTTTTAAGTGTTTTTAAAATGTAGTTTTGTTGTATTATGTTTTTCAGAGCTTTGTTTAGTACGTTAATTTGTTCTACGTCCTGTACGTATATTGGTGGTGGCTTGTGTATTTTAGTAGGTGGTCGAGGTTGATTTGGCGCATTAGAATTTGCTTCTGTACCACTGCCGTCTTCAGCCGTTTCGTCTTGTGAGAGGAGTTCGAACCTGTTATTAGTGTTAGGCGCGCTCAGCCAGTACCTTTGCAGTGTTGTTTGTGTTGTCGTTTGTGTTTGAGTTTTTTTCCTACTTTTTTTACTATTGCTATTTTGTTCGGAAGTGTTGTTGGGAGAGAGCTTACTACGGTTGCGCTTTATTTTTGACTCTTGTGGGTTTTGATTGGTTGAAGTTTGTACTTGCGTGTTTGATGACTTTTCTCTGATCAATGTTGTTGCCGAAGAGAGGGAGCAAATTGGCATTGTAGTTGAGAAAGATGACGTGGTGGTTGTTGTAATTAGTGAGATAGCAGCTGATGTCTGCATTGTGGTTGTTGTTGTTGTTGTTGGTTGGAACGAGGAGAGTGGCGTCGTTGGTGAAGCGCATTGTGCACTCCACGGCAGAGGCTGCATATTACCTGCTGCCATGGAACAGCTGACAGTTAGTTGAGTGGTAGAGCGAGAGGCTGCTTTTGTTGGGATTGATGATCCATTATTGTTTTCTCTTTGTGAGGGTGTAGCTGTTTGTTGTATTGCGGGAGAGCAAGAACGCGCTCTCTCGAAATTAACGGGAAGTGAGGCTTGGTGTGAGTCACTGATGTTGATGCTGTTGTTTGAACCGCTTGTTGATGTGCCAAGGTATTCGTTGTTGTTACTTATGCGGACAGCTGTTTGAGCGTGGGGTACGCTCATGCTGTTCCTTGATGGATGATTTTGTTTTTGCGTGCTGCCCGCAGTCGAGGGACTGCGTTCAACAGGCATTTTGAGATAAGAACAATTGATTATCTTGTCTCTTGATTTAGTTTTTTGTGTTGTTAAATTCGGAAAGCGAAAGGAGACGACTAGTCGACTTGACAGTGCACTTGCGAATCCTGTTTTTGAATATTTGGACCAAGAATGGGCAAACTCTTTAGCAATATCTTTGTGATTATATATGGGCCTATTATTTGAAATTAAAACTTTGATTGAAGTAGGGGTATGTGATCTATGCGATTTTCTTATGTCTGATCGGATTCGGTTATCTTTATGAATGACTTCCTTTTCTCTTCCCTATAGTGTTTTCTAAATACTGGTGCCATTTTTTTATAAGAGATCAAGTTTTCCATATTTCTATTTCGTTTATATGGTGCCCATGCCTTTCGTTTTTCTGCGCATAGTACACTTCAGTTATGATTCCACCAGGGTACTATCTTCCCTGCTCGACAGTTATTTGTCTGCGGAATGCTTAAATGTGCTGCCGACGGGCTCATTTTCATTAGGACGGGACATTCTTTGTTGATGTTATCGTATGCTCGTGAAGATGAGGAGCTCTGGTTAAGAAAAGCCTGAAACACTGGCCAATTGGCTTTCACTGTTAGAAACTTGCTGCGCGGAGCTTTGTAGTTGGTGTAACCTGTGTCGATGGATATCTTTATAGGGGAATGATCACTGCCTTAAAGATTATCTAAAGTGTTGATCGTCAAGAAAGGTTGAATTGAGGAAGAGAAAAGTACGAGATCGATATTTGTGAAAGATTGGTGGGTGGAAAAGTGAGTAGGGCGATCATCATTAAGAATAGCAATATTCTCTGTGATGAAGACGTCCTCTAAGGATTTCCTCCAGGTGTTAGTGTGATTCGATCCCCACAGGGGACTCCAGGCATTATAATCGCCTAAAATATTGATGGGTGTCGAAAATGATTTAATTAGATTCTCTATTTCAGTGCCCAATATTAATTTCAACAGCTAGAGTTGCAATGTTAAATTAAACTTTGTGCTCAATTCCTCTTCTAATCAATACCTTATTGCCTGCTTATTGGAGAGTATATGTGGCAAGTAGAGAAAATAATTAGTGTAGTTATTTTATTTACTTTTGTAGATGAGTGATTGTATTTGATGTGTGTTTCTTGTAAGCATATGATTATGGAGTTATATTTTTTAATTAGCACTTGTAGATCTGTTAGATTATTGAATGGTCCGTTAATGTTCCACTATAGCAGAGCGAACATAACTAAAGGAAGATAAATAGAATTAGGTGAATAGTTGGCGAGAGTGATTGATCTACAAGCGCAAATGATTGTGATTTGTACTTTTTATGGTGAAGAGAACAATTGAATGTGAGAAGTGCTTTGCAATTGTGATGAATGAAAGTTTCTATGGATGGTAATATTTCAGGTTAATTTTTATTTAAAAGAAGAGAAAGACTATATATTATAATATTTGTAAGCATAATACTTCATGTTACACTCAGTTGGGTTGATCATCACAATTAGAATATGGAAGAGAGTTTATTAATTTGTGATATTTTGACTAGTCTTTCTCTTCTGAGTTTTTGAGTTTTAGGTAGAGGTTGTGAAGCGTTTAGAGAGGTAGTGGGGATGTTATCGTTGTTTGCGTTTAGTTTGAAAGTGGAGTCGCTTTTGAAAGACGCAGTTTCAGAGTACGTTTGTGTTTTAGGGAGAGATGGAGAAGGTTTTTGATAGAATTTTGCTTTTGCTTCATATAATGAGCATTTTTATTTTATCTTTATCTTTAGTATTTCTCGCGATTCTGTGTATTTAGAGCAGTCTTTGTTGTTGGCTAAATACTCTCCTGCACAATTTGCACAGAGAGTAAGTGATTAAGCAATTGGATCATGCGGCGGAAGGTTGCAGTTTACGCATGTTGGTTTCCTTTTTGCAAAACTTTTCAGTGTGTGCAATTAATCGGCAATTTTTTCATCGCATCGGGTTGGGGAAATATTCCCTTACGCTGACTGTATTCCAAGATATAAACATTTTACTTGGAAGGTTATTTAAGTCAAAAGTGAGCTGAACCACTACAGTTGGAACCGATTTGCCGTCGATCTGCCGTGTAAACTTGTATATGCCTACTACACCCTGTGGTTTAAGTTCTTCAAGTATCTCTTGTTCAGAAACGTTGTTAAGATAGGCGGCATAGACAGTGCCCTTGCATGAGTTGAGATTGCTGTGGAGTTGGGTTTTAACCTTGCAGATCCCGTGCACTGGTGAAGTTCAGCACTTTATTACTAATAAGCTTAATTGCTCTGTGTACTGGGAAACAGTAATAGCTTGAGAGAGACTTTTCATTGCCTTCAGTGGGCATGACAATGTATTTGGGGTTTGGAAGTTTTACCGTTGGTAATTCCGGAAAGCCCTCTGCTAAAGGAATAAGCTTTTTCCTTTTTGATTTGGGACTATCGCTAAGGGCTTCAAAGTGATTGGCCCATATATTTTTGTGCCCTGGGACATGATGTTGTGATTCACTAGTTTTGAGGTTTTTCGTATGTGGAAGAATACGAGACGAGAAAAAAAACAGAATAAAAGGGGAGACTACAACAAAGAGCGTGGGTGTTTTGCACTGATATACGCAAAAGAAGAGCCGAGTTCACTGAGTACAACCGTACGATATAAGCGTTAGTCGACGACTGGGCATAAACATTTAAATAAATGGCATACAACTGTTTTTATATTGTGCTTGAATTTCAACGGCTAGTACTAGTAAATAAATAAATGTTTAGTTGCATTAAATTTACTCGAGGAGCATTTTATTATTAGGTTAAGTAGAAAAAAATTCATACATTTTACCCTATTTCCAAATCTTCCGAAATAAGGATTACCTTGTCCGATTTAGGTCAAATATGTCCCGTTTCGTTCAATAACTTTTTTCCATTTTGAGTACAGTTTCAAAATTCTTCTCTTGTAAAAGCTCTAGTCATTGCTGCAAAAAACTCATCCAATCGATTTTCGCAGTCCTCCACTTAATGCACTTTTTTGTCACCCAGAAAATTTTGTAATGCTAAAAAAGGTGATAGTCACTTGACGGACTCTACGGTGGATGTATTAGAACTTCCCAACCGAGGTACCTGAGCTTCCGACGAGTCATTATTTAAGCGTGTTCTAGAGTTGCCCTAATGAAAATCAACACATATTCTATTGGCCATTTCTGGTCGCTTCTTTGCAATTGGTAGCTTCAAACCGTCCAATTGTTAACAATATATCTCCGAACTAATTGCTTTGAATATTTCAAAACATGTAGCTCATGGTAGATGAGCTACCATCATCGTCACTATAACCATAAGTAACTGTGCATCATATAACACCACATCTCATGAAATATATATACACTTGTCCACCAATTCTGTCTCTTGCATGGCATGTTGTGCCAAGCATCAAAGAATTTTGCATTTCGTCGGACAAATATCACAAGTCTTATTAATTGAGGAAATGATGTTCTCCTGACCACTGCCGTCATTAATATTAAAAATAGTGATGTCGTGCACTGCTTCACTCTGTATCGCAAGTTGCATATGACTACTTATCGTTTGTCTTATTATTCACAATTGCATAAGACGAAATCCGAGTCGGTATCCGGCCTTGGTGATAATGGTATCGCTACCGACGGATATACTGTCAACGTTTGCTTGCAATCAAAAACTTCAGACTATTCAACCTGTTGAGGCGTTTGACCACGCCTATTGTCTTTTCTCGTGGAGGGTATTTCTAGCCTCCAATTTTAATATCGCTGTTGATAGTGGATATGCTGAAATCTTTATTTTACAAGTTAGCAAAATTCTTTATTAATTATGTTATTTTACACTCTTACATGTGCTCTCCTCAGCTGTCACGATTGCTTTGACTTTGTTTAATAAAGGCAAAGGTGAAAGCAAAGAGTATTCATTCATATAGAGGTTACATTTCTCTAGAAAGCTTTTTGAGATTTTTTTAAATAAGTAGAAGCTATGCGAATATATTACTTTTCTGCTATTAACATCGAAGTAGCAGCGCATGCCGATAACTACTTAACTGAAGTAACTAGGCAAACAGAAATATTAGAAGGTGGGTGCCTGTTGTGAAATCGAAGCAAGCAATGTTTCCCCTTCTTGTAGTGTCTTCCTCCATTTTGTGTTCTTAGCGTGAATTAGCATGAAAAGGAATTTCTGTATATCATCTTTGTTTTGGTTATTTTAATTGCCGTCATCCATTTTTGTTTTGATTGTATTGATATTGTTGTGGGAATGATAGCGAAAAAGGAACATGTATAGGTTTGACGCGATTTTTTTATGAATGAGGAACATGATTTTTGTTATTGGGATTCCCACCACCTACTTGTATTGGTTTTGGCGGGACTTTTATGAATGAATAAATAATAAATAATAATAATAATAACGAATAAATTATTCGTTCGGGCTGTTAGAAATAAAGAAATAAATAACTCAATAAATAAGTAAAATTGAAATTGATATCGAAAAATCGAAGTTGAATACAGCTAATTCTACCTTGACTACCAGGCAAACAGAAAAAACAGCAAGCAACTACAAGTGTCCCATGTGAAAACGATATCAAACCAGATGCGCTACTTCGAATACAGGAAAGACAAAGAAATAAAATTTGCCTTTGACCGCCCAACAACAAAGTGTGTCACATTTGTTTTTTCCTTATTTGCCGAACATAAGGGAAGACAAAGAAAAAAAATTTGCCTGCGTATATGAATATGTATACTTGCACGCAAACTTGAACTCATTATCGAAACACGAGCTCGGGGCCTGATAAGCGAAAATTGCCTTGTGGGCTACGATGTGAAGTGGGGCGCGTGCCGGAATAAAAGTTCCTCTTTTTTGCTACGCACACGCAACAACAAAGTGTAGACCATTTGTTTGTTTCTTCATTGACGATCGATGAAAGAACACAACACAAAGTAAGGGTGACGAAATTTGCTTTGATTGATTGAGACTCGAACTTTGCGGACTGTGCGTATTTCTCGTACAGTCAAACATCCAAATCTCGGATCACCATAATGCATAACAAATTATGGGGATATTCGAGTTATGGAAGACATATTATATTGATTTTTCACTATAAACGTACTCAATTCGAGTCATGGAGATATTCGACTTATAAAAGTTCGAGCTATGGAAATTCGACGGTAGTTAGAAATTTCACTTGACTTTCTTTGGCTGTTCAATGAATGTGCATTCACTGTACTTGATCTAAAAATGGATTTTGTTTTCTCCCATAACCTAAAATTGTCTTCAAGAAGTTGAAGTCAAAAATCAAAACTTGCCATTTTGTGGATGACCTTATTGTGTAGGTGTGGTACGTGTATGAGATTGTGTTGGTTTTTATTGTCTCCCTTGCGTGCGTAATGTGCTAAGGTTGAGTGTGTTGTGTAGGTATAGTGCGTGTATAAGATTGTATTGGTTTCTTATTTTGTGTATGACTGGGAATATTTTTGTACGATTTTGTTTTGTTTTCATGCCTTCTTCTTTTGTTGGCCGCCTGGTATTTTCATTTCGTTCATATAAATGAATATAGGCGAAATTCAAGTCAACCTATGCTCGATTTCGTTTCTAGTGTTGAATTAAAGAAAACTCCACACAATTTGCTTAATATTCTGGACCCATCTTGCAAATAAAGAAATTTTAAAAAATCCAAGAAAGAAGACAGTGGTTCTGATTTTTGTTTTTATTACGTCTTTTTTGTGTTTTTGTAATTTACTTATCATTGAAAATTTTCCCCTTTTATGGCAGTTCGACGTCCGTCCATTTGCAAACTCAAGCAAACCAACAGGAATATGTTACGCTGAATAAGTTCAACAAACAACAATACTGTTGATGTACAGAATCAGTGTCGGATTCTAATCGTTTCTGAAGAGTCTCTCCGGCCATTTTTTTAAGAAAGAAATGTAACCTCTATATGAATAAGTTCTCTCTGGGTGAAAGCGTAAAAAGAGCTTTTACCACTGCTATGACTGCACCTGTGTATGTAAGTGCGAAAAGACAGAGTCATACAGAAGTGATGTCACACCGGTCGTCAAAGCTCGGCTACCTAACCCAATAAACAATATATATGAGATATTCTGTTCGCCTACTAGCCCCCTCCCTGACTACTACTTTGCGGCGCAACATACCGCACCCCGTAATTCACTGGCGGCACTGCGTTGTGGATTACCTCTTTCGCTAATTTCACGGATGGACGCGTGGTGATCCCGTCGGCTGTATGCACGACTGCACTTCGTACTTGACCACCTTTTTCGCGGTGCACGTGGATTACCACGCATTTGGGTCATGAGTTACGCTTGCTGTTGTCATCTACGATGATAACTATATCGTTTATAGCAATTGGGTTGGGCGACGGCTGAAACCATTTGGTGCGTCTAGTCAGCGTAGGCAAATATTCGCGGATCCACCTCTTCCAGAAGCGATCGGCCAGGTGCGAAGCAATTCTGCAAAATTATTTTGGCGCGTATTATGAAGAAACCAAGAAGCCCTAGCGGGTCAAAAATGGACATAACGATATTAGGTTGTTCAATAATTTTTGCGGTTCGATAATAGAGGGCGTTTTTTTTGTTATGTTAGTACACTCTTCATATGAACGTATGTGAAGTTTCATTTCAATCTGTCAATTCATTCTTTGTTTACAAGCCATTTAGTATCGACATGTCACAGTATTTTTTTACAATGGAAAAAATCAAGAATCGTTCAGTGATTGAAATTTTATTTTTGAAAGGTTTAAAAGCAAGGGAAATTTGTGAACGAATGTTGAAAGTGTATGAGGAGTCTTCACCTTCAATTAGTACAGTAGAAAGATGGGTTGCGGAATTTAAACGTAGTCGTACAAGCTTTGAAGATGATCCATGTCAAGGATGTCCAAAAACAGCAACAACTCCAGATATCGTAAAAAAAATACAGGATATTGTATTCGAGTCGAGTATCTGAAAGAGATTTAGAAGAAGCCCTAGGCATCTCATTGGACAGTGTAAGCAATATTTTGACTGAAGTATTGGGTTTCAGAAAGCTGTGTGTGCACAATGGGTGCCGCATTCGCTAACAATGGAACAAAAACACATTCGAATGCGACCTTTTCAGCAGCATTTAGAGCGTTTTCGAAAAGTTTATGTGGATTTTGTGCGTCGATTCATCACTATGGATGAGACTTGGAGAGTGATGTGAACCTGGTTCTTCCGGTCCGAAACGAGTTCGTGTCTAGAAATCGGCCAAGGAGGTGTTAGCATCAATTTTTTGGGATGCGAAAGGAATTTTGTTTGTGGATTACTTGCAAACTGGTAAAACAATAAATTTTGAATATTATTGTAATCTTTTAGACCAGCTGAAGGAAAAAATTCGTGAAAAAAACCCGGTTTGCAGAAGAAAAAATTATTTTTCATCAGGACAATGCATCGTGTCACAAGAGCATTTTGACAATGGCTAAAATCCATGAATTAAAGTTCGAATTGTGGGAGTATCCACCGTATTCACTTGATTTGTCCCCTAGCCAAATATAGACCTAAAAAAATGCATGCCTGCATATAACAGCTGTGGCAGCGTATTTTGCAGCCCTTCCAGATTCTCACTTCAGAGATGGATTTCATAAATTGGAATCTCGTTGGAATAAGTGTATCGATGTTCAGAAAGACTATACTAAATAATAAAGTGTATTTCAAACCATAAAATTATGTTTTTCTTATAGAACCGAAAAACTTATTGAACAACCTAGTACTTAGTACTTGCCGTTTTGTTGCTCTGGATGTCGATGCCTTTGCAACCAGATCAGGCTTTCCAACATAAGTCAGCAAATCTTTTTGGGGCAACTACCACATGCCTAAAACATTTTCTTGGGACTCTTCGGATGCTGCCGAAGGCAGATCGCCCGAACTGAATTTGATGTCTATTGGCGCATATCAAATCCGCCTTCAGTATGAATTTTTTTCACGCTGGTCGCCAATTGAATCATTTCATCTTCTGAGTTTACTGACTGTAACCAATCGTCTAGGAATGTGTTACAGCAGATTGCGTTGACGGCCTCCGGTACTGCTTACTGAATCGCTTTGCGTTGCAGTTTTTGATGTAGTTCGCCAGGGCCGGTGAACAGGTTGCTTCAAAAGTCTTGACTTGCATCACATATGTTTCTGGTGTCCGGATTGAATCGCCGTCGCGCCATACGAATTTTTGGGCCATTTGATCTTCAGGGCGCACTCGGACTTGATGAAACATTTCCCTTATATCGCCAGCCACAGCTACAGGGCGTTCCCGGAACCGTATTAGCACTCCTACCAGCGAAGCAAGTACGGCGGCACCCCAAACGAGACTCGTCTTCTTCTTATTTGGGTTGTTGACTGTAAAGATGGGTAGATTAACTTTTGTTATGTGAAAGATCAGTTTCTTCTAGTTTTTGTATATATCCCTTTTCCTTGTAGCTTTGAATTGTGCGGATCATAAAGGCCTTTAGGTCAGCATCTTTCGTCATTTTCCTCTCAAGGCATTTCAAACGCTCTAGTGCCATTGGGTAGGAATTGGGTAACACAACTTCATCAAATCTCCACAACAGTCCGGTCTGCCAAGGTTTGTCCCTCGAGATGTAACTCGTAGTCACCTCCATGATTTGCATTCCGCTTTCATGCTCTTTTGATAGCAATGCTTTTTGCAATTCGTTGACACCAACAGATTCTAATTAGAAATAATCACTCATGGACTTGTCCAGGTGGCGTAGATAATTTGTATCGTTGCATTGACAAATATGTAATACCCGAGGTGGTTTAGAAGTTTCGATGTTGTGTCGCCCATATACTGACCATCCCAGTTTGAAACGCGAGGCGATAATATCATCTCCTTTAGTTTCACGCACTTCCAGTGGCACGCTCACTTTGATGTTGTCCAGTCCAATAATAATTTTCGCCCTCGCGTTGGTGTATGGCTGAATTGGAATGCACTGGAAATGACTATGGGCTTTTATCATCTTTTCATCAAATGATTGATGGGGCAGGTCCAATAGAGCTACTGTACGTATACCTTTAAGCGTGTACTGAGGCGCCTGCTTATTTCTCGCTGATATGTTCACGCAAACAGATTTAGAATCCCGTTCTGTTTTCGTTACTTCGACAGTCACCCTAAAACACAGATCATCCTTCGGACCGTCGAGTTGGAGATCATCCTTCATGCTTTCTTTCATTAATGTATACCCTGCACCTTCGTTGATCAAGGCATATGTATGAACAATACTCGTCTTACTATGCAACGTAACGGGAATATAGCAAAATAATGCCTTCACGGATTCCTTGCTGTGGAACATTACTGCGCTCTCATTCGTTTTGTAATGGTTGTTGCCGTTACTCAGCTGGATTGCCCCATCAACTTCACCGGCTTTCACATGCAGTAGACAGTTGTGCTTCGCTTTAAAACCGTCGACGTTACATCGCTTCTTTGTTTTACAATTGTACAATCACAATTTGTTGTGCCGCATCAAGCAGCCGAAACAAAGACGCTTTTCTTTCACAAACTCCCAACGCTGGTTGACGGTCATTTCCTTGAAGTCACAACAGTCCCACAAGTGGTGGTTGTCTTCACACTTCGACACGAGTAGCTCTCTGGTTCCTGTCGGCGTGGCTCAGGTTGACCATTCTCGTGGTTGGTCACCACGTTTTGTATAAGCACTATATCCCTTGACGCCCCATTTATTTTCTCACCACTGTCAGCAGTTGTTGACTCGTATGGTGTGACCATGGTGGCACCATATCACAACACCAAACAGCCAATTGTCAAAGATGGCCAAGATGGATCCTATATTGCCCAACGATGGCATCCCCATTCCAATTTCAAGTCGCACGGCATCTTAGCTACCAACTCGTTCAACAAAGTTGGGTCGTTCAAACATACATTAAGCCCAATAGCTGACAACATAGCGCAATAGTTATGAACGGCTAGCGCTAAAAGAATAACTGAGTCCAAGTTGTTTGATCGTATAGCTGGCTCTTCTCTCAGTTTCCGTTGCAAAGACACATACACCATATCTGGTCGTCCATACAGCATCCTCAAAGTGCCAATCGCATACGGAACCATCAGTTTGCAATGTACGGCCTCCAACGCCTGAACCTTGAGACACTTCTGAAGTCGGATGAGATTTTTCTCATTGCTAAATCCGCAACTCTCAGTAGATTGCTCGTAATCACTAAGGAATAGCAGCCGCTCTTCAGGTTTATCGGAAAATGTTGGGAAGTCTTTATTGAGGACGTGAAGTATGCCAATTTGTGCGGACGACAGTGCTCGTTTCTCTACGACGAACGATGAAATTGCGGCGCATGTCCGGCTGATGCTGTCGGAGCTATAAACGGCATCGTAATCAAGTTTTTACCTCAATATGCTGCACTGTGCGATGTCATTGTGCTGTTAAAAACGGCAGTGTTTGACAAAAACGGCAAACTCATATTCTGTGTAGCTGCAGGATTTGTTGGCGGAACACCACAAGTCGTCCTATCGGGGGCTGCAGATGCATTACGTATTCCTGTCATTGTACCGCAAAAGATATTGGAAAGTGTGTAGTTGGAAGGTTGCGTAACATCATTGACGCAGTTGGCAACAGCTGTTCGTCAAACGATGATGTGGTTGACTGCGGGAATATCACTGAGGGGGGCATGAAGCCATGAGGTCAACTGCCTGACTCCTAACGGACAATGGCAACTCGTTGCTTTGTCCCGTTGACCAATCCATTACGAGCGAACTTACAGTTTCTCCACCATGCTTGTTACGGTTCGTTTTCATTTCCCCGCTCACACGCTGGTCGTCACCTTCCATAACTTTCAACTTTAGCGGAATGCTCAGAATCCAATATACGCATGCAGAGTCAATATTTCAGTTTGTTGCGGCGTTGATAGTGGATATGCTGAAATCTTTATTTTACAAGTTAGCAAAATTCTGTATTAATTATGTTTTTACACTATTACATGTGCTCTCCTCAGCTGTCACGATTGCTTTGGCTTTGTACAATAAAGGCAAATTTTACAAACCTCAACAAATTGGTATCAGCCTGTTGTATGATTTATTATGCCGTCCAGCGAATGGCAGTTGCTGCAGAAATCTCGACCTGGACGGGTGACCACAAGAATTGGTTTGTAGGAGCCAAAATCAGGTCTATTCAGCTCTCACTATAATTCAGATGTTAAGTCAAACAGTGTAACTTATGGAACAATGCCTGCATCATGTCTATTTGTCTGCGCTATGCACCAGTTAGGCATGGATGAGCAGACTGCGTTCCCTGTTGTCTCAAAAACTTTGCGCCGTGATTTTTATGTTAATGACGTAATAAATGGAGGAAATTCTACCAGAGAGGTGATAGTCAAATTATGCGACAAACCACTAGACCACTGGCTAAGAGAAACTTCAAGCTAAAAAAATTGGTTTTAAAATGATTCAACCGCAGAGGAGGATGTATAGGACACGATGGACGAAGCATTTATTAAACCTGCATTTGATAACTTTCTGTCTTCTTTCTTGCCTGCCCACTCATCCGCAAGTACTTGCAAGAGATCAGTACAATCCGCTATCACCAAACTCCACGATCTAATTCTCAAATTTTCTTGCAGATGCTTTGGATGGAGAAACTCGTTGGGATGAGAGCGCAATCAGTTTCACACTTTAAAGTAGGGCAACAAATAAAGTTTCTTCGAACGCATTTATTCCTGATGATACTATTGTTATTTCTACTTTAATAGATCAATCTACAGCCCATATCATTACACCAGCTCTATATTGGGCTTGCAGGTTTGTATACCAAAGTCTTCTGATTCTTCCTGAAGAGGTTAATTTTTGATTCGTCAGGAAAAATTATTTGTTCCAAAATTCTGGTGGCATGTTGACATACTTCTGCAAATTCTCCTCTAACCTTTCTATTTTTTTATTTTTATTTTGTACGGTTTTTAGTTTACGTAAAAGTACAGCCCCCAATTATTACTAAATGAAAACAAATTAATAATTGGAAAAACATTTCACTTGACTAATAGTTTTTGCTCTTAAGATTTCTGGTGGAAAAGAGATTTTTCAACGGGTATTAAAAGAGTATTAAATACCATACATTTTTGTAGTTTTATGTTCTTTCTTGGCATCAATGGTTTCGTTAATGGAACAGGTATATAAATAAAATACGCTTTTGAATTATCTTGGCTTCGTAGAACCGCAGTCGATTATGTTCCAGAAATTTGGATATAGCGCTAATTCAGAAATTATTTTCGGAAATATGGACGAGGAATATAATTATTCTCATGCACTTGAATTCAAAACTGAAATCGCTGACATTTTTTGCTCTTTAGGTTTTACATTGAATTTACCTCAAAAGCCTTTTAAATACTTAATGGTCCAAAATGTTAAAAAAAACAAGAAATTCATAACAATTACATGGGCTGGGAAAACATGTGGACTCATATAAGTGGAAAATTTCATTTGAATAATATATCAAGACATTCTCGGTATATACCCACACACACTTACCCATCTACACACATACATCCGAAGCGCTGAATAGGAAAACTATACATGATACAACAATTGCTGTCAAAGCAGCTTCCTCTGCTGTTGCTGATGATGATTCTTACTGTTTGAATTGTTTATACTTAAATAAAATTCAATGAAAATATCAACTGTCGTAGGATTAGAAGCATTGAAGATGAAGGCCACAGACAGAGTTCGAATTTGAAGGATTTGTTGAAAAGGAAAATGTTGGAAATATGTACACACACAGGCCAACAGAGAAATATGCCATAAGCAAACATGTTGACAACAACAAAAACAGAAACACCTCAAAAAGAAATATGTGAAATATAAGAAATATAATAAATATATATAAATATAAGACTGTCGATAGTGTGAAATAATAAAAACCGATCTTATTCACACTATCGAATGTTATATATTTTTAATTTGTTTAGGTTTTCTTCGATTTGTGTAGCCAAAATGGTTTAGGCTTTGCGCTTTTAAATTACACTTTTGAAGTAAAAACTTCGTTAGGCGCGTTGAGCAATTTTTGGTAGTGCAAAATGTTATGAATTATCTTTGTGTTCATTCGCTTTCTTTTTCCAAACTGAAGTGCAACAGTACGTTAATGTTAGTACGAACTTAAGAATTTTAAAATAAATAATAACCTACAAATCCTTATAATATATATGATTCTTCTTTAATATAAAATGTGACACGGAACAAATTTCACTTCACAAACAACAAAATATATATATGCATGAACAGGAAACACGAAAAAATTTTAGGACATGAATTTTTATATATCTATTGAATTAATTAATTGATAATTCGTTAGGTCTACATTTGTCTTTTGTAGCAAGCAATTTCTTGTAGCTCGGGAAAATGTGGCAATGCCGATTTTTACGTTGTTGCCTTATGTTCATATATTGCCTATTTATCAAGCTATTATGCATTAAAAAGCCTAAAGCTTCTTCTGGAGTAAAAGGTATCGGTTCATCCTTCCTTTTTTGATCTTCCACGTTTTTGAAGTGCGTCTTCTTTCAAGGCACCGCTGCTACATGGACAAGAAGATTTGTATTATTATTATTATTGAAAGCTAAAACCTCGGCAGTTAATTTGCGTTTCAAGCGAGAACTTCCTTCATCATAGCTTAATCGTGGGCGTAGTACATATTTAATGGAGTCTTCAACAAAGTCACATGCTTGAAATTGTATTTGCATACGTGATGCAAGCCAACTTTGATGCTTTATTTTAAATCTTGAATTTACAGTCACACTATGCTTCATCCAACATGAGAGAAAGTGGCCCTAGCAATTTCTAGCCTCTCACAATAAGCTATAAAGATGCTCTCACAGGCCCTCAACAAAGACTGCCTTCTGTAAAAACTCCTTCCGATCTCTTCTCATTAGATGAAGTCACTTTGCTCACCACTGAGCTTATGGAAAAGCTTAGCAGCTGTTCTAGCAAGAGCGAACAATTTAATATTGTCACCCAACTTGCATTTAAA
The DNA here is from genome assembly GCA_035041755.1 of Cacoxenus indagator. NCBI lineage: Eukaryota > Metazoa > Arthropoda > Insecta > Diptera > Drosophilidae > Cacoxenus > Cacoxenus indagator. The sequence goes on from JAWNKX010001092.1 coordinate 443,919, forward strand.
TTCGTTTATGGAAACAAGTAGTTTAAATACGCTAAATATTTTGGCATGGAATTGTCGTTCCGTTAAAAATAAGAGATCTGAACTCTTAAATTATCTTAAAAGTAATAAAATTGACATTTGTCTCGTATGCGAGACGTGGCTTTCATCTGATGACCGCTTTCTCATACCAAACTATGTCGTGTATAGACACGACCACAATGCCAGCAAAGGAGGGGGAGTTGCGGTAATCATTAGAAAAACAATAAAGAACACACAAATACCTCGAATTGACACTCATTTAATCAAAAACGTTTGAATACAGATAATTAGTGATAGTGGACGCTATTTCAAAATCTACACTGCATGTTGTCCTGGTTCAACAGCCAAAAGTCTGACGGACTCTTGCAGTTCATCTGACAAGCAAATCATGTCAAAATAATGTTTAAATCTGGCCTATTGCTATTGTCACGTACCAGAGGCAACTATTTCATTGGTGGTGACTTCAACTGCAGGAATCGGAAATGGAACTGCGCCAGGGCAAATTGCTGGGGAAATACAATGCACAATTTATCTACTATTTGAAACTTTTGTATCCTATTCCCTAAAGATCTAACGTATATATAAGCCAGTCACAAAGTCAAACCCTCCACCCTTGATTTGTTTCTTACAAAATCATCCAACTCACTTTGCCCAACATATCGTACATCAAGACCTATCATCTGATCACTTTCAGTTTTTGCAAGCTCACTACTGGCGCATCACGTATGTTTCAAACATACCTCCAGCATTCTAAAGCACACTCTCCTCGAGCGAGAATGAGATCACAAATAAATACTCAATTAATAATAAGTGATAATGATTCGATGGTTGACCTTCTAAATTCTGACGTGAACAAGGCAATAGAACAATCGGTTCACAGGAAGGAGGTCAAGGCGTTCGGTCCGAACCTACCGAATTTTATAGTGAAACTCATTAAAATCAGGAATATGTTTCAAAGACAGTGGATCAGAACTGGGTTACCCATTTTCAAAGCACGAATAAAATTGCTTAACAGACAAATAAAAGGGAACAAACTATCAAAACTGGATAAAAATTCGAAAACCCTCTGGAAGCTCACAAGAGTCATTAAAAACAAACAGCAATATATCCCTAGTTTCAGTCACAATAATAAAATGTTTGCAACAAGAAAGAAAAGAAGGCTAACATCCTAGCAAGCACCTTCGAAGCGAAGCACCACTTAACCGAATCTCTGTCTGATGTGCAAACAAACGCTCTAGTTGACAGGTCTATAAATAACCTTGAATATACTATGGATGAAAACGCTCATGTCATAACTATTGATGAAGTTAAGTAAGTAATTAGTTGCCTAAAAACCAAAAAAGCTTCTGGCACAGATCAAATAACGAATGCTTGTATTATAAATCGTTCTACTGTCACACTCAATTTCCTATCACGAATATTTAATTTATGTATCCAACTAAGCTACTTACCAATGAAGTGGAAAACTGCAAACATTATCCCCAAATGGTCCATCATCAAATATTACGTGCAAAAACAAATCTTAACATTAAGAATGATGGTGCTATTCAATACAATATTTATTATTATTAACCCATAAAATCTTAATACAACTTGTTTACATTATGTTTATATAGAGTTATAGTTACATCCTTGATGTGTCGTTGTTATTGTTGTTACTCATAAGAGCTTCCTTATAACTTAAGATGTTATTGTTTTTAAAGTGCCAAGCGGTGTATTTGTTGTTTGACCTCTGTTACTACTTTCATTGTTCGTATTCTGCTGATTTACTGAACAACAGTTGTTGAAGCAAGCGTGTTGTTGTTTTTAGAGTAGTGAGTGCTGGTGCTCCTAGCGTTTTTGAAATTTGCATTACTTACGAGAGCGCGTTTACCGTTATGGTTTCTTATTTTTAGCATAGACTGATACGAAGCACGACAAGGTCATCCAGGATCGGTAGACTAGTAATCACCTTTGCAGTTAGCGCAGCGAAAGGTACCCGGTTTTTCGCAGAGAGCAGTTTTATGCGGTCCAGCGCAGAAAGAGCATGCAGTTTTGACGTTGCATGTGCTTGATCCGTTGGCAATTGTAGCACTGAGTGAGTTGATTGGATGGCTTGGATTTAAACTCCCAGCGAACTTTAGTATTATTGATACATGAGTGTTGTTTGCGTAGATCTTGCAAAGTAATTGAGCTGTTAAGAAAATATACAACATAAAAAAGCAGTTTGTAACCAGATCGTGTTGATTTCTCGATGAGCTCAACGTCAATTCATTGGAGCCCACGGTCAATCAATAGGCCTTTTATTGTTTCATTAGTTGACTTAAATAGACCGCACTAGACCTGATAGAATAGCCATATAAGATGTAGTTTGTTTTGTCTCGTGAAAGTAAAATTCAAAGTTGAGCTTGTGAAGCTCATGACCGATGGATTTGAAGTCAGCCGACGAGATTATAAATATTTTAATGCGGATTGAAATTGATTTGACGGAATATTCTGTTATACATGCTGCTTTTACCATATCGTGGAATACATTAGACGATTTCTTAAAAACCGTAATTGGTGGTGGGAGAACTGTTTTTGCTGTTTTTCCATGCTGTTGTCATCGTCGATGGTTTGGAGAGGCCGAAAATAATTACAAAACTGCTTAAGGAAAGTGCATCAGTAAAGGCCATCAAGCCAATGTGTAAGCTAGATAAGTGACCTGGACAGTCTCACAGAGGTAGAGGAAATTGTCTCTGCAATCAAGGCAGTGATAGGCGACAGGGGTCAAAGAATGCAAGTAAGTCTCACAGACGCCAACAATTTAGAGTTGAAGCGGGCCTTTGTCATACTACCCACAGAAGACCAAAATGAAGTACTGAAAGCGCAGAAGATCAAAATCGGATGGACGCGGTGTCGAGTAAAGCAGTGCATCGAAAATAAGCGGTGCTTCAGATGCTTTGGCGTTGGCCACTTGCGGAAGGAATGCAAAGGACCAGACCGTAGTGACCTGTGCATTAGGTGCGGAGAGAATGGACACAAGATGAACACTTGCACGAAGCCACCAAGATTCTGTTTATGTGCACATGATAAACTCAAGGAGCTGAGTCACTTCCCTGGGGCCAAGAACTGCGTTGCCAGTACCAGGAAAGATCGAAGTGAAAGTTCTCCCAGCAAACTTACATAGAAGTAGGGTAGCGGATGATCTGTTGTCGCAAATAGTTATGGAGGAATAAATTCATTTGGTTATAACCAGCGAGCAATACAAGAGCAAACAAACTGGAATCTGGTTGGGAAACGACACCAAAACTGCTGCATTATGGTCCCCAGATCCAAGCAAAATACTGCATCTGAGCAGTGGAAAAGGAAGCTGCTAAGTATATTTTAGAATCAAAGACTACAATGTCATCAGCTGCTATCTAACACCTAGCGATGGTATAGAAGCATGTCAGTTAAAACTCGACGATATTAAAGAAACAGCTAAGCGATTACAGAGAAACCTTGTTGTAGCTGGAGATTTTAACTCGAGAGCTGTAGAGTTAGGCATGCCTTCAACAAACTCCAGAGGTCGCAGAGTCCTTGATACGGCTGGAAGAACGGGTCTCGTAGTAGCCAACGTCGGTACAACTACAACTTTTCGGCGAATGGGAATCGAAGGAATAATCCCTGACATTACTCTGGTCTCAGAGAATATGGCACATAAGATAACGCACTGGAAATTTTTAGATATGTACAATGGCAGCGACCATGAATATACGCCTTTCACCCTCGCAGAGAATAACACATTCAATGCAGAACGTAATACCGCACGTAGTAACTGCAGATGGAACGTAACCCGCTTGAACAAGACCCTTTTGATCAACGAAATCGACAGTTGCCTACTCGATGTCTCTCACAACGGAAGCACCCAGAGTGTAATATATAATACCATGGAAGCCAAAGAAACTGCCTGTGATGCTGCTATGCCAAAGGCAGGAAACCCTCGCAGACAAGGAAAACAAGTATATTGGTGGACAGAGGAGATAAAAGCTCTGAGAGAAGAGTGTATCCGATGCAGGCGTCTCCTTACAAGAGCAAGGCGCAGGGGAGACTCCACCATACAGGGAGAGATGTACAAGACAGCCAAAAAGAGCTTAAATATTGCCATCCATACCAGAAAGCGGGACAAATGTAAAGCTCTCTGTAATGACGTAAATTACGACCCGTGGGGTTTGGGTTATAAAATCGTCATGAAAAAGCTTAACAACGCACTTCTTGGTATAGAGGAAGAACTAATGGACAACATAGTCAAAACGCTCCTTCCCACCCATCCGGCTCGGCCAGCAAACACAGTGCCGCAGACTACTGTTGAACATGTAGAGCTCTTCACCGAAGAAGAACTAGTCAAAGCAGCCAAGAGCCTTAAGAACAAGAAGGCACCGGGCCCTGATAATATTCCAGCGGAAGTCTTAAAAACAATTACAGCAAGCCGACCCCACATATTGCTTAATATGTACAACATGTGTATATGGATTGGAATAATCCCCGAATCTTGGAAGATACAGCGACTTATATTGATCAGCAATGGCAAAGGAGACCCAGGAAACGCCATCAGCGTACCGACCACTCTGTATGCTAAATACAACTGGTAAGTTGCTGGAGAAGCTGATCAAGCCCCGATTAGCTGCAGCAATCGAAAGTGCCGGCGGTCTCTCCTCGAGACAGTACGGCTTCAGGCCCGGAAAGTCTACATTTGGAACAATTGAAGAAGTCGTTGTGGTAGCACTCAAAACCCAACAGGGCAATCATCTCTCACGGCCTGTCGTACTACTTGCAACATTGGACATCAAGAACGTATTCAACAGCGTCAAATAAGAAAACTAATAAAAGCTATAGGGCCAGAACTCTGGAATACAAGCTACGACGAAATCCTCCACGTAGATATGACTGATGACTCCTTCTTAGTAGGATATGTAGATGACATAGTCGCAGTAATCTCGGCACGTAACACCACGCATTCTCAACGCAAACTCAACCAGGTGATGATACGTTTTAAGCAACGCCTTGACACACAAGGCCTTCAGCTGCCTACTGAAAATACCGAGCTATTGCTGGTCACTAGACGTCGGATGCCAGTGGAAATTGATATGAGGGTCAACGATACCATCATAAGGACATAAAAAGTGATTAAATACCTAGGTGTCAGGCTTGTTACAAAGCTGACGTTCGGGGCGCAAATCCATCACGCGAGATGCAGGGCTGCAGATACAATAAAATCACTCACCAGGCTCATGGCAAACATAGGCGGACCACTTTAATCTAGACGGAGACTACTGATGTACATAAACACATTAAACGTGGCGAGGCGTGCAGGGCGAAATCTTTGCTGTTGGTACAACGAACCTACGCGATGAGGTAAAAAGGCGCATATCGAATGGTATCTGGAGCAGCAGCACTTATCATCACTGGGGTGAAGCCGATTGATCTGCTAGCCATGGAGCGAAAGAGGATTTACGAGCTGCGTTAAGCAGGGGCAGCAACGAGCCAAACAGTCGACCATTGCAAAGAGGAAACTCTTGACTTACGGCAAGACAGATGGACTAATGAGAGCACGGGCAGATGGACGGATATCTGATATCGAAATTTGGGTAAAAAGAAAACACGGCGAAGTGGATTACTACATTACACATATGCTGACAAGACATGGATATTTTAGCTCCTCCCTGTTCTCAATAGGCAAAAGTGCTGAAGCCAGTTGTGTATACGCAGACGCCGAAATATACAACGCAGAACACACAGTCTTTCACACTTAAAATATTTGCAGAAAAACGAAATCGACTAACACAATCGATCGTGCATATCACACCCGACAACATCGTAGGCAAAATGACCAGTATTGAAGAGAACTGGAAACAAGTGGCAGTTTTTGTTAACGAAATCCATCGACTGAATAAAAAGGACCTTGACAGAAGGACACAACAGGGTGGTCTGAACGCAGATTATCCATAGACGGGCGCGCAGAGCGCGCAAAGACGCCACACTTTGAAGTAATGCGAAAGCTGTTCCGAAGTGGAGATAGGCCTGATGGGGTGTGCGAGCCCCACATACCACACGACGGTGTGAGATGCGGTAGGTATCTCCCCCTTCCTAACCAAAAAATAATTATTATTATTATAATTTTTTTTTTCGAGAGTCGCCTGTTGAATTCGAGGTCGTGAAACTCGTGTTTGTGAAACTGTGTAAACAATTAACTTACATATATGGACAAGTCCACCAAGTTGGCAAAAAATTAAGTTTTTAGTGTTCAACAAATTATAATTTTTATACGTGAGGCTATATTGCCTGTGCTGGCTTAGGACATGTGCGATAAAAGCTATACCAACAACAACATTCATGTCACTGAGTTTCACAGTAGCTCTTCATCTCCCCAGCTAACAAGCTACCCAAATATGGGAGCATCGAACATTTTTGGCAGCGCTGTCCAAGTCTGCACAGCTAACAATAACTGCTTCATCCCTCGCTATAACACTGTGAACTGCATCCCTGCACTGGATGTCACTGTTACGCCATCTCTATCTGCAACAGCTGTTACTTATAACCAAGCAAATGCTTATTTTGCAACACTCACTACTCCTGTGAACACTACCACAGTTGTTCTAACCACACTACTACGCCTACAGCAACAGCGCCTATAATGATATTTGAGCAGCAACATTACTCAGCTGTTACTGACAGTTTTGATGTGCGCTGCTTTCAAACAAATCGAGTAAAGCGAAAGATTAGTAAGACACTATCTCCACATTCTCCTAAGTGACCAAATCAACGTAGCTACAGCTGAGGCAATGCCATATTGAAGGCTCAACCTAGCAGCCATGTGAAAGACTCTACCAATCGTTTCAGTGCTCTGGCTTCTGCATCTAACCAGGATGATGTATCCACAGCCGACAATATGTCGGCCATCTCCGTTGGCTCTCTTTCACCGCTAACAAACATATTTACAGCGCGTGGGCACACAACCAGCTTCACCAAATTTTACACAGGCGCGGTTGCGTCCTCTGCCACCGCTGCCAATTCAGCGTAAGGCTCCTAATTTAAAGCGTCCTCCTGTAGATGATCTCACTCTTGTGCAAACCAGAATCCAGCGTTCTACTCAGCATCAGTCCACTTTTGTGCAACCTGATGGACCTACGTACGCTATGCCTCCCGGTTGCTCCTATTACAGCCGAGGAAGTCTCAGCACATATTAAAGGGTTGAACACTAAAAAGGCTGTAGGTGAAGATAGACTGGACGCTATGCCTCTCGGTTGCTCCTGTTACAGCCGAGGAAGTCTCATCACATATTAAAGGGTTGAACACTAAAAAGGCTCCAGGTGAAAATAGACTGGACAACTTTACACTTAAGGCAATGCCGCTAAAATCTGTGCTATTTCTGCTCCTCATTTTTAACTCAGTGTTGAGTAAGGCAAGAGCCCTTACACCTTAGATTCCTACAGGCCAATTAGCCTGCTACCCACTGTAGCAAAATTGTTTGAACGCTGTTTGCTGACACGGATCCTAGACTTAAAAAATATAAAGCAAATAGTTCCTTCCTTTCAATTTGGCTTTCGTAACTCCAGAGCAGCTGAATAGGGTGGTTAACTTTATTCTCGAAGGATTTGAGGCTAAGGAGTGCGTGGTGGCAGCGTATCTTGACATAAAGCAGGATTTCGACCGAGTTTGGCACGACGGGCTGCTCAGTAAGTTTAAGAATCTCTTGCCGCCTCAATTATGGTTAATCGAATTAACTGCAGGCAGCCGATCTAATGCGACTCATAATAAAAAAAAACCAGCAGCCGCACATCCAATCTTCACACATTACCACTCAGCTAAATAACGATGCTGATGTTCTCAGCTCGCCGCTCGTATTCTTCAACTCTCTTAACGAGTCGATCAGAAGTTTGATGTCAATGAAGGAGCAGATGACACGTATTCAGTCTCAGATTCTGGAGCTGCTCGCTGCGCGTTATTCCAGATGACTCCACGCCCAATAAGAATAATGTGTTTAAACGCCAGAAGCGTATCCAATAAGATGCGAGAACTTTAGTGTTTCGTACAGCTGCATGATATCCACATTGTCTTACTGTCCGAAACATGGTTGACTATATCAGAATCCCCCAATTATAACTACTTGGGGCTATTTATCCTACGCGGGAAACTCACCAGATTCACTCAGTTGAAAAGGGGGTACTTCAATTGTAATCAGAAGACACATTCAGCACTTTGTAACTGCCCCTCAACGAACCAAATGCTTTCAAGTTACCTCAGCGATTGTCTCCACCGTCGTGGGAAACTTTGAAATCGGTGCGGTTTACTGCCCGCCTCGTGCTGTCTGGAACAATAATATAGCCAACAGAAAATTTCTACTACGCGGAGACTGGAATGCTCACCATCAACTGTGGGGATCCGCCCGCTCTAATGCTAGGGGGTGTGCCCTGGTTGATCAGGCTCTTGCAGCATCTATTAGCATGCACAATCACAGCCCCCATCATATCTATCTTCATCATATCTAGACTTTGTTCTTTACAGACACATTCCGCACTGTCAACTACAAGTGTCTCATCGCTTTGACTAAAGCTCCCTTAATAATCTCTTTTAACACCTCTGCCAGATGTTTCCCCCAAGTTGAGCCCCTCATTAATAAAGACACAAGTTTGGAAAACTTTAGGACCATACTAAACAATAACTGTTTTCTTTAAGTTGAATTGAGCTCTGGACAAGACATTGACGACGCTATCGAGCTATTCAACCGTAAGATTTATGACGCTGCTGCTGAAACTAAACGCCCGCCGCTACACTTCAATGCATCATTCAAACTAAATGCAAGATTGAGACGCCTTCTTCTGGAGAAGCGTAGACTTCGTAAAATATTTCAACGTTCTCGTGTCCCACAAGACAAATCAAATTGCCATCATGCATCAGAACTGCTCAGATCTGAGCTCAATAGCCAGCGGACAGAGCAATTTGGTTATATGCTGGAAAACATGTCTAAGCAGAGGGAATCGCTCTGATGCTGAGCAAGCCAACTCTTTTGCCGCACATTTAGAACGTCGATTTCAGCCAATAGACTTTGTGTAGTCAGAAGGGGTAGCGGAAACTGAACGATTTCTGTCCACGCCCACACAGTTGGACCCAGGTGAGAGGCCATTCAAGGCCGATGAAGTTAAGGCTGTCATTCGACACCTAAAACCTAATAAGGCTCCAGGTCATGATATTGTGTGTAATCTCACAATCAAGGCGCTACCACTGAATGCTGCACTTAGGGGCGATTTTCAACGCCATAATGAGTACACAGCATTTTCGCACAGCCTGGAAGTCAGCAATTGTCTCCATGGTCCATAAGCTTGGGCAATTGGAGCATGACCCCGAATCCTATCGGTCTATAAGTCTCCTTCCTTATGGAAGGTGTGGGAACAACTGGTTGGTATCAGATTAGCTGAAATAGCCAAGGAAAGATATCTTATTCCCAACCACCAATTCGGATTTCGAGCAGGACATGGTACCGTGGAGCAGCTGCACAGAACCACCGGCCACATACTAAAGTCCTTTGACAGGGAGAAGTTCTGTAATGCGGTATTTCTAGATGTCGCTCAGGCATTTGATCACATATGGCACCAGGAGCTGCTGCAGACAGTCAAATCCTCCCTCCCTTCGCCGTTCTTTGCTCTGATGCGTTCCTACTTGGTGGATCGATCCTTCACGGTTAAAGTGCGTGCGATGCTGTCTCACCCTCATCCTGTGGAGTCAGGTGTTCCTCAGGTAAGTGTGCTGGGATGTTTCTTTTACTCACTATTAGCTGCTGATATGCCAATGACTGATGATACAAACCTCGGAATATCGCCCAGATCCTTGCTTATGGCGTCATATGCGGATGATGTTTGTGTCATGGTGAGCAACTCTTCCAGCGCTACCAGCGCCCTTGTCCTACAGAATTATTTGGTCAAGCTGACAGCCTGGGCATGGGGGTAGAATGGCCAGCTCAACCCGAGAAAAGGTAGTAACGTTTGCTTCATTCTCAGAGGGAGTATACCTCCTCCCGTTTCGGTCAACGATGTGATGTTGGAACTCATAATTGAGGCAAAGTACTTGGGGCTAATCCTGGACAAACGACTCACATTTCGGCGACACATACAAGTCACAGTAACGACCTGTAGAAGCAGACTGCGTCGTCTCCATTGGTTATTGGGTAGCAGAAGCCGACTCTCCCTGTAGAGCAAAAGAACGGTCTACAACCAAGTTGTCGCGCCGATATGGTGATACGGCATACAAATATGGGAAACGGCGTCTAGGACTCACCGTACAAAACTTCAAAGGTTTCAGAATTATGCTCTAGGCACAATCATTGGCTGTCCTTGGTACGTCAGGAATAGCCGTATACACCATGATCTCAACATAGCCCAAGTTGAGGACGAAATAAATCTACACACAAGTAGATATAACAACAGATTAAGAAATCATGCAAACAATTGGCTAGGAAACTTGTCCACTCCACACCTATACATCGGCTAAAAAGACAGCATTTCAGACAATTACTGTCATAATCTTAAGATATAGACGCGTAAATATAATATAAATTCTGTATATAAATATTATTACTAGTTGTATACCTAATCATAAGATTTATATGTGTAAATAATTTTGTATATAATTATTATTAAGTAGTAGCTATATACCTGGCGATTTTAAGTATACGAGCTGCCTAATGGGGTGTCTGTCCCCTGATGGGAAGCAGAAATAAAATTTTAGAAATTTAGAAAAAAGAAAAAATTTTAGAAAAGAGAAGAAATTTTAGAAAAAAGATAATATTTTAGAAAAAAGGTAAAATTTTAGAAAAAAGAAAAAATTTTAGAAAAAAGAATATATAAATAAAAATAAATAATAATAATAATAAATAATAATAATATTAATTATTAATAATAATAAATAAGAATAATAATAAATAATAATAATAATAATAAATAATACTAATAATAAATAATAACAATAATAAATATTAATAATAATATTAATAAATAATAATAATAATTATTAAATAATAATAACAATAATAATAATAATAATAATAATAATAATAATAATAATAATAATAATAATAATAATAATAATAATAATAATAGTAATAATAATAATAATAATAATAATAATAATAATAATAATAATAATAATAATAATAATAATAATAATAATAATAATAATAATAATAATAATAATAATTATAATAATAATAATAATAATAATAATAATAATAATAATAATAATAATAATAATAATAATAATAATAATAATAATAATAATAATAATAATAATAATAATAATAATAATAATGTTAGCTAAAAAAATTTCACAGCACGACGCAGACTGACTTAATTTATTTCGCCTTTTGGGCATTCATACTTTTGACATTCACACCTTTGACATACACAGAACTTTCTTAAGCTACGTTATAATTTACATGCTTAAACTTAATATTAACTTAACTAAACTTACGAACTAACTAATAATTAATACAACTTATATTACTACAATTCGGCCGTCCTGACATTGGGGATCCCCTGATCCTCCTTTTATTTTTCCTACTTCTTAGACAATAATAATTTTCTGTCATTACAGATTCGTCTTTATTCTTGTGCAAACTTTTTTGCTTTACAATGTTTTCTCTATTTCCATTTTCCGGCCGTTGTCTTAGAATTACATCATTTGAAGTTGTCCACATTTTTCCCTTAACTTGTGCACTTTTATTAACTTTACTCGCAGTTTCGTTTCTTTGGGCCCATGGTTTCATATTCTCTACACTCCAAATTCCTTTGTAAGGAACTTGTGTTTGCTGAAACCCATCCACATCTCCCACAACGTAACGATCACTTGGCAAACGTTTAATAATTTTTGTAGGAACCCTTAAACCTGGGTACGAGCTTTCTTCCTACACCAGTGTGCGAATCGAAGTTTTTAATTACCACATAATCTCCCTTATCATATTTTACTGCATTCTTTCTCTTCACATTTACAAATTTCTCATTCACCTTTTGCCCTTCTTTTTGTCTCTCTTGTGCTCGTTCTCTTATTTCGTCTATGGGTTTTTTTTTTATTTCCGATCATTTTATCTAAAACATTTTCTTTCAAGCTATCCACAACTTTTCCTTTTTGCCGAACACCAAACATCATTTTACTCGAATATTCATCTATCGTTCTATGCTTTGTATTGTTCATAGCGAACTCTACCTGTTCAACGACCTTTTCCCAATGTACATTCTTTTCGGGGTCTACCATTTTCGCTATCATCGGACCAAGACTCCTATTTACCCTCTCCACCTGTCCGTTTTCTTGTGGTGTACCAGTTGCTATTTTTATGTGCTGAATATTATTCTCATTCAGGAATTCTATAAGCTCGTTTGAAGTAAAACTGCTGCTCCTATCAGAAATTATGCATTTCGGTCTGCTATAAGATCTGAAATAATCTATAAGAGCTGCAACAACTTATTTTGTCGCTGTCGTTTTTGTAGGATATAACCTCACAAACTTAGAACCTGCATCTATAATTACTAATACGTGTTTCTTGGCACATTGCTTGCTGTTAATCGGTCCATAGTGGTCGATGTGTATCACTTCAAAGGGGTTCTCACTTATTGGTATACTATGTATGAAACCTTCTTTTTTCCCACTTTTCGACGAGTAAGCAATACACTGTAAACAATTTTTTTATGTGATTTTCAATCTTAACTCTTCTATTCGGGAACCAATAACTACCGTTTTTGCATCAAAAACTTTGTTAACCCCATCGTGTCCCATTTCATTATGATAGTTGTACAAGACGTGACTTTCCGTGGCTTCGGGTACGTAAAACAAAAAAGAGTCTTTATTTATCTTTTTGTAGATCTTTTTGTTTCTCATTTCATAGAACTTGTCTTCCGTGCTCTGCAACAATTCCTTAATTTTTTTAATTTTTGCGTCCTGATTCGGGTCATTTATTAAATTCTCTTCAAAAGTATTCGTTTCTTTCACACAAACTGTCCTACTTAATGCATCTACGTGGCCCATCCGCTTTCCAGCTCTATGTTTGACGACATAGTCATAATTTTGCATTTCAAGTGCCCATATTGCAATTCTTGGGTTTAATTCTTTTTTATTCAAAGTCATAGTCAAGGAATTACAGTCTGTAATTATTTTGAATCTTTTCCCATGTAAGTATATACGAAACCGTTTTAGAGCATAAATTATTGCCAAAGTTTCCAAGTCATAGCTGTGGTACCTAGATTCCGCATCCGTAGTTCTTTTCGAAAAACAAAACACATCATTTAGAGGTTTTGCTATCATCGAGAAATTCTGTATAAAACGCCTAAAATACGAGCATAGTCCCAAAAAACTTTGCACTGATTGAACTTTATTTGGCACTGAAAAATTTTTAACCGCTTCTATACCTGATTCGTCCGCCCTTATGCCCTTTTCGTCTATCGTGTACCCTAAATATTTTATACTGCGTTGTAAAAATTCGCACTTGTCTAACCTCAACTCTAGCTTGTTCTCAACTAGCCTTTTCAACACCTCTTCAAGTATTTTGAAATGTTCCTACACCTCTTTCGTAACAATCATTATATCATCTAAATATATAATAACTTTTCCTTCCTTAACCATGTCCGAAAAAACTTTATTTATAAACCCTTGAAACACTGAAGGAGCATTTTTAATTCCAAACGACATTCTTAGGAATTCAAATTGCCCTAGTGGCGTAATGAACGACGTATACTTCGTAGATTCTTCATCCATAAAAACATGGAAAAACCCATTTTTCAAATCCAATTTTGTGAACAACCTCTTGTTCACTAGTCCATCCAACAAATCATCTATAAGGGGAATAGGGTAATTATGTTTTGTAGTTACCTTATTTAAAACACGATAATCAACGCACATTCTCAGCTCACCTGTTTTTTTTTTTTGACTAACACTATAGGGGACACAAACTCAGATTCGCTCACTCTTATGTATCCCTTTGCCAAATAATCGGCTAACGTTCTTTGAAGTTCTACTTTTTCAGCATAGGATAACCTACGTGGGGGACAGCTAAACGGTTTTACATTTTGTAACACAAGCTTCATTTCACTACGAACACTCGGCTCACTAGGACGTTCCGGCTTTAAGTAACATGTTCTAAAAATTTCATTACATTTTGACTTTTGTAACATTGTCAATTCATCTCCCACACTTATAGTACCGTCGTTCTCTTCACTCACATCACTTGCTAATATTTGTTTTTCAAAATTATCATTTTCGCAAACCAAATCCTTACATTGTTTTGTTTTGCTATCTAAATTTGTTAAAGCCTTTTTGCAACTTTCATCTTGCCGCACAATTTTAGCGCAACTTTTCTTTAAAAAATTTCTACCTAATATTGCAGAGACACTCATAGACTCATTAGGAACAATTAACAAATCCAGTTTTATAAATTCATTTAAAATTTTAATTAATGCAATTATTTCTCCACTGACGTTTAATTTACTTTTATTTAAACCATACGATTTAACATTTGTTGCTGACAATAACTTAGCTCCAGCAGGATTTGCTGGCATCACGGGGGGTGTCTTCTTATTGAAACGGCAGGCTGCAGCACGATGACCAATTTCTCCGCAAACAAAACAAGCTCCCTTCTCACGTTTTGGCTTACTGCAGTCAGCGGCGAAGTGACCAATACAATAACAGTTGCAGCATTCTTCATTGCCGCTGGACATTCAGGCACTAGCTGAACGTTGACGAATGCCGAAAGCAAGTCATCTTTATACTTAAAGCGTTGCAAACTCGCACTTATGCGCAATTGGCGATCTGGAATCCCATGTATCACATAATCGATCACCTCGCTTTCTGATATCTCCATACCATTGGCCAGGACCACCTTGTAGTTAAAATACTGCGAAAACGATTCTCCAACACACCACTTGCACGCCTAAAATCTTTGGCGCAATAAAATTTTACTTTCCATCATTCCGAACACTTTTTGCATTTCAGACAAAACAAAGTTAACAGCTCCGCACGCATATTCCGGTTTTGACTGCAGCCATGCTTGTGCCTTCCCTTTTGCTTTTCCGAAAATTATTGCCCGAACCTTGTTCTCACTAATATTGTGCGCTTTCGTTAAGGCAGCAACATGTGATAACCAACCAACAACAGACGTCTCTTTCTTTTAGATCGCACAAAGAAATTTCATCACGATCACATAACGGCTGCGTCGCCGATTCACCGGTTGCTTTCAACAGTTTATTCTCTCTCTCTGTCAAGTCTCTCTCAAGACGCAATAACAACAGTTCTTTTTTCATGAGTTCAAGCTCCGTTGCTGTGGCTTGTTGCCGCCACAGTTCTTCATTCGTTCGTTCATTCGATTTACTGTTTGTCATTTCATTAGGCTTTTCCTTTATCATTTGCTGTTTTTCTTTTGTCGCAACACTTTGGTCGCGCTTCATGTTTGTCTTATCATTTTTCTGCTTCTCTTTTCTCACATCTCTTTGGTCACGCACTTCGTTTGCCTTCTCATTTGTGTTTCGCCACTGCTTCTCCTTCATTTCAATTTTGTTTGCCTCTTCATTTTGAATTTCATTCAAACTGTTAATTGTCTTCTCCTTTATCGTCTCATTTGTCTTTTCGATTAGTTCTTCATTCGGCATTTCGTTTTTATTTTTTTTAGAAAAGGAGAAAAAAAATCTTTTTTTTTAGGTATCCCACTTCTGAATATTGTAGGCTAATTAGTACACACGTCTGTTTCACACGTCCTTTCACAGCACGACGCAGACTGACTTTATTTATTTCGCATTTCAGGCATTCATACTTTTGACATTCACACTTTTGACATACACAGAACTTTCTTAAGTACGTTATAATTTACATGCTTAAACTTAAACTTACGAACTAACTAAACTTACGAACTAACTACTAATTAATACAACTTATATTACTACAATAATAATAATAATAATAATAATAATAATAATAATAATAATAATAATAATAATAATAATAATAATAATAATAATAATAATAATAATAATAATAATAATAATAGTAATAATAATAATAATAATAATAATAATAATAATAATAATAATAATAATATAATAATAATAATAATAATAATAATAATAGTAATAATAATAATAATAATAATAATAATAATAATAATAATAATAATAATAAAAATAATAATAATAATAATAATAATAATAATTAATAATAATAATAATAATAATAATAATAATAATAATAATAATAATAATAATAATAACAATAATAATAATAATAATAATAATAATAATAACAATAATAATAATAATTAATAATAATAATAATAATAATAATAATAATAATAATAATAATAATAATAATAATAATAATAATAATAATAATAATAATATTAATAATAATAATAATAATAATAATAGTTATAATACTGTGACCCGTCAGTGCGCTTGCCAAGTTGAGAAGGCGACGTCCAGCATAGCCTGACCAGGTGGAATGGCTCTCTGGGCGAGAAATCCAGGACGAGTCTGTTCCGGAACCGGGTCCTGGTTAGCGTCTGCTACACATTGGGCGGCTATTATTAATGTCTTTTTCCGGATCGGTAGACAGAAAAGAAGATCCGATCACTGATGACTAAGGTATTCCAACACTTTAGTACCCTGATTGAACCCCTGGCGAAATGGCTGCTGGGCTAATACTGAATTTATCTCCATACTATTAAAATTCGACGAGTCTTTAAGTATATTCGAATCACATAAACATTGGGTCGGAGGTACAGGTGCAGTTGAGAGGACTCCTGCTTAATGACTGTTCTGGCTCTGAATGCAAGCACCCATGAAGTCTTGTATCAGGCCTCGCATGGACCTCACTGCCTGCATAGGGACCCATGGGAAAATTTGGGGCAACTGTACGTATGAGAGGAGATAGCGGCTTAAAGTTTGGACCCATTCATTATGAGTATACAACAACAACAAAAATAAGAGAGCGGAATGTCCCGGAGTAGTAATTTGACGATGCGGTCGCCAAATTAAAGAGCGACAAAAATACTGGGTGCGAGCCTAAGCCAGATAACCCAGGAAACGTCGAAAACTACACAGGCTGTTGAAAGAGAAAAAGAGACTCAATCCAACGCGGAGACCCCATTTGTAGATATGGGAACCCTGAGCGCACAACACAGAGTAATGCACAGCCACTTCTCCCCAAGGCAGGAGTTGATTCTGAAGATGAGGACCCTGGAAGAAGGGTCGCTAGAAGAGTGCAAAGGGGTACTGCGAAGAATAAAAAATACCATGCGGAGGCAGCGAAATATAAGCATGTTCATTAAAGACGGCGTGTCTGACCTGAGTGAACTCTTCGACGTCATCGGAAGATACAGAAGGAGCTGGATGTACGCCGAAGTAGAAAGTGCTAGGACGACGAAATAGCAAGGCATAATGCTAATGATGATTCGAGACTGTGAATCACAAAAAAGAAAAGTCGAAACATGACAAAACAAAAGTAAGCAAAACCCAGATATTAGGTGATATTGGCATAAAGTTAGATAAGCCCAAGTCAAGGACGCGAACTCGGCTGAAAGCTGTGCTAATTAAGCCAGAAGGCGGAACGAGCTACGTGGAAGTTCTGAGAGAGCTGAAAAAAATATGAAACAAATTGAAGCCGACAGTTCTGTCCTCTCGGCCAGGAAGACAAGAAGATGGGACATGCTAGTTACCAAAGGAAGCAAACTTGATAAGCTTTGTGAAAGCATCAAAGACATGCTTAAGCAAAGTGCATTAGTGAAGGCCATTAAGCCAATGTGCAAGCTAGAGGTACATGACCTGGACACTCTCACAGAGGTAGACGAAGTTGTCTCTGCAATCAGGCAGTGATAGGCGACAGGGGTCAAGAAATGAAAGTTCGGCTCACAGACGCCAACAATTTAGAGCTAAAGCGGGCCTTTGTCAAATTACACACAGAAAACGCAAATGAGGTACTGAAAGCGCAGAAGATTAAGATCGGATGGTCGCGGTGTCGAGTAAAGCAGTGCATCGAAATTGAGGGTGCTTCAGATGCTTTGGCGTTGGCCACTTGCGGAAGGAATGCAGAGGACCAGACCGTAGTGACCTGTGCATTAGGTGCGGAGAGAATGGACACAAGATGAACACTTGCACGAAGCCACCAAGATTCTGTTTATGTGCACATGATAAACTCAAGGAGCTGAGTCACTTCCCTGGGGCCAAGAACTGCGTTGCTAGTGCCAGGAAAGATCGAAGATGAAAGTTCTCCCAGCAAACTTACATAGAAGCAGGATAGCGGATGATCTATTGTCGCAAATAGTTATGGAAAAATAAATTCATTTGGTTATAACCAGCGAGCAATACAAGAGCAAACAAACTGGATTCTGGTTGGGAAACGACACCAAAACTGCTGCATTATGGTCCCCAGATCCAAGCAAAATACTGCATCTGAGCAGTGGAAAAGGAAGCTGCTACGTATATGTGAGAATCAAAGACTACAATGTCATCAGCTGCTATCTAACACCTAGCGATGGTATAGAAGCATGTCAGTTAAAACTCGATGATATTAAAGAAACAGCTAAGCGATTACAGGGAAACCTTGTTGTAGCTGGAGATTTTAACTCGAGAGCTGTAGAGTTAGTCATGCCTTCAACAAACTCCAGAGGTCGCAGAGTCCTTGATACGGCTGGAAGAACGGGTCTCGTAGTAGCCAACGTCGGTACAACTACAACTTTTCGGCGAGTGGGAATCGAAGGAATAATCCCTGACATTACTCTGGTCTCAGAGAATATGGCACATAAGATAACGCACTGGATTTTTAGATATGTACAATGGCAGCGACCATGAATATACGCCTTTCACCCTCGCAGAGAATAACACATTCAATGCAGAACGTAATACCGCACGTAGTAACTGCAGATGGAACGTAACCCGCTTGAACAAGACCCTTTTGATCAACGAAATCGAGTGTTGCCTACTCGATGTCTCTCACAACGGAAGCACCCAGAGTGTAAGATATAATACCATGGAAGCCAAAGAAACTGCCTGTGATGCTGCTATGCCAAAGGCAGGAAACCCTCGCAGACAAGGAAAACAAGTATATTGGTGGACAGAGGAGATAAAAGCTCTGAGAGAAGAGTGTATCCGATGCAGGCGTCTCCTTACAAGAGCAAGGCGCAGGGGAGACTCCACCATACAGGGAGAGATGTACAAGACAGCCAAAAAGAGCTTAAATATTGCCATCCATACCAGAAAGCGGGACAAATGTAAAGCTCTCTGTAATGACGTAAATTACGACCCGTGGGGTTTGGGTTATAAAATCGTCATGAAAAAGCTTAACAACGCACTTCTTGGTATAGAGGAAGAACTAATGGACAACATAGTCAAAACGCTCCTTCCCACCCATCCGGCTCGGCCAGCAAACACAGTGCCGCAGACTACTGTTGAACATGTAGAGCTCTTCACCGAAGAAGAACTAGTCAAAGCAGCCAAGAGCCTTAAGAACAAGAAGGCACCGGGCCCTGATAATATTCCAGCGGAAGTCTTAAAAACAATTACAGCAAGCCGACCCCACATATTGCTTAATATGTACAACATGTGTATATGGATTGGAATAATCCCCGAATCTTGGAAGATACAGCGACTTATATTGATCAGCAATGGCAAAGGAGACCCAGGAAACGCCATCAGCGTACCGACCACTCTGTATGCTAAATACAACTGGTAAGTTGCTGGAGAAGCTGATCAAGCCCCGATTAGCTGCAGCAATCGAAAGTGCCGGCGGTCTCTCCTCGAGACAGTACGGCTTCAGGCCCGGAAAGTCTACATTTGGAACAATTGAAGAAGTCGTTGTGGTAGCACTCAAAACCCAACAGGGCAATCATCTCTCACGGCCTGTCGTACTACTTGCAACATTGGACATCAAGAACGTATTCAACAGCGTCAAATAAGAAAACTAATAAAAGCTATAGGGCCAGAACTCTGGAATACAAGCTACGACGAAATCCTCCACGTAGATATGACTGATGACTCCTTCTTAGTAGGATATGTAGATGACATAGTCGCAGTAATCTCGGCACGTAACACCACGCATTCTCAACGCAAACTCAACCAGGTGATGATACGTTTTAAGCAACGCCTTGACACACAAGGCCTTCAGCTGCCTACTGAAAATACCGAGCTATTGCTGGTCACTAGACGTCGGATGCCAGTGGAAATTGATATGAGGGTCAACGATACCATCATAAGGACATAAAAAGTGATTAAATACCTAGGTGTCAGGCTTGTTACAAAGCTGACGTTCGGGGCGCAAATCCATCACGCGAGATGCAGGGCTGCAGATACAATAAAATCACTCACCAGGCTCATGGCAAACATAGGCGGACCACTTTAATCTAGACGGAGACTACTGATGTACATAAACACATTAAACGTGGCGAGGCGTGCAGGGCGAAATCTTTGCTGTTGGTACAACGAACCTACGCGATGAGGTAAAAAGGCGCATATCGAATGGTATCTGGAGCAGCAGCACTTATCATCACTGGGGTGAAGCCGATTGATCTGCTAGCCATGGAGCGAAAGAGGATTTACGAGCTGCGTTAAGCAGGGGCAGCAACGAGCCAAACAGTCGACCATTGCAAAGAGGAAACTCTTGACTTACGGCAAGACAGATGGACTAATGAGAGCACGGGCAGATGGACGGATATCTGATATCAAAATTTGGGTAAAACGAAAACACGGCGAAGTGGATTACTACATTACACATATGCTGACAAGACATGGATATTTTAGCTCCTCCCTGTTCTCAATAGGCAAAAGTGCTGAAGCCAGTTGTGTATACGCAGACGCCGAAATATACAACGCAGAACACACAGTCTTTCACACTTAAAATATTTGCAGAAAAACGAAATCGACTAACACAATCGATCGTGCATATCACACCCGACAACATCGTAGGCAAAATGACCAGTATTGAAGAGAACTGGAAACAAGTGGCAGTTTTTGTTAACGAAATCCATCGACTGAATAAAAAGGCCCTTGACAGAAGGACACAACAGGGTGGTCTGGACGCAGATTATCCATAGACGGGCGCGCAGAGCGCGCAAAGACGCCACACTTTGAAGTAATGCGAAAGCTGTTCCGAAGTGGAGATAGGCCTGGTGGAGTGTGCGAGCCCCACATACCACACGACGGTGTGAGATGCGGTAGGTATCTCCCCCTTCCTAACCAAAAAATAATTATTATTATTATAATTTTTTTTTTCGAGAGTCGCCTGTTGAATTCGAGGTCGTGAAACTCGTGTTTGTGAAACTGTGTAAACAATTAACTTACATATATGGACAAGTCCACTAAGTTGGCAAAAAATTAAGTTTTTAGTGTTCAACAAATTATAATTTTATACGTGAGGCTATATTGCCTGTGCTGGCTTAGGACATGTGCGATAAAAGCTATACCAACAACAACATTCATGTCACTGAGTTTCACAGTAGCTCTACATCTCCCCATCTAACAAGCTACCCAAATTTGGGAGCATCGAACATTTTTGGCAGCGCTGTCCAAGTCTGCACAGCTAACAATAACTGCTTCATCCCTCGCTATAACACTGTGAACTGCATCCCTGCACTGGATGTCACTGTTACGCCATCTCTATCTGCAACAGCTGTTACTTATAACCAAGCAAATGCTTATTTTGCAACACTCACTACTCCTGTGAACACTACCACAGTTGTTCTAACCACACTACTACGCCTACAGCAACAGCGCCTATAATGATATTTGAGCAGCAACATTACTCAGCTGTTACTGACAGTTTTGATGTGCGCTGCTTTCAAACAAATCGAGTAAAGCGAAAGATTAGTAAGACACTATCTCCACATTCTCCTAAGTGACCAAATCAACGTAGCTACAGCTGAGGCAATGCCATATTGAAGGCTCAACCTAGCAGCCATGTGAAAGACTCTACCAATCGTTTCAGTGCTCTGGCTTCTGCATCTAACCAGGATGATGTATCCACAGCCGACAATATGTCGGCCATCTCCGTTGGCTCTCTTTCACCGCTAACAAACATATTTACAGCGCGTGGGCACACAACCAACTTCACCAAATTTTACACAGGCGCGGTTGCGTCCTCTGCCACCGCTGCCGATTCAGCGTAAGGCTCCTAATTTAAAGCGTCCTCCTGTAGATGATCTCACTCTTGTGCAAACCAGAATCCAGCGTTCTACTCAGCATCAGTCCACTTTTGTGCAACCTGATGGACCTACGTACGCTATGCCTCCCGGTTGCTCCTATTACAGCCGAGGAAGTCTCAGCACATATTAAAGGGTTGAACACTAAAAAGGCTGTAGGTGAAGATAGACTGGACACTATGCCTCTCGGTTGCTCCTGTTACAGCCGAGGAAGTCTCATCACATATTAAAGGGTTGAACACTAAAAAGGCTCCAGGTGAAAATAGACTGGACAACTTTACACTTAAGGCAATGCCGCTAAAATCTGTGCTATTTCTGCTCCTCATTTTTAACTCAGTGTTGAGTAAGGCAAGAGCCCTTACACCTTAGATTCCTACAGGCCAATTAGCCTGCTACCCACTGTAGCAAAATTGTTTGAACGCTGTTTGCTGACACGGATCCTAGACTTAAAAAATATAAAGCAAATAGTTACTTCCTTTCAATTTGGCTTTCGTAACTCCAGAGCAGCTGAAAAGGGTGGTTAACTTTATTCTCGAAGGATTTGAGGCTAAGGAGTGCGTGGTGGCAGCGTATCTTGACATAAAGCAGGATTTCGACCGAGTTTGGCACGACGGGCTGCTCAGTAAGTTTAAGAATCTCTTGCCGCCTCAATTATGGTTAATCGAATTAACTGCAGGCAGCCGATCTAATGCGACTCATAATAAAAAAAAACCAGCAGCCGCACATCCAATCTTCACACATTACCACTCAGCTAAATAACGATGCTGATGTTCTCAGCTCGCCGCTCGTATTCTTCAACTCTCTTAACGAGTCGATCAGAAGTTTGATGTCAATGAAGGAGCAGATGACACGTATTCAGTCTCAGATTCTGGAGCTGCTCGCTGCGCGTTATTCCAGATGACTCCACGCCCAATAAGAATAATGTGTTTAAACGCCAGAAGCGTATCCAATAAGATGCGAGAACTTTAGTGTTTCGTACAGCTGCATGATATCCACATTGTCTTACTGTCCGAAACATGGTTGACTATATCAGAATCCCCCAATTATAACTACTTGGGGCTATTTATCCTACGCGGGAAACTCACCAGATTCACTCAGTTGAAAAGGGGGTACTTCAATTGTAATCAGAAGACACATTCAGCACTTTGTAACTGCCCCTCAACGAACCAAATGCTTTCAAGTTACCTCAGCGATTGTCTCCACCGTCGTGGGAAACTTTGAAATCGGTGCGGTTTACTGCCCGCCTCGTGCTGTCTGGAACAATAATATAGCCAACAGAAAATTTCTACTACGCGGAGACTGGAATGCTCACCATCAACTGTGGGGATCCGCCCGCTCTAATGCTAGGGGGTGTGCCCTGGTTGATCAGGCTCTTGCAGCATCTATTAGCATGCACAATCACAGCCCCCATCATATCTATCTTCATCATATCTAGACTTTGTTCTTTACAGACACATTCCGCACTGTCAACTACAAGTGTCTCATCGCTTTGACTAAAGCTCCCTTAATAATCTCTTTTAACACCTCTGCCAGATGTTTCCCCCAAGTTGAGCCCCTCATTAATAAAGACACAAGTTTGGAAAACTTTAGGACCATACTAAACAATAACTGTTTTCTTTAAGTTGAATTGAGCTCTGGACAAGACATTGACGACGCTATCGAGCTATTCAACCGTAAGATTTATGACGCTGCTGCTGAAACTAAACGCCCGCCGCTACACTTCAATGCATCATTCAAACTAAATGCAAGATTGAGACGCCTTCTTCTGGAGAAGCGTAGACTTCGTAAAATATTTCAACGTTCTCGTGTCCCACAAGACAAATCAAATTGCCATCATGCATCAGAACTGCTCAGATCTGAGCTCAATAGCCAGCGGACAGAGCAATTTGGTTATATGCTGGAAAACATGTCTAAGCAGAGGGAATCGCTCTGATGCTGAGCAAGCCAACTCTTTTGCCGCACATTTAGAACGTCGATTTCAGCCAATAGACTTTGTGTAGTCAGAAGGGGTAGCGGAAACTGAACGATTTCTGTCCACGCCCACACAGTTGGACCCAGGTGAGAGGCCATTCAAGGCCGATGAAGTTAAGGCTGTCATTCGACACCTAAAACCTAATAAGGCTCCAGGTCATGATATTGTGTGTAATCTCACAATCAAGGCGCTACCACTGAATGCTGCACTTAGGGGCGATTTTCAACGCCATAATGAGTACACAGCATTTTCGCACAGCCTGGAAGTCAGCAATTGTCTCCATGGTCCATAAGCTTGGGCAATTGGAGCATGACCCCGAATCCTATCGGTCTATAAGTCTCCTTCCTTATGGAAGGTGTGGGAACAACTGGTTGGTATCAGATTAGCTGAAATAGCCAAGGAAAGATATCTTATTCCCAACCACCAATTCGGATTTCGAGCAGGACATGGTACCGTGGAGCAGCTGCACAGAACCACCGGCCACATACTAAAGTCCTTTGACAGGGAGAAGTTCTGTAATGCGGTATTTCTAGATGTCGCTCAGGCATTTGATCACATATGGCACCAGGAGCTGCTGCAGACAGTCAAATCCTCCCTCCCTTCGCCGTTCTTTGCTCTGTTGCGTTCCTACTTGGTGGATCGATCCTTCACGGTTAAAGTGCGTGCGATGCTGTCTCACCCTCATCCTGTGGAGTCAGGTGTTCCTCAGGTAAGTGTGCTGGGATGTTTCTTTTACTCACTATTAGCTGCTGATATGCCAATGACTGATGATACAAACCTCGGAATATCGCCCAGATCCTTGCTTATGGCGTCATATGCGGATGATGTTTGTGTCATGGTGAGCAACTCTTCCAGCGCTACCAGCGCCCTTGTCCTACAGAATTATTTGGTCAAGCTGACAGCCTGGGCATGGGGGTAGAATGGCCAGCTCAACCCGAGAAAAGGTAGTAACGTTTGCTTCATTCTCAGAGGGAGTATACCTCCTCCCGTTTCGGTCAACGATGTGATGTTGGAACTCATAATTGAGGCAAAGTACTTGGGGCTAATCCTGGACAAACGACTCACATTTCGGCGACACATACAAGTCACAGTAACGACCTGTAGAAGCAGACTGCGTCGTCTCCATTGGTTATTGGGTAGCAGAAGCCGACTCTCCCTGTAGAGCAAAAGAACGGTCTACAACCAAGTTGTCGCGCCGATATGGTGATACGGCATACAAATATGGGAAACGGCGTCTAGGACTCACCGTACAAAACTTCAAAGGTTTCAGAATTATGCTCTAGGCACAATCATTGGCTGTCCTTGGTACGTCAGGAATAGCCGTATACACCATGATCTCAACATAGCCCAAGTTGAGGACGAAATAAATCTACACACAAGTAGATATAACAACAGATTAAGAAATCATGCAAACAATTGGCTAGGAAACTTGTCCACTCCACACCTATACATCGGCTAAAAAGACAGCATTTCAGACAATTACTGTCATAATCTTAAGATATAGACGCGTAAATATAATATAAATTCTGTATATAAATATTATTACTAGTTGTATACCTAATCATAAGATTTATATGTGTAAATAATTTTGTATATAATTAATATTAAGTAGTAGCTATATACCTGGCGATTTTAAGTATACGAGCTGCCTAATGAGGTGTCTGTCCCCTGATTTGAAGCAGAAATAAAATTTTAGAAATTTAGAAAAAAGAAAAAATTTTAGAAAAGAGAAGAAATTTTAGAAAAAAGATAATATTTTAGAAAAAAGGTATTTTAGAAAAAAGAATAAATAAATAAAAATAAATAATAATAATAATAAATAATAATAATATTAATTATTAATAATAATAAATAAGAATAATAATAAATAATAATAATAATAATAAATAATACTAATAATAAATAATAACAATAATAAATATTAATAATAATATTAATAAATAATAATAATAATTATTAAATAATAATAACAATAATAATAATAATAATAATAATAATAATAATAATAATAATAATAATAATAATAATAATAATAATAATAATAATAATAATAATAATAATAGTAATAATAATAATAATAATAATAATAATAATAATAATAATAATAATAATAATAATAATAATAATAATAATAATAATAATAATAATAATAATATAATAATAATAATAATAATAATAATAATAATAATAATAATAATAATAATAATAATAATAATAATAATAATAATAATAATAATAATAATAATAATAATAATAATGTTAGCTAAAAAAATTTCACAGCACGACGCAGACTGACTTAATTTATTTCGCCTTTTGGGCATTCATACTTTTGACATTCACACCTTTGACATACACAGAACTTTCTTAAGCTACGTTATAATTTACATGCTTAAACTTAATATTAACTTAACTAAACTTACGAACTAACTAATAATTAATACAACTTATATTACTACAATTCGGCCGTCCTGACATTGGGGATCCCCTGATCCTCCTTTTATTTTTCCTACTTCTTAGACAATAATAATTTTCTGTCATTACAGATTCGTCTTTATTCTTGTGCAAACTTTTTTGCTTTACAAATTTCTCTATTTCCATTTTCCGGCCGTTGTCTTAGAATTACATCATTTGAAGTTGTCCACATTTTCCCCTTAACTTGTGCACTTTTATTAACTTTACTCGCAGTTTCGTTTCTTTGGGCCCATGGTTTCATATTCTCTACACTCCAAATTCCTTTGTAAGGAACTTGTGTTTGCTGAAACCCATCCACATCTCCCACAACGTAACGATCACTTGGCAAACGTTTAATAATTTTTTTAGGGAGCCTTAAACCTGGGTACGAGCTTTCTTCCTACACCAGTGTGCGAATCGAAGTTTTTAATTACCACATAATCTCCCTTATCATATTTTACTGCATTCTTTCTCTTCACATTTACAAATTTCTCATTCACCTTTTGCGCTTCTTTTTGTCTCTCTTGTGCTCGTTCTCTTTTTCGTCTATGGGTTTTTTTTTATTTCCGATCATTTTATCTAAAACATTTTCTTTCAAGCTATCCACAACTTTTCCTTTTTGCCGAACACCAAACATCATTTTACTCGAATATTCATCTATCGTTCTATGCTTTGTATTGTTCATAGCGAACTCTACCTGTTCAACGACCTTTTCCCAATGTACATTCTTTTCGGGGTCTACCATTTTCGCTATCATCGGACCAAGACTCCTATTTACCCTCTCCACCTGTCCGTTTTCTTGTGGTGTACCAGTTGCTATTTTTATGTGCTGAATATTATTCTCATTCAGGAATTCTATAAGCTCGTTTGAAGTAAAACTGCTGCTCCTATCAGAAATTATGCATTTCGGTCTGCTATAAGATCTGAAATAATCTATAAGAGCTGCAACAACTTATTTTGTCGCTGTCGTTTTTGTAGGATATAACCTCACAAACTTAGAACCTGCATCTATAATTACTAATA
This sequence comes from Cacoxenus indagator, assembly GCA_035041755.1. NCBI lineage: Eukaryota > Metazoa > Arthropoda > Insecta > Diptera > Drosophilidae > Cacoxenus > Cacoxenus indagator. The sequence continues at coordinate 471,539 of JAWNKX010001092.1, forward strand.
CGTGTTTCTTGGCACATTGCTTGCTGTTAATCGGTCCATAGTGGTCGATGTGTATCACTTCAAAGGGGTTCTCACTTATTGGTATACTATGTATGAAACCTTCTTTTTTCCCACTTTTCGACGAGTAAGCAATACACTGTAAACAATTTTTTTATGTGATTTTCAATCTTAACTCTTCTATTCGGGAACCAATAACTACCGTTTTTGCATCAAAAACTTTGTTAACCCCATCGTGTCCCATTTCATTATGATAGTTGTACAAGACGTGACTTTCCGTGGCTTCGGGTACGTAAAACAAAAAAGAGTCTTTATTTATCTTTTTGTAGATCTTTTTGTTTCTCATTTCATAGAACTTGTCTTCCGTGCTCAATTCCTTAATTTTTTTAATTTTTGCGTCCTGATTCGGGTCATTTATTAAATTCTCTTCAAAAGTATTCGTTTCTTTTACACAAACTGTCCTACTTAATGCATCTACGTGGCCCATCCGTTTTCCAGCTCTATGTTTGACGACATAGTCATAATTTTGCATTTCAAGTGCCCATATTGCAATTCTTGGGTTTAATTCTTTTTTATTCAAAGTCATAGTCAAGGAATTACAGTCTGTAATTATTTTGAATCTTTTCCCATGTAAGTATATACGAAACCGTTTTAGAGCATAAATTATTGCCAAAGTTTCCAAGTCATAGCTGTGTATTATTATAATAATAATAATAATAATATTAATAATAATAATAATAATAATAGTTATAATACTGTCACCCGTCAGTGCGCTTGCCAAGTTGAGAAGGCGACGTCCAGCATAGCCTGACCAGGTGGAATGGCTCTCTGGGCGAGAAATCCAGGACGAGTCTGTTCCGGAACCGGGTTAGTGTCTGCTACACATTGGGCGGCTATTATTAATGTCTTTTTCCGGATCGGTAGACAGAAAAGAAGATCCGATCGCTGATGACTAAGGTATTCTAACACTTTAGTACCCTGATTGAACCCCTGGCGAAATGGCTGCTGGGCTAATACTGAATTTATCTCCATCCTATTAAAATTCGACGAGTCTTTAAGTATATTCGAATCACATAAACATTGGGTCGGAGGTACAGGTGCAGTTGAGAGGACTCCTGCTTAATGACTGTTCTGGCTCTGAATGCAAGCACCCTTGAAGTCTTGTATCAGCCCTCGCATAGACCTCACTGCCTGCATAGGGACCCATGGGAAAATTTCGGGCAACTGTATGTATGAGAGGAGATAGCGGCTTAAAGTTTGGACCCTTTCATTATGAGTATACAACAACAACAAAAATAAGAGAGCGGAATGTCCCGGAGTAGTAATTTGACGATGCGGTCGCCAAATTAAAGAGCGACAAAAATACTGGGTGCGAGCCTAAGCCAGATAACCCAGGAAACGTCGAAAACTACACAGGCTGTTGAAAGAGAAAAAGAGACTCAATCCAACGCGGAGACCCCATTTGTAGATATGGGAACCCTGAGCGCACAACACAGAGTAATGCACAGCCACTTCTCCCCAAGGCAGGAGTTGATTCTGAAGATGAGGACCCTGGAAGAAGGGTCTCTAGAAGAGTGCAAAGGGGTACTGCGAAGAATAAAAAATACCATGCGGAGGCAGCGAAATATAAGCATGTTCATTAAAGACGGCGTGTCTGACCTGAGTGAACTCTTCGACGTCATCGGAAGATACAGAAGGAGCTGGATGTACGCCGAAGTAGAAAGTGCTAGGACGACGAAATAGCAAGGCATAATGCTAATGATGATTCGAGACTGTGAATCACAAAAAAGAAAAGTCGAAACATGACAAAACAAAAGTAAGCAAAACCCAGATATTAGGTGATATTGGCATAAAGTTAGATAAGCCCAAGTCAAGGACGCGAACTCGGCTGAAAGCTGTGCTAATTAAGCCAGAAGGCGGAACGAGCTACGTGGAAGTTCTGAGAGAGCTGAAAAAAATATGAAACAAATTGAAGCCGACAGTTCTGTCCTCTCGGCGAGGAAGACAAGAAGATGGGACATGCTAGTTACCAAAGGAAGCAAACTTGATAAGCTTTGTGAAAGCATCAAAGACATGCTTAAGGAAAGTGCATTAGTGAAGGCCATTAAGCCAATGTGCAAGCTAGAGGTACATGACCTGGACACTCTCACAGAGGTAGACGAAGTTGTCTCTGCAATCAGGCAGTGATAGGCGACAGGGGTCAAGAAATGAAAGTTCGGCTCACAGACGCCAACAATTTAGAGCTAAAGCGGGCCTTTGTCAAATTACACACAGAAAACGCAAATGAGGTACTGAAAGCGCAGAAGATTAAGATCGGATGGTCGCGGTGTCGAGTAAAGCAGTGCATCGAAATTGAGGGTGCTTCAGATGCTTTGGCGTTGGCCACTTGCGGAAGGAATGCAGAGGACCAGACCGTAGTGACCTGTGCATTAGGTGCGGAGAGAATGGACACAAGATGAACACTGGCACGAAGCCACCAAGATTCTGTTTATGTGCACATGATAAACTCAAGGAGCTGAGTCACTTCCCTGGGGCCAAGAACTGCGTTGCCAGTGCCAGGAAAGATCGAAGATGAAAGTTCTCCCAGCAAACTTACATAGAAGCAGGATAGCGGATGATCTATTGTCGCAAATAGTTATGGAAAAATAAATTCATTTGGTTATAACCAGCGAGCAATACAAGAGCAAACAAACTGGATTCTGGTTGGGAAACGACACCAAAACTGCTGCATTATGGTCCCCAGATCCAAGCAAAATACTGCATCTGAGCAGTGGAAAAGGAAGCTGCTACGTATATGTGAGAATCAAAGACTACAATGTCATCAGCTGCTATCTAACACCTAGCGATGGTATAGAAGCATGTCAGTTAAAACTCGATGATATTAAAGAAACAGCTAAGCGATTACAGGGAAACCTTGTTGTAGCTGGAGATTTTAACTCGAGAGCTGTAGAGTTAGTCATGCCTTCAACAAACTCCAGAGGTCGCAGAGTCCTTGATACGGCTGGAAGAACGGGTCTCGTAGTAGCCAACGTCGGTACAACTGTGACTTTTCGGGGAATTGGAATCGCAGGAATAATCCCTGACATTACTCTGGTCTCAGAGAATATGGTACATAAGATAACGCACTGGAAATTTTTAGATATGTACAATGGCAGCGACCATGAATATACGCCTTTCACCCTCGCAGAGAATAACACATTCAATGCAGAACGTAATACCGCACGTAGTAACTGCAGATGGAACGTAACCCGCTTGAACAAGTCCCTTTTGATCAACGAAATCGACAGTTGCCTACTCGATGTCTCTCACAACGGAAGCACCCAGAGTGTAATATATAATACCATGGAAGCCAAAGAAACTGCCTGTGATGCTGCTATGCCAAAGGCAGGAAACCCTCGCAGACAAGGAAAACAAGTATATTGGTGGACAGAGGAGATAAAAGCTCTGAGAGAAGAGTGTATCCGATGCAGGCGTCTCCTTACAAGAGCAAGGCGCAGGGGAGACTCCACCATACAGGGAGAGATGTACAAGACAGCCAAAAAGAGCTTAAATATTGCCATCCATACCAGAAAGCGGGACAAATGTAAAGCTCTCTGTAATGACGTAAATTACGACCCGTGGGGTTTGGGTTATAAAATCGTCATGAAAAAGCTTAACAACGCACTTCTTGGTATAGAGGAAGAACTAATGGACAACATAGTCAAAACGCTCCTTCCCACCCATCCGGCTCGGCCAGCAAACACAGTGCCGCAGACTACTGTTGAACATGTAGAGCTCTTCACCGAAGAAGAACTAGTCAAAGCAGCCAAGAGCCTTAAGAACAAGAAGGCACCGGGCCCTGATAATATTCCAGCGGAAGTCTTGAAAGTAATTATAGCAAGCCGACCCCACATATTGCTTAATATGTACAACATGTGTATATGGATTGGAATAATCCCCGAATCTTGGAAGATACAGCGACTGGTATTGATCAGCAAAGGCAAAGGAGACCCAGAAACGCCATCAGCCTACCGACTACTCTGTATGCTGAATACAACTTGTAAGTTTCTGGAGGAGCTGATCAAGCCCCGATTAGCTTCAGCGATGATTGTGATTTTATTGCTGTGCGAATCGATACATATTTATATATATGTAGCTGTGAACATAAACAGTGAAATCCGCTATCTGCCACCTGCGCTTTGAAGAAATTGGCAGTTCAATTGACAAGATTTTGTATCCGACCAACATAGAGAAGCTGCAGCATTTCCGATCATGCCTCGGAGGACATGATACACGCATTGGACATTGGCCATACGAATTATTATATCGTTTTACAATTATTACCAATACAGTTACATTTTTCAAGCATACATCGCTGAGGTTCTAGGCATAGAGAAAGTGGACCCTGGATATATTTATAAAGGTGCGCGCATTATCGGACAAAATCACACATGAAGGCTCTACAAACCATGGGTGATACCGAGGAAATTGCCCACAACATCATCGTCATAGTGCTACTCACAAGGGTGGATAGTGGAAAACAAGTTAAATGTTAGGAACAGTTCCACCCTAAGCTTTGAGGAATAAATACGTGTCACTTTATACCTGCCCAAACCGATAGTAATTTGCAACAACAAAACCATAACAGTAAACCAAATAAACAAACAAGTGCATAAAGAAGAATTTAAAAAAAAAACGATACCAACAACCATACATAAGAACAGTTAAAACAGTTAAGCGACAGGCCTTCGGCCTAAAAACGACAAAAACAGTGTCTGATCCACCAGACAAAAACACAAACAACAACAACAACCAGCTCAAATTCTTAATCGATAACAGTAAATCTCTCAAAAATGATTCAAACTATCCCAAATACCTGATTATAAGTAGAAGCAACAGCAACGACACTTTGTCTAACTTTGTCTCACCCCTTCTCCTTAAGAAAGTCATCGATAATGTGTGCAACGGTGAAGTTGACGAATGTAAGCCACTGCGTAACGGTACAATTCTTATCAAAACAAAAAATGTAGCACAAGCCAAAAAACTAATTAAACTCACCACTCTCACCAACGAAATACAACTCGAAGTAACAGAGCACTACTCACTCAGCAGCTCCGAAGGTGTTATTTACTGCAACAACTTGAGGGACATTTCTGAAGACGAAATTGCTAACGAGCTCAAAAACCAAAGTGTTACTGAGTGCAAAAAATGTATAAAAAAAGATAATAAAACTTTAAAGGAAACTGGACTTATTATAACAATTTTCGCCTCTCCAAACTTACCATCCGACATCAACATTGGCTACCAAAAAGTTCTCGTACGACCATACATTCCTCTACCACTCAGATGCAAATAACTGCGGCAGAAGTGGACACCCAACTAAAGCCTGCAAAAGCGTTAAACTCTGCCTAAACTGCGGCCTACCGGACCACGTCGACCTAGAAGCAATGGAACCATGTACCAACCTTCACTGTTGTATTAATTGCAGATAAAACAACGTCTACAATTACCACCACAATCCTATCAATGACGATACTTTGGACTCCTCATCGTCAGGCGACGGTAAAATTTTAGCCTCTCCAAAGGCCACAAATTCTGTAAGAAAAATCCCACTAAAATCTTAACCCCCTCTAAAACCAATTGTAAAAAAGGGGAGATATTAGAAAACATAATATAATTTAGTATACTTTCTCAGACCGAGGTATGCCTCAGTCGACCTATCCCCAGGACGTCTTGTAATAGCTAGATACTGCAGCAAAAGTATCCACTTAACAACACTTCAAGCAGATAGTAATCTGTGGAGCAGCTCGGTCAACATACTCTCCCACAACGTTGAGTGATGGGCGTGGTTTCTTCATTTGTTGTCATGCTATAACTCAACGCTACTAATTGATCAAACCCACACAATTTCTACACAATTTCCAATCTACTCCCCTTTATTACCTTTATAATGGTTCTTAAAATCTTAAAATGGAACTGCAATGGTTATTCTAACAATTATGATCAAATAAAATTTCTCATAAAAAATGATAATCCAAAAATCATCACCATCCAAGTAACACATTTTAACTCATTGTCTAATATTCCAACTCCCATCAAATATAAAATTTATACCTACAACTTCTCATCTGGTTCATCAGGAGGCATTGCCATCCTCATCTATTACTCTCTACAGCACAAAAATTTTATCCTACCATAAGATTCGATAGGGGTAACTGTCTACACAAAAATCAAGTTCAACGTTATCTGCTAATACATTCCCCAAAACATACGTAATGCATATGATAATCTCACACTTCCTTCGTTAATCTGTGGGGACTTTAACAGCTGGCACTCTTTATGGGGCTCGCCCACAAACAATCGTAGAGGAAACACAATTTTCATATTTTTAGCTCAATTGCCATTCTCCATCTTAAACTTCGGATCCCCCACTCACTTTAGCACCCATCATACCAGCACTCATATAGATCTCACCTTTGCTACAACTACCCTTGCGCTAGAATCAACATGGAAAATAGAATCTGATAACTTTTCCAGCGATCACTTCCCAATAATTATAAATCTTTTTGAACACTCCCCCTCCCTTCCTGCACTGTTCCAAAATTCAAAACTGATATTGAAAACTGGACGCTATATAAAGAAACCACAAATATCTATCACCTCCAAAGCCCTGTAATCACTAACTTAAACAAAGAATCAGCTAATATCATAGAAATTATCCGCAAATGCTCTAACATTTCTATCCCACAAAGAACAGCCAATCCACATCATAAACGTTCAGCCGAAACACGTCTATATTAAAAATCTGGAGTACCATTCGCACCTTTTGCGGATTACAACCGTACCACTCTTTGCACGCCATACACAGCGCCAACTCACAACACCCAATCACTGAAAGTTACCTTACAGCAGAAGAATTCGGCACTAAATGGTCGAACGATTCAAACGACATAAACTTGTCGACTACTTTTCGTTAACACAAACAAAATCTACTCCCTACCCCAATTCCCTATACACACTCTTCCCTAGCAAAAAGATTTGAAACCCCAATTACTCCACTCGAACTAAAATTCGCATTATTAAAATTAAAATGTAAAACTCCAGGTGTGGACAGAATCACCTCCCCAATGCTAAATTATCTTTAAACAGCAGTCACATCACGTCTTCTCTACCATTACACATCTTTACATTACATTACACATCACATTAACATCTTCAATAAATTCTAACTACGACAAAACTGAACTTAATAGCCATAGACCCATTTCGCTAAACCCTTGCTGCGCAAAACTCTAGATAAAATAATTTCTAACCGACTATGTTGCTTTGTGTCCCAAAACAAATCAATTAACAGTCGGCAAACCGGCTTCAAATCGGTGTCTTGATTTTCTGATAACGTCAGCCCTCTCCTCCAAAAACCACCTCACGATCATCTCACTTGACTTCACCAAAGCATTTGACAAGGTAGGAATCCACTCCGTCATAGATGAGTTACATTCATGGAAAATTGGCCCTAAAATCATCAACTAAGTCACTAGCTTCATGTCTAATAGAAAAATGATTGTATATGCAAACAACAACTTCTCTTCAGTTCTTCCTCAATTCAACGGCATTCCGCAAGACTCTCCCCTCTCCGTCATCCTGTTCTTTATCGGATACAACAAACTAAATAGATTAATCCTTAAACATAGACATTTCGACTTCTACGCCTACGCCGATGATTACCTCATTGTCCAAAAAAATAAACAAGTGTACCTCAATAAACATAAATCCATTAATAACAGAATTCCTCTCCTGGTGTGATTACTCGGGTGCAACTCTCTCGGTTTCAAAATGCAAACATTTGCGCATTTGAGGAGCTTTTAGATCTACTCCTATAAACAATATACTTTTCAATGCTAATTAAACCAATACTTCTCTCAAATGACTCTCCTTTAGCAGTACCCCTTAAAAAATACATCTAAATCTAAAAATCCAGCATAGAAAATTCCCTTTGCTCTCCACCGCTCCCTGCTACTTAACAGAAGTTTTGGCCTTCCAACCAAACCAATACTCTTAATCAAAAGCACATCCCCAGCCTTCACACTAAACCTCCACTCCTCTGTGATCAATACATATCTTCACTAACTTCCGAAGTCTTCCACACCACCTGTAATTTACCAAAAAGAATTCCTTCACCTTAAAGAATCCCTAAACTCTCATGTATTCGTATACACAGACGGTTCACAAGTCGGACTCCGGTTCCTCCTTCAGTTTAGTAATGAATAGAGCACATGATAAATTCCTCCTTCCCCACCACTGCTCGTCTTTCTCAACGGAAATCATAGCCATACACAAAGCAGTGCAGAGGGCCAAAGAAGCACAAACCTTCTTTGCTATTTGTACCGGCTCACTTTCTTGATTACAAGCTATAGCCAATACTTCCAATCAATCATATTACCCCCTAACAATCAGGCAGACTCTTGCGAAAAATTCACCAAAAATCTGAACCCCTGGCCACTGCAACATCACCGTCAACGAAGAAGCAGATAAAGCTGCTAAAGATGCATTCAAATTCCCTCTCATTTTCCAAGAAAACTACAATATAACTGATATCATAAAACACATCAAAACCCACTTTAAAGTAGAACTGAACTCACTCATTGCTTCCACTAATAACCACTACAAATTATACAACACTCCAAAAAACACCATTTACGATTACGGTTGACTACTACATCGTCGTTTACTCCAAAATATTATTCGGCTACGTCTCGGCCACACCAATCTTACCTACTCACACCTTTTCGATAGTTCCAACTCTTCATCAAATATCTGTAAATTCTGCAACTCGAATACACCTATCTCACTATCTTAGCCACCTTAACCCTCTTCCTTCCAAAGATAATTTACCCAAGCTCATTAGTTTCCTAAAAGCATGCAACTTAATAAGTCAGTTGTAATATTATTATTATATAGATATTATTATTAAAAGTATTTTATAAGTTCTAATAGTGTATTGCACATACCCACATTCATATAATATTACTATTAATTATATTGCTAAGTCTTTTAACTATTACTATTATCACTATTATTGTTAATATATTGATTAGTAATTAAGCTTAAAGCCTTGATGGTATAGCTTTATTTAAGTTTATCTCTAATTGAACATTGCATTTAAACTGTCCATAAATAAAAAAATGGGAGGAATCTTTGCCGTCGCATGAAACTCCAACGTAGGAACAACTATTACAATTTTTAAAGGAGCGGTGTAGAACTATGGATATTGTGGAGAATGCGATAGCAACACGCACGCCTGGCCAGCAGGTAGGAAAGAACCGCAGACATATATACCTAAACAAATCATTCATAACCACTAACACTATCTCATTTTCATGTGCGTTTTATTATTATTATTTTTTTTTATTGTTGCTTAGAATTAATCCTAAATTACAATACTTTTATAGTCAGAGCAATGAAGCCCTTTAGGCTGATGTGTGTTTCGTGACGACATAACACATAACATTTATCATTGCTCACTTCTCGGAAACTCACCGCCTTCCCTTCGATTTAAAGATGCTAAACGACTAGCCTAAAATAGGGACATCACCGTCGATGAACAGTTGAATTTGGCCTTTCATGCATCTACTCTGAATATACCTTCTAACATTCAATTGGCTGATCCAGAGTTTTACCGGTTTTATCATATCGACTTGCTCATTGGAGCTATTCTCTTGTTGTTGCTGTGCGATGATAAAAATATCACCAGGTATGCCCAATGCCCAATATTACAAAAAACTCGTTTTGGCTGGGTTGTCTCTGGTGGCAGCAAGAAATAGCGCGGTTCAGCTTTGCTTGCAGGGCATTCGACTCAAAATTCAGAGGCGGAATCAATTACAAGAATTGAGGAGCTAGTTCATGCATTTGGGAAGTCGAAAATTCCTGCGGTCTGCCCGCTAAAGCAACCAAGGACGAAATCAAATGTGAAGCTCATTTAAAGGCTAACTTTTCATTATTTTTTCAATATTTTTCAATATTCGCCATTAGGCGAATATTCCATATATCTACCCATTCAGCACAGTCTAAGTTTACTTGGCAATTCATATCAACAAGCATACCGGAGGTTATTAAATTTGGAACACAAACTTGAACGCCGCCCACACGTCAAGGAAGATCATACAGCCTTTAAGAAAGAGTATTTAGTCAGTCCAAGTTCCCATCACCGCTGCATTTATTATTACTTGCCTCATCACTGCGTTCTCGAAGAAGATAGCACAACCACAAAACTACGGGTTGTGTTTGATGGATCTGGTTCCACATCATCTGGATGCTCAATAGAAGAGGTGTTGTAGGCTGGACCAACTATACAAACCAAATTATACAACACACCACACCACCACACTACACCATACACATAAAATGGAATAGCTCCCGCAGCTTTCCGCAAAAGTCACTGCGGGAGCTGCGCAAAACAGTATTATTTACTGCAGTATTATTTACTGCAGTATCTTAACCCGACATTATTTCAAGCTGCAAATACTTGGACTCGTTTGAAGCTTATCTTCGCTTACATATCTAAATGTGTAGTTCGCATCAAGTCGCCTGAACTTACTGTAACTGATGTAAAACAAATGCGCAATTTGTTACTTTGACGTGGATAAGTCTGAACTTCTTCGTGTTAGTGGCCGACTGGAGAATTTGACTGATTTTGGGGATTACTATCCAATCATACTGGCAAATCAATACCCTGTTACTCGCACATCTCTAAACAAGAAGTTTATGCAGGTCTTTGAGCTATATTGGCTGCAATTAAACTGCAGTATTGACAAATCGGAGGGCGCAAAACTTTTGCCAGTGTAGTGCGTAAACGCACAAGATATTTTCGAGTCAAACCACTCTTTGTCGAGCATATAGTGGCTGACCTACCAAGGGAGCGTGTGAACCAATCGCACTCATTCATAACAATAGGAGTTGACTACTGTGGTCCCTTTTTTTACAAACCCGAGGGTTGCAACTAACAGCCGCTAACGTGTTCTGTTTTTATTTGTTTCACGACCAAGGCAGTTCACATAGAATTGATCCAAGATTTATCAACACCACCATTTCTAGCTGTGCTCAAGCGTTTTGTTCCACGGTTGCAAACCAGACTTACCCCAACTGTTGAGGCATTTTTGCTTGTGAAGAGGAGACTTAGGCGGCGATAGGATCGGGAAGTTGATGGCGCTGCAGAAGCAAATTGACAATGATCGATTTCTGCTACAAATCCCCACTAGTGTGAGCACAAATCACTCTCTGTGATCTTTGGCGAAGAGATATAAACAACACGTGTCTCCAAAATTTCCGATCAGGACGGCAGATAGGTCATGGGCTAAATAACACTACGTGTCTCCAAAATTTCCGATCAGGAGGGCTGACGGTTCATGGGCTAATTCACCAAAGGAACGAGTGGAGGCTTTTGCTGAGAATGTGGCGAAACGCTTCCAGCCTTTGAACTACAGATCTGAGTCCAGAAGACGCGATGTCCAGACGACGCTTGACAGTCCTGGCAAGTTATGCCTTCCAGTCGCCCCTATCACTGCTCAAGAAATGACTTCGCATATAAAAAGTTTGAAGACCAGGAAGGCGCCAGGCGAAGATGGGCTTCACAATATTACGTTTAATGCGTTGGCGGTCAATACCGTACTATTTCTGGTCCTTATCTTTAATGCGGTGCTGAGGCTTGGGCATATCCCATCACAAGGCATGAATGTGTATAATTCATATGACTGGAAAAAGTCCTTCGTCATTGCTGTCGTCTATTCAAATCGGTCTGCTGTCCACCGTAGCCAGGCATTTTATAGAATGTGGTATGTTGGTTCACTCTATAAACATAAAGGTCTTCTACCCCCACACTTGTACTTCTAAATGCGCAGTTATTTAGCTGACCTTCTCTGTTGTCCTGGATGGGGTGAAATCAGCAGTTAAAATAACTAAAGCTTCGGTACCACAGGAAGCGTAATCGGATCTACGTTATACATGCTTTTCACCAGCGACATGCCCACAACTTCCTCTATATCTATGGGTGACCCGAAGGAAATCTGTTATCCTGGCGAAGGATAATTGTGTGTACAATGCTACCGATGTTCTTTAGCTGTATCGTCGCGGTTTTGAGCTGTGGGAAAAACACTACAACATTGGTACAACTCCTACAAAATAGCATACCTCAAGGATCACCTTTATCTGTGATTTTCTTTCTAATAGCCTACAAACAAACTCTGCCTAACAATAGAGAAATACAAACCATCGACTTTTGCGCATACGTACACGTATGCCGTAAAATCAATTGCAAACTCAAAATATAACCACACAATTTCAACTTACAACAAACAGCTACTTTAAAGATTCTTGGCCTCTACTCTAATATCAGTTGTAAAATGATTATTTTTTTTCAAAAATCGTTTATGCCCTGCCATTTTATGGAAACACACCGTTATCATCAATTAAAAAGTTCAAAACAATACTCAACTCTGCCCTAAAACTCGTCCTCGAAGCATATCGTAGAACCACCGCTAATAACTCATTGTTTTAATCTAATTTAATGCCATTAGAAGATAAGATAAACCTAACAACTACGAAACTCATTATATCAATTATGCCTTCAAGACATACTCCCATCTATTCTATATACAAAAAAATAAAAGAAGCCAAAAGAAAACATAAAATGCCCTCAGTCCTATATAACACATTTAACTTATCTACACTCCTAGATCTGCACACACCTCAAGTACCACACACCTTAATAACCAACAAAGACCACCATGGCCATTCAACATATTAGTCATCAACACCTCTTCACATAAGTATACCAAACCGGACACGCCTGCAATTATATACCAACAGAAATTCTTAAGCATTCAAGACGACTTAAAATAATACACTTTTATACACACGGACGGATCTAAGTCACCATCAGCAGTCTAATACAGTGTATCCTCAAAAACAGAATTTCTCCGAATGGCACTACTTCCCTCATACAGCAAAAATTTCTTCCATCTAACAGCATGTCAACTTTCCCAGAGTATCAAAAGAAAATACGCCATATGCATATATTCACTCTCCGCCATCAAATGAATAACCAACATATAAAACAACAACATCTACCCCTCCTCTATAAGAGACATATTCACCAAACACCACAACAATTTCAATCTTTCAGACATTTAAAAACATATTAAGACCCATTTTAAACGATATAAACAATCCACAAAGCAGGAGTATTGACTCTTCACACCACTACTAAATCATAAAAGACAAACAATCCAATATTTTGGAATACGCACTTCAAACCCCAATACACTCGCCAAGACATCTCAAAGTTCATAAAGCTTCGTCTCGGCTACACAAAACTCACACATGAGCATATATTCAGCAATATCCCACCACCTGTTTGCCATCTCTGTAATACACAACTAACCGTAAATAGCAGAACAAAATGCCTACTCAAGGACCCCATAGACAACCTTTCTTTCCCTACTAACCTCAACATCTTAAATCCTATCCAGTTCCTTAAAACAGTAAGAAAATACTTAATCTCCTAATCTACACTGTCAACATAAGAACATAAATGTACCATATATGAAGTAAGCTAGCTTAAGGCCTTTGCCGCTATAGCGACGAATAAGGCACGTTACAATAAATAAATAAATAAATAAATAACAAATTTAAATCCAATTTCTCACATTTATCTGGCTAAACATGTAAAATGACTAAGTTATTGTAATGATTTTACAACATAGTTGCCCTCAAATACGTTGTTGAGCTCTGGAGCTTTTTCCAGCGCTATTTAGGCCCATTAAATTTAGTAGCGAATTCGAGCAATTTATTTCGATACAATTGAACGTTTCACAAATGTTTGAAATGCAAAATTAGAAGAAGCCGACGTGCTCTTCATTAACAAACTTTAAGCGAACGAAACAATAATGCAATAACGAATGATACAACTGATAAAGGAAATTGAGCAATAGCGATGCGATAACAAGCGAGATCAAATCGATTAGAACAGCTTATCGTGCTTACAATTACAAGTTTATTCCAAACAGAGTTCGGTGATCCTATAGTCAACATCAGGGATCCTGCACCGAATATACGTTTTAAATCGCCGAAGTACGAAAAAAGTCTTTCATGCGACCCTGGTAGAGCAATTAACAAACTCACGAAAAGAAATTTTGACGTGAATACGTCTTAGTTTTTTAATTATATGGGGGTGCATGTTTAAAAAAGTGAGTGAGTGCTGTATATCTATCATCCACATCTAAAATTTAATTACACCAGTCGATAGCTAAAGGACCAAAGAATTTTTTTAGTTTTAGTGCGAACTTTGGCGCATCGTGGGTGACTCAGGGGGAGGCGTCGCCGTTTTGATTTCATTTTTCAATAAATTTCAATGCGAAAATCCATCTTGTTGTTGTTATTTTTTACTGCGTCGCTGCCCTGCTTTTTTGTTGTTTTCTGTGCTGCCTGCCGTTGTTGTTTGTATTTCATTTTCATCGTACGTTTGCGGGGTATGCGTTTTTCTTCGCTGAAATGCATTACGTTCTTTCCTTGTTTCTCTTATAGTTCCAATATCTTTCTTCTATCTTTAAAGGGGTAGCTGATGGTGGAGGAAGAAGCACCACGGTTTTAATTTTTTCAAAAACTATAGGTGTGACATTTGCTGTTTCTTGTTCTTTCTTATTTCGCTGCTCTCGTTGTTTCTGTTTTCTGTTCTGCGTGCCATTGTTGTTGTTTATTACTTCGCAACCTTGCGAAATAGAGTGCGTTTTCTTCGTGTTTGATCAAAAACAATTATGTCAACAAATTGTATTGAAATCATAAAAAATAACTATTTTACAACTTTAAGTCGAAAGAAAAAATACTTATATGTTTTTTTTAGAATTTTTGTTTACTGATTATGATTTATTAACTAATTTCTACATATGTATATCAAAAAGTTGCACAGCGCTACCAAAGAAGAAGAGAAAGAAAGAAGAAACCAAAAGAACTGCTATTTTCGAGTGTCAAGGAATTGTTTTCAAAAATTCATTTTCAACTTATTATTGCACTTTGGAATGCATGTCCCGTTATAAGTTGTTGGATATTTCTTCTTTGTGCTTATGTTCGTCACATGGTGATGAAATAATAACTAACATTATAGAATATAAATAAATAAATAAAATAAATAAACTAACATTAGTTAGTTACAATTTCGTCATCAAATAGAGAAGCTCTTGCGCTTACCATTAAATATTGAAGATGCCTGCATGAAGAACGGCATTTGATTTCATTCAGCTTTATTCAGGTTTATTGTAACCATCAAATTGGAAAAAGTGTCCAAAAGTGAGCTGAGATGTTCTAGTCAAAGACTACGCAAACAGTTTATAATATTATTAATCGAGCAAATAAAGAGAACAGACTGGAACTTAATTCATCTCATGCCCGGCCAAGCAAATTATCTCAGCGACCAGAGCCCCGTTTGGTAGCAAAAATAGCCACCAATTTACAAATTTTTACAAGATACCTTGCTACTGAATTCCAGCAACAGTGTGTGTTACCATTTCCCATGAAACGATATGACAAGCGAAAAAGTAGCCAATACACTTCGTGAGTTGCCCGAGAAAAACCACTGCTTCCTGCACTTCATGTGCGAAAACGCTTCACCTTCGCTTTAATGCATGTAGACAAGCCGGAAAGTTACTGGGATGACTTCATATTCTGTGATAAAACGAAAATTATGATGTACTGAAATGAGGGACCCAAACAAGTGTGGCGCAAGATGTTAACGTGTGCAGAAGTAGTGCAGAATGTCGTACTGACGGTAAATTTTGGAAAACTTTCATGCAGGGTGTGGTGGTGCATATCCAGTAAAGGAGTTGGTGAATTAGATTTTGTGGAGAATATGATGGATGCTTAAAAGTATTTGAATATTTTGAAGTGCCAAGTAGTGAATAGTGCAACCAATTTGGATTCATTCTGGATAGCAAACCAAAATTCAAATTTTACCAAGACCGTGATCCTAAACAGAAGGCGATTTTGGTTAGAATGTGGCTGCTTTTTAATCAGTAAAAAAATTTTTAAAAACCATATTAATACCTTTTCCTTCGACTTAAAGTTAAAAAATAGTTCTTTTTTGTGATGTTAAAACAATTTCTTGACACACTGTATGTATATAGATATGACGTTATATTACGTATTCATGTAAAGCGGCCGTGTCCCCGACACAGATAAAAGCCCCCTTTTTCGTTTTGCCTCTTCAATAAATCCATGAATATTTGCTTATCACAGTTGTCTTTCTCTGTCGAATTATTTGAAGAAATTTATTACACTATCGACATCGTGGCTATCGCTTCAATAATTAAAACTCAAAATCAACCGTCATTCTCAAAGCGACTTTTAAACGATTCTATTAATTGATCGAAAACTTCAAAATACTGTTTTCTATAGAAGTCATGTGGTGTTTTGAATTGACAATAGTCACTACCATCTGGATTAATATATTTCGATATCGATTCTATTAATTGATCGAAAACTTCAAAATACTGTTTTCTATAGAAGTCATGTGGTGTTTTGAATTGACAATAGTCACTACCATCTGGATTAATATATTTCGATATCTTCCGCTGACCCGGAGTATCTAGTTCGTCAAGTTTTAGTTCTTCAACAGCTCGAACACATTTTTGCCATATGTTATCAAACTTTGTATTATGAGATCCTCACAGAATGTCAGTTACTGCTTTAATCTTTTGGTGGGATTCGATCACAGGGGATTTTGTTAGTGTTTCATATTTTAATGCAGTTAAATATGTCAATCATCGTTGTCAGAAAAAATAAGCACAAAAACGACGCCATATAGTCACAAAATCCTGATGGCTTGGCTGAGACCGGACTGGCAATATCTCTGTCTAGAGAGCGATCGTAAAATAATTGCCTTAATTGGCTCTGATAGCCTTCAGAGATTTTAGTCTTAATATTCATCTATCATATTGAAATTAAAATAAAGTAATGATTTAAAATAAACTAAAGATAACTTGAGATAATTTTTACCTTGTCGGGCAAGAAACTTAGAGATAAGGTAAATGAATAACCCTCTGATTTTACACTTGATTTTGAAATTCTTTAAATTGATCTAAGCGTTTAGGGGAGTCTCTCAAAGTTTATCAAATTTTTATGGTCGCAATGAATTTACGTGTCAATAAAACCTTGCCGGACAGCCTTCCACAGCGAGATTCAGGCTGTAAGCATTGCAATGGTCAAATAATGCGCGCGGCTCTTCCTCACATTACAATTTCTGCAATCCTGAAATTTTTTTCAGGCCTTGTTTTGCAAGACCAAAAAGTGTATTTTAAGTAAGTATTTTAAATAAGGCTCTTCGCTTGTCCATCATTTGTTTCAAATGAGCAATCGAACGTTTGCGCTTAATACGTTTTTTTAACTCTTCGGCGTAAACAATACGCATAATGCTTGTCGAATGGGATATTATTCGCTATGCTCCGTGTTTCTACTTTGAGAACACTTCATCGAACTAAAGCTGCTTAGAACGACGCAACGCGAATCAAACTATACTATTTTGGTTGAACGCCTCCGTGCAGTTAGTGCAAACGGCCATGAATACATAGACACAAGGCAATGTGATGGACTTCTTCCCAGATTGCTTTCGAGCACGTCGCCGACGATTGCCGTCGCTGAGCACGTTGATATGAGTCGCCGAGTGCATCAATGCTGGTCTTAAACGGAAGATTTACTGAATACTGGCCAAACTTATAGCGTGTATAATTTTTCTGGAACATCTGCTTGAAGAGTGCGTCCCCATTTGTCTTAGAAGGTGACGATGCACAGCAACTATCATTTTTCCAGAACCCCTTTACGACTTCAGTCAATGAATCTGCATCCTTGTGGAGGCAGGACTTTTTGACAAGTACAGTGACGAATTCTTTGCTCTGGCACAAGACAAGCCTAAAATCCTGTAGAATTGACAAGTGGCCAGCAATGCGAATTTGTCAAAAGCAAATTGTGTCGATGAAAAGGATATCGCTAGGAAATGTGCAATGGCCTGATCTGCACTGTTTGCGAACTGTGACCTTTGCGGAGGCAGTTCAGGCAAAAATTTTTTGTTCGCTTTTTGTATCGACTAATTATTGAATAGTGCTAGATGACGCAAAAAGAACGGTTCGATTTAGTTTAGTTTTTCCAACCTATTGGCTAAGTTTTCGATTTCCAGCATGCGGCATCTTTTCTCATGGAATGATAATATTACGGTGCACCTAGGCAGTTTATTCATCAGTTTATTCATCCCATCCCTTCTGAGTATTTAGTTAATTAACAATCTATCAACTAGTTCCTCCGTTGCTGCCATACTGCTCAGCTACATTGCTACAACAAAAAGCATGTTCCTCATTCATAAAAAAATCGCGTCAAACCAATACATGTTCCTTTTTCGCTATCATATCATTCCCACAACAATATCAATACAATCAAAATAAAAATGGGTGACGGCAATTAAAATAACCAAAACAAAGTTGATATACAGAAATTCCTTTTCATGCTAATTAGCGCTAAGAATTCGCGTTCAGTAATTAGCAGAATGACGTTGCTAAACAGCGGCCTGCGCTGCTACTTCGATGTTAATAGCAGACAAATAACATAAGCCAATTTTTATTTGAAAAGTATACATTTTAAATCAATTTTTGTTATTTATTGAGTTATTTAATTCTTTATTTCTAACAGCCCAATATAAGTTCTCTCTGCCTATATTAATGAATACTCTGTGCTCAAAAAGCTTTTGAGAGAAATGTAACCTCTATATGAATGAATACTCTTTGGCTAAGCACTCTCACACATTTTTTCCTTATCTTTTTTCCCGGTTCGTTTATTGATGAATATTATTTTTCATTGGGCGCGTTCAGCAGAAGTATTTGATGACCTTTTTTGATGCTTTTCGCTCACTGTGAATGACAAATTCACAATTTCGTTGAAAATATAGAGATTGCGATAGCTAAGAATTTATCACAAAAATATTTTAATAACCAAGTCATCACATTTCCGTTTGTAAACAAAGTAATAAGGACACAAAATTTAAAGTAAATAATTTGATTTTTGTTATTTGTTGCATTGAAAGTGACATGTAAAGATATTTATTTATTTAATTTTTGTTTATATATATTTATTTTCTTAATATGTATTTAATAGATGAGTGGAATGGTTAATACGTTAATTGTTGGCAAATTATTTAGCGCAGAAATGGAAAAGGCTTTTTGCGAAGTAGCTAAACGCCGTAATTTTACAAATCTATCATCACTGCGTTCAACCTGCGATAAACCAGTAATCGATTATTAAGTCAGAGAAAATGATGAGTGATGGCTTCTGCTGAATGCGCCCATTGATATATCAGATAGCTTATGTAATGGTACAACAGGAAAATTTGTGTATTTAGATTTTAATACAAACAACATTATAGTTAGAGTTTGGTTGGAGTTTGTGGTTCAACAACTATTATTTGGAAGAAAAGCAAAAAAGCTGCTTAGTTAGCTGTACAAAGTGGTATTAGTTGTCTTGATGTGCCTATTACACTACGACCTGCGAACATTCTATTGGAATGAGATAAGACAATTATTGCTATTCGAAAGCATTTTCCTTTAATTTCGACTAGCGCTATTACCATACATGAATCGCAGGGTAGACATATTGTATACAACGAAATTAAAATTTTATCATAATCGAATGCAAGCTAGATCAACAGAGAAATTGATGCAAGAATTTCAAAGATTATCGTAACATTGCAGACCAGAACATAATTATCCTGGATATCATTTGTAAAAAAAGGGGTCTTTCATTATTCATTTTTAAGTTTAAGAAGACACCTTAAATTTCTTGGATCCAGTTACTAAAAATTCCTACTATTACTTTTTGAAACGTGGATAAAAAATGAAGAATAAATTGCCCTTCCTAATTTTAATTGCATTTTTTATTATAAACGACAAAATGTTCGTTAAGTTGGAGTCGCAATATATCGTAGATCTAAAAACGCGGCTCATATTTGTACAGAAAATATGGGAACGCTTTTGTCCAACATTAATGATTTGAGTACTAAGCACTCATCAGTTAGTAATATTTGTTTAGTTATTTGTAAAATAAGAAACGATTTTGCAATAGTTGTTGTAGCTATTTATATATCCCCAAAGATTGATGATATTATATTATTCATTCATCGATCATTGTTGAATATACCAAGAAAGGTTCTAAATTACTTAAACAAAATTTTCATAAACTACCACTCATATTGGCTGGAGACTACAACGACAACTTCAATAATAAAGAATAATTAGAAGAAGAATTAATATCCTTTTTTTAGATACATTTGATTTACATATTAATAATGATCCAGCGCAACTCGCAACAAATTACTGTACTACCATTGACGCTAGTTTTTCAAGATACTTGGACAAAATTGAATCTCAAGCATACGCATCTTATTATAGTTACCATAAGCCATTAATTACCATGGTACAATATGATGAGATTTAAAATGTTGACTGGCTTGCAGTAGAAGTTGACAAGTAGAAACCGTAACATAACGAAATAGAATTACATAAGTAAAGTAAAGGATCACAAAACTGGACAATCGCGCAGTTCTCCGAAGAGTAAATTTAAGTGCCACATCAGAAGTGAGATATGAGCATAAGTTTAAGGCCACAAAAAAATCATTGAATTAATAGTTAAAAAGCGTGAGGAACTTCGTTGTTGACGGCGGTCACCCGACCGCAAACCCTTTTTTTCACTGAAAATTAAATCATTTTAAGTTTGGTTTTGGTTTTCGGTATCGTGTAGATTGATTTCAGTGTTCTATATTTATACCCTTTTCACTTCATTTGTAACTTTTACGTATTAAATTTTGAATTAGTTTTGAATTTATTACTTACCTATTATTTTCAATTTTTTAAATGACAAAGCGATAGAATACAATTGACATGACATGACAAATTTTGTAATAATTAATTCCATTTGGTTTGTTTCACTTCAATGAAATGATCCGTGCCGATGAAATATTTTAATAAAAAATAAATTAAAAAAAACACATTTGAGGAATGAAGGAGCATATTACAAAAACAAAAAAAATCTCTCACTCTTTTAATTTCCTCTTTACAAACAGCACACATATGCCAATACAGAAGTGTAAGAAGAAGCAAAGCATGTAACGTTTTCGTAAATTTTGTACTTGCACGTGAGCTCGGCTTGATAAATAACTAAATAAAAAAACGAATCTGCCTCACCTATATAAGCACACTCTTGACGTATAAAGGCTGCACAAAATAGTAGGAATCAAGTTTTAAAATAATTACCATAGTTGTCTTCTATAATACCTATTATTTATTTAATTCATTATTGAAGTGAAACTTCTAAGGGCGCATTGGCAGTAAAAATTTAAAATATTTCCACGCCGTAATGGCGGGTTCTACGACAGAGATGGAAGAAAAATATGTAAGAGAAACAGAGAAAGAATAACCCTAAGATGTATACATTATATTATATACAAAAAGGAAAGAAAACGAAAACAGAGATAAGCTGCGCTGTGCTCGCAGTTGTTGGGATGTTGGCTCGATCGTGACTCATGACACGAGAGGTTCGGTCTACTCGAGTATGTACAAAATTTGCGACTGTCGCGACACCAAAGAAGAATCAACGATAGCTTCGGCCGCAAGGCTGTGTCAAAATAAATATAATCAAGCAGGCGGCAAGCGCACGATTGTATACTATATACGGTGTCTCACTCAGGCCCATTGAAGTTTCACGATTTGTTTTTGTAAGACAAACGTTGCGATATGTAGCTAACACAAGCAACACTACCTTCCCCGCAATACACGCGTATCTCTTATCTTAAAAACCTGTGCGAATCGAACAACTTGACGTACAAGAAATTTTAATTTTGGAAGCATTACATATAATTAATAATCTAAATAATTGTGGCAAATGACGTATTTAATTTTTTATATGATACCAAACGAAACCAAACAGGAGCAACAACAACAACAACAGCAACACAGCAGCAAAGACTCAATCAAAGGTCTTCTAATTCTATTTCACACTCATTCTTCTTCGCCACAGACGAACAAGCCAATGCTTATCCCCTCTACGTCTCTAAAGCACAGTCAACAGAATTCCATAACACTTTTTTTGAACTTAAACTTAGCTAAAGAAGTTTCACTTCAAATAATAATAATATCTTTGGATATGAACTCCTTCTACCAAAACAATTACCTTTGTTGAAAATAAAAGACATAACTTTTCAGATACAAAGCTCCTCGGAATAGTGGCGTCCACTTTATTTGAACAGAGTCTTAAGGATAATGTTTTTGAAATTATTATAACTAATAACATATAAGACATATGTAACTGTTTTCAGTACAGGGTCGGATTGTGGCTATTTAACTCGTATACTTTCCACCAACTGCGAAGTGGAAACGCCGGTTCTGTCATATCGTGTTCCATGTGGTGTGTCGCAAAAGGAATGCACAGAACGGTTTTCATTTACGCAATTAGAATTCAGCTGTGCTTTTTACTGTTCGTGCATAAAGCCAAAAGCACATCTATCCATAGAAGAACTGTCACACACACTTGCGAGTGTGAGCGAAACGAGTCATGCCGTTTGCACTTGACAGTTAGAACTCGCCTTCATTTCGGTACACCTTTGAATTTTTCCTATGTCCTTACAAAGAATCACAGAGGAACCGAGCAGCTCGGTACTCAATTCAAACTTTCTTTGCTGACTTGCTTGCTTGCTGCCTCAGCCATTCATCCATCTACCCATTCATTAATTCATTCATTCGGTCTTTTATTCATTCTTTCAGTCACGCATTAGTTAACAACGAAGCTGTAACAGCGACATCGGCTGCGGCTTTAGTCGCAAGGATGACACAAAATTGTAAATAAACTCAATACAGATGATTTGAAGCTGATCCCAACGGCATCACGAAGCTGGTCTGCTCTGCTGCCTATGCTGCATTGAATTAGTACCTCAATGAATGGCGCGCGGATGGTGCTCACCTGACAAGGCTGCTCCTTGCAATATCTTCCTCGACCTAAACCGTCCACAAACAGATCATACTTGTAGGCCACCATTGCCTCGCACAATTCGCATTTAACTATATATGCATTTTACGAGCTGCACTACAACTTGGTTGTGCACGGTTGCGGCGTCCTTGTTGTTATGCCTGCATCACCGCATCATGTCCTGCATCCGGTGGGTACCTTTCATTTGCAAAAACGTTTGGCTACACGACGAGGCCGTTGCATGCACTTAGATAGGGAAAACCATAAAAAATACGAGGAGATGAATGTAAAGTAAAACATGGCATGCAGTCAATAAAAAAATAAAGCCAACTAAAGACGTTGGCGAGGACAACGCCAAGGATGCTCTCTTTTGTAAAAGCTGCTATTATGAAACCAAGCAAAAAGCTTGAATGCGCTACAATGGGGGTTTTGTGATTTACCGGCGTACCCACAGCTTACGAAAATTACCTTTATATCACATGAACAGAAGCATTTAGTTCTTTAGCAATTACAATCACAATTATTTATTTAGCCCAAAATAGATAACATTACACTTTGATTGTGGTTATACGTTATGGAGTATTAGCTACGTTACTAGCTTTAAAACTAAAAGAATATTTAGAATAATTAATAATATTGACCTCAAACAATGTATTAAGTTGTAAGGAAAAGGGAAAACCTTACATAAACGTTATTGATACTTAACCTAAACACTAAAACTAAACTATAACTAAAGATCAAAACTTAATAGAGCTAACTATAAGTTAGCTAGTAAAGTTCGATCATCACTTAGAATGTGCAATATTTGATTTCTTGAATTAAAACTTATTCTGGGCCCTTTGGAGTTAACCATGGTGAATGGCTGTACAATCACCCCATATTCCGGAACCGTATATCATTATTGGTAGTAATATAAATTTAAATATTATTTAGTTTATGTTTTATTGACAGTTTTGTTTTTATATAATAAATTTCTATTAATAAATGGGTCAAATAATCTGGTTATTTTGTTAAATTTATCCATTGTCCTGCTAATATGTAAACTGAAAGTACGAAGTATACGAAGTATTTTATACAGTTCGTCTAGGGTTCCGAAATAAGCTGTAGGTTTGAATTAGGTAGATGGCAAGTCTTTCACTTCCTGGAGAAATATATGGCATCTGTTTATGTGCGTTAATTTGATTTTCCACATGTGGAAGAATCTAGCAAGACTATGTAAGGATTCTTCGAGGATCCTTTGAATATCATTGTAACTATTCCCAGAGATTGCTCTTATCTTCAGCGAAGACTAAGGTATTACAATTGGCAAGTTAGGGAATGTCATTGGTGTAGATGTTGTAGAGGGTAGGTCCTAAAACATATCCCTGAGGGACCCCAGCGGAAATTTAATTTTTGTAAGACTTAAGACCATCCGTGTCAACCCAGAAGTATCAGTCTAATAGGAAACTATTGATAATTTTAATAAGTTATAAGGGAGTACCAATTTTATGAAGTTTGTATATAATGCCCTTATGCCACACGGTGCCGAAAGCACATTCAGTGTAGCCATACCTACCGATTTTTTGGGATTAAGTTTGTTTTTCGTGAAAGCCTTGAGTTTTTTGAGTGGATGAAGGCAGCTGAACTTTGGCCTAAAACCGTATTCTGAAGGTGAAAGGATATTATATTGTTCAATATGAGTGTTAAGTTGAGAATACGCTCGAAGAGTTTAGAAAAACGGCACAAAAGGCTGGTTGGTAGGTAACTTTCTGGTGAATTGGCAGGTTTACCGGGCTTTGGAATCAGCACAATTTTAGTTAACTTTCATTTGCATGGGAAGTAGCCAATGGTTATACACTTATTTAAAACAACGGTTAATAGTTTAGGGGCATGTCTTGGGAGATGTTTAAGGCAGATGTTAGGTATGTTTTCTGGACCTGGAGACTTTTTGACTTTGAAAAGGCGATCTGCGTTTCTCACATGTGCAATTTTGATGGGTTGGTATTGTGGTATTGTGGAACTCACTGTTGTCTATAATGCTTAACTAAGCTATGGTTGCATCTGAAAACGAATTGGTAAGGTGATGGTTTTCCTCATATATATCGCTTATAATATTGACTTTTTGCTCCCTAGTGCGAAAAACCTGATTGTTATGAGGGAAGTTTGGTATAAATTGTTTTTTGTTTTTCATTAGATTAGTTAAGCTCTAAAAAGGCTTGGAGTTCGTGTCTAATAGGGAGAGTTTCTTATTCCAGTTTGCATTGTTATATTCAATGAATCGTATTTTAAGTAATCCACTCTGGCTTTAAAGATTGGTTGCGTAGTTCTTTGCCAATGCCTTTGAGCAATATTTCTTATTTTTCTAAGCTCAATAATGCTATTAGGAGTTTTAAGGTAATTAAAATTAAGGTAACTTATTGTTTTGGGAATAGCTTGTTCAACCGCAGTACTGACACTAGATGTCCTGAGGGCAATCAGTGTGTAGATCCTGTTAGGTGTGGATGGAGAGGGCTGAAATGCCTGAAAAGCTTCCAGTTTGCTTTGGAGAACTGGAAGGATTGCCCCTTAAAAGTAGACCTCGTCGACTTGGTTTGGCCAAGAATGGATAAATGATCCAAGGAAAGGCCATTGAGGACTATTGGTTCAGTGAGAAGATGAGGTGAGTTTCGTGTTTCGTGTTTAATAATTTTTTATAATTATGGTTACTCCACCTCCCCTGGAGTAACACCAATCAATCAGAGTATCCCCGAAGGAGCAGTGAATCACGGACGGTTTCACATAAAAGGCAGATGTCTCCTTGATTGGGTTTTAAAAAATGTAAGAGTTTAAATCGTTTGTTTTGTAGGACACGAGCATTCCATGCCATGATGTTGAAATGTTCTCTTATATTATTTATTGGAGTAAACATATTTAACTGCTTAGTACTCAATTAATGCTTAACTGTTTTCTTTTATTGTGCAACAGCTTAGCTTTTCTAAAAGTTCATTTAAGAGCAAGTTGATTTCGTCCAGCGAGAACAGATCAGGTGGTGTTTTCGTGTTGTTATTGTTGTTACTGTGGAGAGCCTGTCTGTAACTTAGAGTGTCGTTGTTGTATTGAAGGTTGAATGGTGCAATGTTAAACTGTTGTCTATTTATACTACAGTTGGTCGACCCTTGCTTAAGTTAATAATTCGAAGAGGGAGAAATTTTACTTTGAGCAGCGCCATTGTTTTTGTAGTTACGGATACGGGTTCCGTTTATATTATTGTAAAGTTTCTACCAACAGAGCGCTTACCGTTCTGATTTCTAGTTTTGAGCAACAACTGTTATGATGCGCGACATGGCAAGTCAAATCCATGGAGGGGTGTTCGCCTTTGCAATTTCCACAGCGGAGGGCACACATTTTAGTATAAATAAGTGATTTGTGGGGCCCGGCACAGTAGGAAAATGAGGTTTTGGTTTAGAGTGCTGTTTACGCAAGTCTTAAAGTGTTATTGAGCCATTTTCAAAGCAAAAATATACAAAATCAAGTCATAGCTAGCTCATGTTGTTTTAGCAATGTATTTCTTAGTATTTCACCGTTTCGTTGCTCAGCTTGTCCAATCTGGAGAGTACAGCCTAATACGGCCTAGTTTGCCTAGACTCGTGGGTATAGAATTCATAGTTAAATTTATGAAGCTTGTGGCATATCAAGTTGAAGTCAGCTTTAGTTGTTAGAAATATTTAAATATCTATGGAGATGGTCTTGACCGAGTAATTTGTGATGGATAAGGATTTAGTCAACTGGTGGACGGCTGTTGCAGGTTTCTTTATAACAGTAATTGGTGGAAGGATAACTTGTTTTGATGTGGTAGCCTGATTCCCATCAGCAGAACCCGTGCTAGCAAAGTCATTATCAATACTTTGTAGGGGTCGAAAATAGTTGTGGAGCTGGTTATCCACTTGGCAATTTTTTGATTGCCTGAAGCGCCAAACCCAATTTTAGTAGGTATTAAGTGTCGCTTAATGTTGCTGCTTTCTTTTATGGTAATTTTATTTACTTTTTTTAAGTCACGAGCAAAAATAAATAAATAAATAAATATATTATGACTTATTTTACTTGACATAAAAATCGAAAGAAATTTTAAGCATTTATAGAAAATATGAATATCTGATGGGGAATTTGACGTGACAAACTCGAACCTAGATTTTACTTTATAAATTTGAAAGTCTTTTTATGAAGACTATAAATATGTTTATAACCATTAGTATCTTCAATTTGAGAGAAATTACGTATGCCTAGAAGAAATTGATATCTAAGATATTTACGAACACCCATTGGTGAGGTCTTTGGAATGAAGCTGTTTTAGTTATCGCGGAGTACTCTTCCGGAATAATTACATTGCTAAAGGGTTGAGATGTTGCGGAAGTAAAACTTTGTAACGGCTCTTAAAGAAATTGATTAGCTCAAGGGTCTTTGGAATTCTCATGTCTCGATTCAATGTAGAGTTTTTCACAAACCATGGTTCACCAGTTTTAAATAAATCGCAGTTCCCTCTTTCAGTTGCATAAAGCAAATCCAAAATTTTGGTATACGGATACCAAATAGTTTTAATAAAATAAAATCACACGGTTAACTGCAACGATGTCTCAATTATTCGTAGGCTCGGATAATTGAATTTCAGTGTTAATTGCAACTAAAACCTTAAATTTTTGCTGTCTCAATTAAGCGGGAATTACTGTAATATTGTCTCTGAATTGCACACACTGTACTTGTGATTATAGGAGGTTTCTAATTCCAACATGTACATACAGTGGCCCCAACGAATAATATGACAAGCAATTTTAAAATGAAAACTTTAAAAAAAAGGTAAAAAAGAAACAACTGTACATTTTGCCATTAATACAACAAAGGTTGCCCACTCCACAAGGCCTTTATATGCCAGATAATTAAGTTAAGTTAAGACCATTTGGTTTCAAGTTTTGACCGTTTTCTTTATAACTTTTGAACGGTGTAATTTTGACCCAAAATTTCAGATCACGTCGTGGTTTTATAAAACATTTGCAAAAATAAAATATTTGATGTATTTTGATGTCAGACTTACATTTGTAGCAACTAAAAATCTGAAACTTTCTACCTGCACAAATAGTAGCAGCCTTACTGAAAGGGGCCGATGAAGCTGAGGATGATGCATCTGAATTAGTAACAGTTCTTTGAGGTGTTGCATTCGTTTCATCATATGCGTCTTAGCTAGAGACAGTGCTAGCTGCCACAAAAACTGTGGTCTCCTTGCGATTTAGATCTGTTGGTGCCCATGAAACACAAAAAAGTATGTACGCATTCAAAGTAACTTATTGTAGACAAGCCGCAGCTCTTCAGCAGCCGTCACATCAAGAATTCTCGACGCAAGCAATTAAAAAGGCAAGTGCAGTGCTGGCCTTACAGTTTACTAATATTTATTCATTTTCTTAAAACATGCTATATAATTTGAATCCAATGAAAAGAAAAAGAGAGCAAAAGAAAGGAAATAGAGAGGGCGTGCTAGAATTGGACTCTGACAAGCTGCTTCTCTAGCAGCATTGACTTAATTTATATGCGCGTAGCGCAAATAACCGTAAATGGTACAAAAAGAAAATCCCAATTGCGCATTAAAGGGAGCAGCAGCCCAGTTGCGCATTTCCAAAACGCAGCATCCTATTTGCGCATAGAACGACGCTAACACGGATTTATTTAATATATTTGTAAATGCAATGTTCGGCCATCGATTTATTTAGCGATTTGTGTTGTAGGAGCCAATCATTTTGTCAGCAGTATCAACACCTCCTAAGAGAGAGAGACAATACATAAGATATTATGAATCGAACAACAAAATAGTAAACCTTTCGACTTCATCTGTGCATTGTACTAATCAATACCGTTGCTTTGTTTTTGTGGCTGATGTATGACACTAATGTTGCAATGTTATTAAAAGCAAATGTAGACCTATATAATGAAAGTTTTTTGACACTCAATAATTTCGACGGAATGAAAGTTTTATTTTCGCGAACTGTTCCCACATCTGTACGTTTTCTTTCACGTAATTCTTTGACCAACTGAAAAGTCGAAAATAAATTTTCGCTGTTATATTCTGCCCTTTTCAAGCCCTCCGTTAAGTCCAATACAACTCGATCTCCTTGGTTCTTTTCAGGCCTTGCATTTCTAGGTTTTCCAAGATATAGTTGTATCTTCCATACGCAACCAAAACTTCCAACAATGGTTTGCGGATTTTGGTGGCATAAACTGTCGAAAAGAACATCGTCCCCTGAATGCAACAAATTTCTTATCAATGGTCACAATTGTAAAACATTGGCAGAACGAGCTGCCAACGGTCTCACAGTTCACGAATAGGAGAAAATTTATCGTTGCTATGAATTTGTCTGCAGCTCGAAACATCACCGAAACGGAGCGCACTTATAATCATGAGGAAAGTATCCCCGGATATTATTGAACGGAAAATGGTGTGACCAAAAGTTGAAAATTTCACTCAGAATCATTTGATTCGTAATTTTCTGAATTATAGTCAAAGTCCACATCTGAAATATCTGAGTCACTTTCTTCACTGAGCACTTTACATATATCATTTTCGTTCAAATAACGTTTATTTGCCATTTCGCAAGCAGTATGTGAAAACATGTCTGATCTGTTGAAAGTAAAACACAAACTCAACAAAGCAGTGCAAATTTGCGTACTCCTTAATAGCAAAATTCGATTAGGGGAATCACACAACTATTTTTTTCATCAGCTGTGTCTTGTTTTCGACAGAGGATAAGATATTCCACATTCCACTAAGTATTGAATCAAAATAGATATAAATAATTGGATTAAATGGTTGTTTGTGTCAATAATTGCAGTATGCACCAAATGGTCTTTTAGTCCAAAATTCGTACATTTCTTTAATCTAAGACCTAAGACCTAAGACTTAAGACCTAACTTTACAAAAATAATATTTGCTTCAAAATAGTGACTTTGGAATAAGGTAAGTTAAGCCTTTCCTTCAGGCCCATGGAAATTAAATTTACTTTCGTCTGTATACAACACCTAAAAACATAACACTAAGTGAAGTTATCATTTCAACAGGCTTAAATAACCTTCTTCCAGAAGTGACTATTATAATTACATCAAGATTAAAAATAGCATTTTCAAATGTATAATTATTGTAATTAAAACTGTTCGGGATGCATATGTAACATCATTATAGAGTTTTCTCGAGAGCTATTTCTTCAAATTAAATAGTCAAGGGCATTTCGAAAAATTTCAATATACAATACAAATGACAATTTTATGGGTTGATATACGTCAAAAAGTTTATTTTGCACGTATCATTTAAGAACGCTATTTCAAGTGGTAATGTAATTTGGCCACTATAAGCCTATACATTAATGAAGGTCTCTGTAGTCGTTGGTTCGGAAAAATCGGAAATCATTTCTAAAAGCACTAAAATACATACATACATCAGTGAATAAATCAGGCCTTTCATATATTTACTTTTTATTTATATATTAAGACTATATAATACTTCACGGGATAATTTCCATTGTCAGTCTTCAATTGTTTCGATGGAAAATGTAAATATTTAAATATCAAAGGGATGCTATTTCAAATCAACAAAACCATCAAACTGAAGAAACGTCATATTTTCTGTTTAGAGTGAAGCTCTATTTAAGCAAATAAACCTACTTCTCCGCAACAGCACAGTGTGTTGACTTTTGAACTGGCACGTCGAGTACGCAGGTTCAAATCCGCAGTCTGCCAATGTTATTCTATTTTAAATCATTTGTAACTCTTCACATCAATGTTTTATTTTTATAACCATTTAGTTTGTGGTTAATCTTAATACACAAATTATTATTTACACGTTTTTGAAATTTGTTCATTTAACAACATTTTACTCTAAATCTTGTTTCATAAACATTCCACGCCTGGGCCATGCGCCGGAAGATCATCAACGTCTCCAAATCTACCAACTGCAGGTTCACTCTAAGACAAGGCGTCTGACCAGATGTATCTCACAATTTAAGTATTATTCCACAGATGAATCAAATTTGATATAGTGGTCTGATCCTTGACAAACGCTACAGAGAAAAGCTTCTAAGACATCCCAACCTGCTGCCCAACAAGGCGTGTACTAAAAAGCTTCATCCGCACGACCTCCCTTAGAAGGACATTACGTCCTAGTACTATACACACGTCATTATCTTTTAATCATGCAAATATGTTAAGCAGTTTACTGTGCTTAATGTTAATGATATTGTTATAAAACCACTCATTTTATTATACCCATATATATAAAATAGGAAGTATGTTTATTTGTCCGTTATGGAAATTTTCCGGGAACCTCTAGAATAACCTTTAGATGGTTACTGTCAAATTTGGTGTTAAGACAGACTCAATTTTCAGATGGTTCTCAAACTGTACAGATACAAATAAAACAAAAAAATAAGGCATCATCTGAGAATTGAATTTGTCGGCAGTGCTGCTCAAACTGTACAAAGTCAATGAATATTCAAATATTCGAATGAAAAAGTCGAAAAAGTGAAAAATACGAAATGCCACCCAAAGAGTCAACAACACTGGAAGATCAACGAAAAAATCGCAGCACTAGACAAAGCGCAGAGCTGCTAAAACATCCGACGAGCGAGACGCACCCGAAGGCAGTAACGCGCCGGGTCCCTGCTAGTATAGTATATTATAAAAAACAAAAATTTTAAGAAGAAGAAAACGAGGAACTGTATTCTGTAAAACAACAAAAACAAGGGCATATGTCTTTGTTATTGCTTTTCACTTGCTTTCATATGGAAATGTGTGTTTAAGCTAGCATAAGGATATAATATGGTTTTTTGATAGTAAAGAATTTCTCAACACGTGACGAAAAAACAAAGCGTCAATCTTCGATAGTTCTTTATTTTTTATGCCGTCGATCGATCATTTTCACTTTTGTTTTGTACCATCTTTCCGATTTTCACAACACTGAAATTAATAATTTTAAACACATTACGCATAAGCCATAACGTGTAGCGCATTGTATTGATGCTGCTTAAATAAACTACGTAAGTCCCTATCTCTTCCACCTTCGCCGTGGCATTCACGATTTTTGTGCGGGCGAAACATTTTCAACGACAAAAATGTAAAATAATTCATTGCGCTCCTGTGTGCAATTTGTTAAAATATTTCATTGACCGTACGGGCAAAGTACATACTTCAACCAAATCAAAGCAAGCCGCCTGTCGCGAGTCTGAGTGCGCCTCGACTTGTGTATGCAATTCTCAGTGGAACAGTTGAGCGCTAAAGCGCGTTCTATAGCCAGAGAAACTGTATAAAGTGAATGGCTGTTATGTCTGTAAAAATGTTTGCTATTTAATTAGACAAATTTCAAGAATATTAGTATATTTGTGATTTCATATTTTGTTTCATCGTATATTGACGTGTTTTTCTTATAAGTGCCTCGGTAGCCTAGTGGCTGTGTATTATGTCTGCGGAAGCAGAGGTCGGTGTTCTGGTAGTGTTATATATGGTTTAGTCGCTGCAGGCTTATCACCCACCCTATCGGGATATATTCGATTTAAGCAATTAGTTTTGGAACACAACGATATTTTTACAAAACAAAAATAAGAGTGTTTCTAGCAAATCGAATTTGTGCTGTACACGAAAATGAGCGATCGATGGCACAACAAAATAAACAAATACCAAAGACCTACTTTTTGTTGTTGTGTCATTTAACTTTAGGCAGTAAACTGCATAACACATTATTATAATTATAAGAATAACAACTGTTAACGCATGTAAAAAGCAATAAGCTATTCCCTTGTTTTTGTTGTTTTCATAGCATAGTAAGTTCAGCTAAAATTATTTATCCCTGCATTTCGACCGCCCGCGACTACGAAAGGTTGCCACAATCTCTCTTCCCTAAGTGACGAGCAGGTTGGATTTCGCCCTAATCGTAGTTGCATCAACCAAGTCAATACACTCCGTATAATAGTCGAGTAATCGTTAGAGTGGCACTCCCAGCTGTGCATGCTGTTCGTCGACTTCAGGAAAGCTTTCGACACAGTAAAACGCAGTGCGATGTCATGTGTAAACTCAATGTGACCAAATAAGGCATCGTTTGGGATCTCATCAGTCGTCTCCAAGACTTGAATATCGCCGATGATGTCTGCTTCTTGGTAAATAAACTCACCAGCATGAAAGCAAAAACTGACGAACTCCTCACGCCAGCTGAGATGCTGATATGGTCAGCATCGAAAAGACCATGGCAATGAGGGTAAACCACTTGAACAATGGTTATATAGTTCCTAATTCCATCACCCAGAGACTTCAGACTTTCATCAATAATTGATTGAGGATTATCTGCAGAATATTCTGGCTTAACACCACTACCACCACCAGGCTTTGATTATATCAAACGACGGACCCATACAGACGCAAATAAAACTACGAAAGTGGTGGTGGATAAGTCACACCCTAAAAAGACCGCCGAACCTAATCGCGAGAATGGCGTTTGACTGGAAACCTCAAGGAAGTAGAAGCCGCGGTTGACCCAAAAACATAAATTGGGGAGATTCAACAAACAACCGCATAGGAAATTGGTTAAAACATGTGATTGACTCTAATGCTACCTATTTTAAATGTGAATTCTACTTCTGTTCCTTCATTTCTACGAGCCGAATCGTGTTTAGATATATACTTAGCAGATTTCAGAATCCACATTGCAAGAGAAAACCCTACAGTTAATTGCCTTAAAACTCTCGATTAAGACATTAATCACAATGCAATACAGATGATTATAAAAAAAAATTTTTAATCTATTGTTGGTTCGCCTGTACTCAAGTGTTTAGAGTTTGTGAACTGCATAGCGCTGAGGAGGTTTTTGCCTTTTTTGTAGTCTTTTGATGTCAGACTTACATTTGTAGCAACTAAAAATCTGAAACTTTCTACCGGCTGAAATGGTAGTAGCCTTACTGAAAGGGGCCGATGAAGCTGAGGATGATGCATCTGAATTAGTAACAGTTCTTTGAGGTGTTGCATTCGTTTCATCATATGCGTCTTAGCTAGAGACAGTGCTAGCTGCCGCAAAAACTGTGGTCTCCTTGCGATTTAGATCTGTTGGTGCCCATGAAACACAAAAAAGTATGTACGCATTCAAAGTAACTTGTTGTAGACAAGCCGCAGCTCTTCAGCAGCCGTCACATCAAGAATTCTCGACGCAAGCAATTAAAAAGGCAAGTGCAGTGCTGGCCTTACAGTTTACTAATATTTATTCATTTTCTTAAAACATGCTATATAATTTGAATCCAATGAAAAGAAAAAGAGAGCAAAAGAAAGGAAATAGAGAGGGCGTGCTAGAATTGGACTCTGACAAGCTGCTTTTCTAGCAGCATTGACTTAATTTATATGTGCGTAGCGCAAATAACCGTAAATGGTACAAAAAGAAAATCCCAATTGCGCATTAAAGGGAGCAGCAGCCCAGTTGCGCATTTCCAAAACGCAGCATCCTATTTGCGCATAGAACGACGCTAACACGGATTTATTTAATATATTTGTAAATGCAATGTTCGGCCATCGATTTATTTAACGATTTGTGGTGTAGGAGCCAATAATTTTGTCAGCAGTATCAACACCTCCTAAGAGAGAGACAATACATAAGATATTATGAATCGAACAACAAAATAGTAAACCTTTTCGACTTCATCTGTGCATTGTACTAATCAATATTGTTGCTTTGTTTTTGTGGCTGATGTATGACACTAATGTCGCAATGTTATTAAAAGCAAATGTAGACTTATATAATGAAAGTTTTTTGACAGTCAATAATTTCGACGGAATAAAAGTTTTATTTTCGCGCACTGTTCCCACATCTGTACGTTTTCTTTCACGTAATTCTTTGACCAACTGAAAAGTCGAAAATAAATTTTCGCTGTTATATTCTGCCCTTTTCAAGCCCTCCGTTAAGTCCAATACAACTCGATCTCCTTGGTTCTTTTCAGGCCTTGCATTTCTAGGTTTTCCAAGATATAGTTGTATCTTCCATACGCAACCAAAACTTCCAACAATGGTTTGCGGATTTTGGTGGCATAAACTGTCGAAAAGAACATCGTCCCCTGAATGCAACAAATTTCTTATCAATGGTCACAATTGTAAACCATTGGCAGAACGAGCTGCCAACGGTCTCACAGTTCACGAATATTTTTTTTTTTTTTTTAAATTAAATTATAACATTTAACAATAAAAATAAAAAAATTAGACTTATACTAACTTAATTAATTATAGAAGGCTGTATCCTTCTTAGAGGGCGATCATGTGGGTGCAGCCTCTTCAGTCTACGCCTTGTTGAGATACGGGTGAGGGAGAAAGCTAGAGGATTTGGGTGCGACAAAAGTCTGTAGTGATAGCGGCAGCTGTGAGAATTAATCACCTCCATAACAGTTGGCACGGCAAGATCCCTATGCAGCGTGGTGTTGCGGACGTACCAAGGGGCGCCCGTAAATCTTCTGAGAGCCTTGCTCTGACACGCCTGCACTCTTCTGATGTTGTAGGCAGCAGTACGCCCCAATTTTGTATGGCGTAGCGCCAAGCAGGTGCCACTACTTGCAGATAGATGAGCCTTTTATTAGTTAAAGATAACTTATTCGATGGGCGGAGGAGCCACTCCAGTTTCTTGAGCTTTTGATAGCAGCGCGCTGTAACTACCTTAATGTGTGCACGCCAGGTAAGACGCTTATCCAGGATTAAACCGAGATACCGGATTTGCTCCATTTGCGGAATGATTCTTGTGTTGTAAGTCACAACCGGACAGACGCCTTGCCTTAATGTGAAGGTACAGTGAGCTGATTTCTCAGAGTTTATGGCTATATTCCAACGCCTGACCCATGAGTGGAATCTATCCAGGTAGTTGGGTTCACGAATAGGAGAAAATTTATCGTTGCTATGAATTTGTCTGCAGCTCGAAACATCACCGAAACGGAGCGCACTTATAATCATGAGGAAAGTATCCCCGGATATTATTGAACGGAAAATGGTGTGACCAAAAGTTGAAAATTTCACTCAGAATCATTTGATTCGTAATTTTCTGAATTATAGTCAAAGTCCACATCTGAAATATCTGAGTCACTTTCTTCACTGAGCACTTTACGTATATCATTTTCGTTCAAATAACGTTTATTTGCCATTTCGCAAGCAGTATGTGAAAACATGTCTGATCTGTTGAAAGTAAAACACAAACTCAACAAAGCAGTGCAAATTTGCGTACTCCTTAATAGCAAAATTCGATTAGGGGAATCACACAACTATTTTTTTCATCAGCTGTGTCTTGTTTTCGACAGAGGATAAGATATTCCACATTCCACTAAGTATTGAATCAAAATAGATATAAATAATTGGATTAAGTGGTTGTTTGTGTCAATAATTGCAGTATGCACCAAATGGTCTCTTAGTCCAAAATTCGTACATTTCTTTAATCTAACAGCAGGGTTAAGACCTAACTTTACAAAAATAATATTTGCTTCAAAATAGTGACTTTGGAATAAGGTAAGTTAAGCCTTTCCTTCAGGCCCATGGAAATTAAATTTACTTTCGTCTGTACACAACACCTAAAAACATAACACTAAGTGAAGTTATCATTTCAACAGGCTTAAATAACCTTCTTCCAGAAGTGACTATTATAATTACATCAAGATTAAAAATAGCATTTTCAAATGTATAATTATTGTAATTAAAACTGTTCGGGATGCATATGTAACATCATTATAGAGTTTTCTCGAGAGCTATTTCTTCAAATTAAATAGTCAAGGGCATTTCGAAAAATTTCAATATACAATACAAATGACAATTTTATGGGTTGATATACGTCAAAAAGTTTATTTTGCACGTATCATTTAAGAACGCTATTTCAAGTGGTAATGTAATTTGGCCACTATAAGCCTATACATTAATGAAGGTCTCTGTAGTCGTTGGTTCGGAAAAATCGGAAATCATTTCTAAAAGCACTAAAATACATACATACATCAGTGAATAAATCAGGCCTTTCATATATTTACTTTTTATTTATATATTAAGACTATATAATACTTCACGGGATAATTTCCATTGTCAGTCTTCAATTGTTTCGATGGAAAATGTAAATATTTAAATATCAAAGGGATGCTATTTCAAATCAACAAAACCATCAAACTGAAGAAACGTCATATTATCTGTTTAGAGTGAAGCTCTATTTAAGCAAATAAACCTACTTCTCCGCAACAGCACAGTGTGTTGACTTTTGAACTGGCACGTCGAGTACGCAGGTTCAAATCCGCAGTCTGCCAATGTTATTCTATTTTAAATCATTTGTAACTCTTCACATCAATGTTTTATTTTTATAACCATTTAGTTTGTGGTTAATCTTAATACACAAATTATTATTTACACGTTTTTGAAATTTGTTCATTTAACAACATTTTACTCTAAATCTTGTTTCATAAACATTCCACGCCTGGGCCATGCGCCGGAAGATCATCAACGTCTCCAAATCTACCAACTGCAGGTTCACTCTAAGACAAGGCGTCTGACCAGATGTATCTCACAATTTAAGTATTATTCCACAGATGAATCAAATTTGATATAGTGGTCTGATCCTTGACAAACGCTACAGAGAAAAGCTTCTAAGACATCCCAACCTGCTGCCCAACAAGGCGTGTACTAAAAGGCTTCATCAGCACGACCTCCCTTAGAAGGACATTACGTCCTAGTACTATACACACGTGATTATCTTTTAATCATGCAAATATGTTAAGCAGTTTACTGTGCTTAATGTTAATGATATTGTTATAAAACCACTCATTTTATTATACCCATATATATAAAATAGGAAGTATGTTTATTTGTCCGTTATGGAAATTTTCCGGGAACCTCTAGAATAACCTTTAGATGGTTACTGTCAAATTTGGTGTTAAGACAGACTCAATTTTCAGATGGTTCTCAAACTGTACAGATACAAATAAAACAAAAAAATAAGGCATCATCTGAGAATTGAATTTGTCGGCAGTGCTGCTCAAACTGTACAAAGTCAATGAATATTCAAATATTCGAATGAAAAAGTCGAAAAAGTGAAAAATACGAAATGCCACCCAAAGAGTCAACAACACTGGAAGATCAACGAAAAAATCGCAGCACTAGACAAAGCGCAGAGCTGCTAAAACATCCGACGAGCGAGACGCACCCGAAGGCAGTAACGCGCCGGGTCCCTGCTAGTATAGTATATTATAAAAAACAAAAATTTTAAGAAGAAGAAAACGAGGAACTGTATTCTGTAAAACAACAAAAACAAGGGCATATGTCTTTGTTATTGCTTTTCACTTGCTTTCATATGGAAATGTGTGTTTAAGCTAGCATAAGGATATAATATAGATTTTTGATAGTAAAGAATTTCTCAACACGTGACGAAAAAACAAAGCGTCAATCTTCGATAGTTCTTTATTTTTTATGCCGTCGATCGATCATTTTCACTTTTGTTTTGTACCATCTTTCCGATTTTCACAACACTGAATTTAATAATTTTAAACACATTACGCATAAGCCATAACGTGTAGCGCATTGTATTGATGCTGCTTAAATAAACTACGCAAGTCCCTATCTCTTCCACCTTCGCCGTGGCATTCACGATTTTTGTGCGGGCGAAACATTTTCAACGACAAAAATGTAAAATAATTCATTGCGCTCCTGTGTGCAATTTGTTAAAATATTTCATTGACCGTACGGGCAAAGTACATACTTCAACCAAATCAAAGCAAGCCGCCTGTCGCGAGTCTGAGTGCGCCTCGATTTGTGTATGCAATTCTCAGTGGAACAGTTGAGCGCTAAAGCGCGTTCTATAGCCAGAGAAACTGTATAAAGTGAATGGCTGTTATGTCTGTAAAAATGTTTGCTATTTAATTAGACAAATTTCAAGAATATTAGTATATTTGTGATTTCATATTTTGTTTCATCGTATATTGACGTGTTTTTCTTATAAGTGCCTCGGTAGCCTAGTGGCTGTGTATTATGTCTGCGGAAGCAGAGGTCGGTGTTCTGGTAGTGTTATATATGGTTTAGTCGCTGCAGGCTTATCACCCACCCTATCGGGATATATTCGATTTAAGCAATTAGTTTTGGAACACAACGATATTTTTACAAAACAAAAATAAGAGTGTTTCTAGCAAATCGAATTTGTGCTGTACACGAAAATGAGCGATCGATGGCACAACAAAATAAACAAATACCAAAGACCTACTTTTTGTTGTTGTGTCATTTAACTTTAGGCAGTAAACTGCATAACACATTATTATAATTATAAGAATAACAACTGTTAACGCATGTAAAAAGCAATAAGCTATTCCCTTGTTTTTGTTGTTTTCATAGCATAGTAAGTTCAGCTAAAATTATTTATCCCTGCATTTCGACCGCCCGCGACTACGAAAGGTTGCCACAATCTCTCTTCCCTAAGTGACGAGCAGGTTGGATTTCGCCCTAATCGTAGTTGCATCAACCAAGTCAATACACTCCGTATAATAGTCGAGTAATCGTTAGAGTGGCACTCCCAGCTGTGCATGCTGTTCGTCGACTTCAGGAAAGCTTTCGACACAGTAAAACGCAGTGCGATGTCATGTGTAAACTCAATGTGACCAAATAAGGCATCGTTTGGGATCTCATCAGTCGTCTCCAAGACTTGAATATCGCCGATGATGTCTGCTTCTTGGTAAATAAACTCACCAGCATGCAAGCAAAACCTGACGAACTCCTCACGCCAGCTGAGATGCTGATATGGTCAGCATCGAAAAGACCATGGCAATGAGGGTAAACCACTTGAACAATGGTTATATCACCCTCGATGAATGAGCGGTGGAATTCTTAAATAGCTTTTGTTACCACGGCTGAACAAACCCCATATATGTTGGAGTCGAATTGGATGCAAATAACACACTAAACAAGGTGAGGATAGCGTTCACGCGGTTGCATTCGGTATGGGCAATCCTTCAAACCCTCAAGCACACAAAGTTTCGAATATTCAACGCATTTGTAAAATCGACTGTGTTGTATGGAAGTAAAACGTGCCTAGTTCCTAATTCCATCACCCAGAGACTACAGACTTTCATCAATAATTGATTGAGAATTATCTGCAGAATATTCTGGCTTAACACCACTACCACCACCAGGCTTTGATTATATCAAACGACGGACCCATACAGACGCAAATAAAACTACGAAAGTGGTGGTGGATAAGTCACACCCTAAAAAGACCGCCGAACCTAATCGCGAGAATGGCGTTTGACTGGAAACCTCAAGGAAGTAGAAGCCGCGGTTGACCCAAAAACATAAATTGGGGAGATTCAACAAACAACCGCATAGGAAATTGGTTAAAACATGTGATTGACTCTAATGCTACCTATTTTAAATGTGAATTCTACTTCTGTTCCTTCATTTCTACGAGCCGAATCGTGTTTAGATATATACTTAGCAGATTTCAGAATCCACATTGCAAGAGAAAACCCTACAGTTAATTGCCTTAAAACTCTCGATTATGACATTAATCACAATGCAATTCAGATGATTATAAAAAAAAATTTTTAATCTATTGTTGGTTCGCCTGTACTCAAGTGTTTAGAGTTTGTGAACTGCATAGCGCTGAGGAGGTTTTTGCCTTTTTTGTAGTCTTTTGATGTCAGACTTACATTTGTAGCAACTAAAAATCTGAAACTTTCTACCGGCTGAAATGGTAGTAGCCTTACTGAAAGGGGCCGATGAAGCTGAGGATGATGCATCTGAATTAGTAACAGTTCTTTGAGGTGTTGCATTCGTTTCATCATATGCGTCTTAGCTAGAGACAGTGCTAGCTGCCGCAAAAACTGTGGTCTCCTTGCGATTTAGATCTGTTGGTGCCCATGAAACACAAAAAAGTATGTACGCATTCAAAGTAACTTGTTGTAGACAAGCCGCAGCTCTTCAGCAGCCGTCACATCAAGAATTCTCGACGCAAGCAATTAAAAAGGCAAGTGCAGTGCTGGCCTTACAGTTTACTAATATTTATTCATTTTCTTAAAACATGCTATATAATTTGAATCCAATGAAAAGAAAAAGAGAGCAAAAGAAAGGAAATAGAGAGGGCGTGCTAGAATTGGACTCTGACAAGCTGCTTTTCTAGCAGCATTGACTTAATTTATATGTGCGTAGCGCAAATAACCGTAAATGGTACAAAAAGAAAATCCCAATTGCGCATTAAAGGGAGCAGCAGCCCAGTTGCGCATTTCCAAAACGCAGCATCCTATTTGCGCATAGAACGACGCTAACACGGATTTATTTAATATATTTGTAAATGCAATGTTCGGCCATCGATTTATTTAGCGATTTTTGGTGTAGGAGCCAATAATTTTGTCAGCAGTATCAACACCTCCTAAGAGAGAGACAATACATAAGATATTATGAATCGAACAACAAAATAGTAAACCTTTTCGACTTCATCTGTGCATTGTACTAATCAATATTGTTGCTTTGTTTTTGTGGCTGATGTATGACACTAATGTCGCAATGTTATTAAAAGCAAATGTAGACTTATATAATGAAAGTTTTTTGACAGTCAATAATTTCGACGGAATAAAAGTTTTATTTTCGCGCACTGTTCCCACATCTGTACGTTTTCTTTCACGTAATTCTTTGACCAACTGAAAAGTCGAAAATAAATTTTCGCTGTTATATTCTGCCCTTTTCAAGCCCTCCGTTAAGTCCAATACAACTCGATCTCCTTGGTTCTTTTCAGGCCTTGCATTTCTAGGTTTTCCAAGATATAGTTGTATCTTCCATACGCAACCAAAACTTCCAACAATGGTTTGCGGATTTTGGTGGCATAAACTGTCGAAAAGAACATCGTCCCCTGAATGCAACAAATTTCTTATCAATGGTCACAATTGTAAAACATTGGCAGAACGAGCTGCCAACGGTCTAACAGTTCACGACTATTTTTTTTTTTTTTTTAAATTAAATTATAACATTTAACGCAGTAAACTGCATAACACATTTGTCGGATTTAAAGAATAATGACGTGACAATAAAAATAAAAAAATTAGACTTATACTAACTTAATTAATTATAGAAGGCTGTATCCTTCTTAGAGGGCGATCATGTGGGTGCAGCCTCTTCAGTCTACGCCTTGTTGAGATACGGGTGAGGGAGAAAGCTAGAGGATTTGGGTGCGACAAAAGTCTGTAGTGATAGCGGCAGCTGTGAGAATTAATCACCTCCATAACAGTTGGCACGGCAAGATCCCTATGCAGCGTGGTGTTGCGGACGTACCAAGGGGCGCCCGTAAATCTTCTGAGAGCCTTGCTCTGACACGCCTGCACTCTTCTGATGTTGTAGGCAGCAGTACGCCCCAATTTTGTATGGCGTAGCGCCAAGCAGGTGCCACTACTTGCAGATAGATGAGCCTTTTATTAGTTAAAGATAACTTATTCGATGGGCGGAGGAGCCACTCCAGTTTCTTGAGCTTTTGATAGCAGCGCGCTGTAACTACCTTAATGTGTGCACGCCAGGTAAGACGCTTATCCAGGATCAAACCGAGATACCGAATTTGCTCCATTTGCGGAATGATTCTTGTGTTGTAAGTCACAACCGGACAGACGCCTTGCCTTAATGTGAAGGTACAGTGAGCTGATTTCTCAGAGTTTATGGCTATATTCCAACGCCTGACCCATGAGTGGAATCTATCCAGGTAGCTGGGTTCACGAATAGGAGAAAATTTATCGTTGCTATGAATTTGTCTGCAGCTCGAAACATCACCGAAACGGAGCGCACTTATAATCATGAGGAAAGTATCCCCGGATATTATTGAACGGAAAATGGTGTGACCAAAAGTTGAAAATTTCACTCAGAATCATTTGATTCGTAATTTTCTGAATTATAGTCAAAGTCCACATCTGAAATATCTGAGTCACTTTCTTCACTGAGCACTTTACGTATATCATTTTCGTTCAAATAACGTTTATTTGCCATTTCGCAAGCAGTATGTGAAAACACGTCTGATCTGTTGAAAGTAAAACACAAACTCAACAAAGCAATGCAAATTTGCGTACTCCTTAATAGCAAAATTCGATTAGGGGAATCACACAACTATTTTTTTCATCAGCTGTGTCTTGTTTTCGACAGAGGATAAGATATTCCACATTCCACTAAGTATTGAATCAAAATAGATATAAATAATTGGATTAAGTGGTTGTTTGTGTCAATAATTGCAGTATGCACCAAATGGTCTCTTAGTCCAAAATTCGTACATTTCTTTAATCTAACAGCAGGGTTAAGACCTAACTTTACAAAAATAATATTTGCTTCAAAATAGTGACTTTGGAATAAGGTAAGTTAAGCCTTTCCTTCAGGCCCATGGAAATTAAATTTACTTTCGTCTGTACACAACACCTAAAAACATAACACTAAGTGAAGTTATCATTTCAACAGGCTTAAATAACCTTCTTCCAGAAGTGACTATTATAATTACATCAAGATTAAAAATAGCATTTTCAAATGTATAATTATTGTAATTAAAACTGTTCGGGATGCATATGTAACATCATTATAGAGTTTTCTCGAGAGCTATTTCTTCAAATTAAATAGTCAAGGGCATTTCGAAAAATTTCAATATACAATACAAATGACAATTTTATGGGTTGATATACGTCAAAAAGTTTATTTTGCACGTATCATTTAAGAACGCTATTTCAAGTGGTAATGTAATTTGGCCACTATAAGCCTATACATTAATGAAGGTCTCTGTAGTCGTTGGTTCGGAAAAATCGGAAATCATTTCTAAAAGCACTAAAATACATACATACATCAGTGAATAAATCAGGCCTTTCATATATTTACTTTTTATTTATATATTAAGACTATATAATACTTCACGGGATAATTTCCGTTGTCAGTCTTCAATTGTTTCGATGGAAAATGTAAATATTTAAATATCAAAGGGATGCTATTTCAAATCAACAAAACCATCAAACTGAAGAAACGTCATATTTTCTGTTTAGAGTGAAGCTCTATTTAAGCAAATAAACCTACTTCTCCGCAACAGCACAGTGTGTTGA
The DNA here is from genome assembly GCA_035041755.1 of Cacoxenus indagator. Classification (NCBI taxonomy): domain Eukaryota; kingdom Metazoa; phylum Arthropoda; class Insecta; order Diptera; family Drosophilidae; genus Cacoxenus; species Cacoxenus indagator. Next base: position 515,611 of record JAWNKX010001092.1, read on the forward strand.
CTTTTGAACTGACACGTCGAGTACGCAGGTTCAAATCCGCAGTCTGCCAATGTTATTCTATTTTAAATCTTTTGTAACCCTTCACATCAATGTTTTATTTTTATAACCATTTAGTTTGTGGTTAATACACAAATTATTATTTACACGATTTTGAAATTTGTTCATTTAACAATATTTTACTCGAAATCTTGTTTCATAAACATTCCACGCCTGGGCCATGCGCCGGAAGATCATCAACGTCTCCACATTGCAAGAGAAAACCCTACAGTTAATTGCCTTAAAACTCTCGATTATAACATTAATCACAATGCAATTCAGATGATTATAAAAAAAGATTTTCAATCTATTGTTGGTTCGCCTGTACTCAAGTGTTTAGAGTTTGTGAACTGCATAGCGCTGAGGAGATTTTTGCCTTTTTTGTTCGTTAGCCTCGATCCCCACATAGTGTGTTTCGCGTTGTAATCACCGGCTGCAATGAAGCGTTGTCCAAGAGAGTTGAGGAAATTCTTATATTTTGTGTCAATGTAATATTATGCTTTGGTGGGCTATATACAGCAGATATTATGAGTGGTCCTACGAGAACATTAATTTGAATATTCGTCGCTTGTATGTAGTTATGCTGATATGGCTCAAGCTCGTCGTGCTTTATGCACTGCTTAATAATTATGGCTGTTCCACCGTGCGCTGTGCCATCGGGATGGTTTGTGGTTTTTTGTGTTAACAGCTGTTTGAACGTGGGGTGCGCTCATGCTGTTCTTTGCTGGCTGATTTTGATTTTGCATGCTTCGCGCAGTCAGAGGACTGCATTCAACAGGCATTTCTGAGTCCAGAACAGCCTTGACTCTTTGTTTTAGTAGTTGTTGTTTTACCTTTCGTTTAGTTAAATTTTGAGTGCGAGAGTAGATGACATATCGACTTAACACTTCGAATTCAGTTGATGACCTACATAGGCTCACTATCTACATACTAATACCGAGACATGATTTTTGTCGTACCATTTTACCCTACTTGACGTCAAATTTATATGGTTGGAAAGGTATTATTCTAAAGCTGTGCATAGGATAATTTTTATGCTTATATATTGATGTTAAAGTAGGAAAAAACAGATGAGAAAATTTAGCGTTAATATCTGCCTCGAACTGCATTATCATTATCACTTGCGATTTATTATTGAGCCTGCGGTTTCTTGAGAAAGCTCAAACTCTAATATGGAGACGGCAAAAACAGAAGTCTTATAAACTGAGTCTATTATACATAATATATATATACTGCATGTGTACAGACAGAATATCACAAAACTATACATTGCAAAGTATAAGGGACAATTAACACTGAGTTTGACACATTAAGACATTTTTTTTAAGTGAGCTTCTTGAATTGAAATTTCAAGGTCATGCTCGGTACACTAGAAAGAAGAGATATATTGAAAGTTTAAGAGAAACAGAGAGGGAATAGCTAATGTGCCTTGCAAGAGGTATTCCTTATTGACACGTCCTAAGTTAGCTATGCGTACGAATTTTGATAGTGCATGCTCAGGAACATTTGAATCGCGGACATACATATAATAAATGGTATTCAACTGTTTTGTATTGTGGCTATTGTAGTTGAATTTCAACGGTTGGGCGAACACTAGTTGCAGTAAAACGAAATTAACAAAATTATGAGCAAAATGATGAACAAAATGGTAGGTGTGTAGCCACGGGCTTTTCCATGACAACTTGAGTGCGAATCAAAACGATAATAAGAGGAACTGCAGGGTGCTGTTATAAATAAGTGCTGGAGGGGCCTGAAAATGAAACACGAACGCTATTCCTTCAACTGCCACGAAACGAAATACAGCCGAACACTTCCGGAACTGTACGATATTCCTTTTTTAATAGTAATGATTCACTTTAAACAATCTGGAGCACTATTTATAAACAAGCCGATCTGCCTAGCATAACAGCTGAGATCGTTTCCAGTCGCTTACAGCTGCATGTTACATTCCACAAATAATTCGAACATATGTTAATGCTAAGTTCATTTAATGCTACGTTTGTTGGCCGGAGTGCGTGTTACGTATCCACATACGAACCATCCAAACGTCGAACAATACCCTCAAATGACCCTGAACAATTTTGCTGACATAGACGAAATCAGCATAATCGTTCAGAAATAGTTGCCAAGCATAAACAATGTAAGCGTCGAGTTTGCTTCCTTCAATTATGCTTGCTCAGCGCAAATAGCGTGAGAACGGCACTTGCATGTGCCTTATAAAATTTAGTTAAGTCAATCTTAAGGCGGAACCTGAATACTGAATATGTTGGCTGTTAGGAGTTTCCATCGTGTTTTCGTATTCATAACTGGCGCAGTCGAGAAGCTTAGTATCTGAAGATACTAAGAATCGAGCATTTAACAATAAGCCGAAGCTTATTGCAATCCTGGTATTCCCAGGATATATCAATTAACAAGCGTCGAAGAAAGAAGAGTGGAGAGAAAACGCTAAGATTAAAGTTCCCGTTGCATATTTTTCTTAATAATACATATTCCAGAAACAAACGAACAAAAACAAGATTAAACAAAAAAAAAAATTATGTCACTGTGTCTGTGAAAAATTAAAGAAAGTGCCGTGAAAATGTAAAGAAAAAAAAAATAATAAAATAAAATAATAAACTTACAACGAAAGTAAACAAACAAATAAATGAAAAGACAACAAATCTTCGACAACAATCGCAACATAACAATGGAAAACGCACAAGCAGATTTAGCCGAAGTCATAAGAAGACAAAAAGCGGCAATTAACCAACTACAACAACAACTCCAACAACAACATCTACAACAACAGCAATTCCAACCAGAACCACGGTTGTCAAAAAAGGACATAATTCAACTATTTCGATAACTTCGACCCCTAGACGACCAGCACGACATACTATCGTATATCAACTCCGTGGAATCAATAATGGAACTATGCGGAGAAGACCCACAATTAATCAACTTCGGGATCAACATATTGGCAAACGAGAAAGTAGGAGCAGCAGCTAACGTCATCAGGCAACTGGGATTCAACCCAACATGGAACGACATCAAGACACAACTGAAGCAGAAAATGCGACCAAGGGTTACATACGAAGACATATTCGAAAAATGTAGATTTACAAAGGTAAATAATTCAAGAGAACTTTTTGGTATAATTAAACAAGCTAAGAACGACATAAATAAAATATATATGTTTGACGAACAACAACCAGAGATATACACACCTGACAGGGTGTACAAAGATCTCTTGCATATTATGATAAATAAAATAGACACACCATATAGGGTCCACATCGAAAATAACAAAACAATAAACGACCTACTAACAAAATATACACAGCTGAAAGTATTGGACTATAGCAGGTCTATTAATAGTAGATATAGAAAACCCCATACATCAAACATAAACCAAAACAAATATAACAACACTAATAAAGATAATCAACAACCACAGCCTAATCAAAACCAAACTTATAATAATAAAAGCCCTATGACACAACAGAACAAGCAAAGCCCGCCGGTACAAAATAACCGACGAAGCGGCAATTACAGGAAGAATAACGAAAGAACTTACAATAACCAAAACTATAAGGGTAATAACTCAACACAAACATGAATCCCTCACATGAGTGTCGACACTCAAGCCTCAAACCAGCAAAACAAAACTGTATTTACGGAAGTCGACATAATGCAGGAAACTTCGTCCCAAGCTAGCGAGGAGATAAATTTTTTAATGTGGCCTCAAGGTGCAGACTCCCAATAGTAACTATTACAATAGGCAAGCAGTATATCAGATGCCTCATTGACACTGGCTCTACCACCAGCATATTAAAACCTAACGCACTAGTAGAGCAATACCCAAAAGCAAAATTAGAAAAACCACACTTCTACAAAACACTTAATGGTATGAATGAAGTGAGGTATTCAGTAACAACTCCCTTCCCAAGAAAATTCAAGTGACTCGGAAGTTTACAGTGGAAGACAATCGACTTCCAAAATAATAATTTCTCCGGCATTATAGGACAGAATTTCCTTAACGGCTTAGGGGCAAATATAAGTAACGACGGACAATATGTCGAAATTTTAGGTACAAAACTACATTTCGAGGAATATAACTATCCAAAAGAAATAGAAAGCATTTGTACCATAGAAGATATATTAAAAAACAACATAATAAAAAATTTCAAACTCGAATACCTCAACTCAGAGGAAAGAGAAACAACACTAAGGCTGCTTACGAGCTTCAGCGACCTCTCTTTCAAAGAGGGCGACACTCTCACAGCAACAAACGAAGTGTACCATGAGATAATAACTACAAACGAAAAACGAATTTACTCTAAAATCTACCGATACCCACAGATCCACGAAGCGGAAATAGACCGTCAGATAAAGGAGATATTACAGCAAAATATAATTAAAGAAAGTAACTCCCCCTAAAATAGCCCACTGTGGATCGTCAAAACAAAAAGCAGAATACTCCGGAATAAAGAAATACAGAATCGGCATCGATTAAAGGAAAGTAAACACATTCACAGTGGATCGTAAATACCCTACCTTAATGCATTATTAGACAAATTAGGTAGGTCACAATATTTCACTACACTAGACCTAGCCAAAGGCTTTTATCAAATACCAGTCAGGGAAGAAAACAGCATTTTCAACCCCATCAGGTCATTATGAAATCATTCGTATGCCATTTGGACTGAAAAACACCCCTTCTACATTCCAAAGACTAATGAATAAAGTCCTCAAGGAACATATCAATAAAACATATGTCGTATACATGGATGACATCCTAATATTTAGCACATTCCTCCAGGAACAAATAACTACATTGAAAAAGATACTCAAAATCTGTAGGAAAGCACAACTAAAAATTCAGGTCGACAAATGCGACTTTCTAAAGTAAGAAACGTAATTCCTTGGCCATGTTCTGACTACCCAGGGAGTAAGACCAAACTCCAACTCAAAATACAAATATAATTGGTAGAAAAAAGGCAAAATCAGGTTGTCAACATTTTAGAAAACAAGAGAATATTCGTAGAAAAGACCTAGACAATAACAATCACTCGACATTCTACGAAGAGAAATAGGAAAAGGAAAAGTAGAAATATTTTCAAATCTTACCGACCACGAATGTTATATGATCCAAAAAATAATAGAAAGGGAATTCTCCCAAAACACAAACATCAAATTTGTAAAATGTACCAAAATGGCTAGGGATATAGAATCAGAAAATGAATTAAAAACACAAATCGCCCTCTTCCATAAAGTCGAAAGCGGCCATTGCGGCATCGTAGCCATCTATGAGAAACTTAAATCGATCATATTTAACCCAGACCTAAAAATACAAATACACAAAGTAATAAGTAATTGAGACATTTGTAGCGCTGGAAAGTACGATTGAAAACCCATAAGAGAAAGATACCATGTTACTGAAACCTCAAAGACAATCAACGAAATCATTCACGTAGACACCTACCTAAACTCGAAACAATCATTCATAATATTTATTGACAAATTCTCGAAACATGCCACATGTTTCCCACTAATGAACAGAAACAGAATGACAATTGTCGATAATATAGAGCAATTCCTATCAATAAAAGGCAAAATAAAGAAGCTTATTTTTGGTAATGAATTTAATAATTCAAACATCAGAGACTTTTTACAAAATAAAGGAATAGAATATCATTCTACAAAGCCAGATAGCCATACAGGGAATAGTGATGTAGAAAGGAAAATAATACAGTAGAAAGCTGAATAATACAATTAACGTCAAAATACGTACACTTAATCTTGAAGAAAAAAGACCAATCATAACACAAATGGCAAAAGCTGTCTTTTGCTACAACAAAAGCCTCTAAAATATGAAAATAATTGAAATCACCCAAATCCCATTTCAGATATTGACAACCCGATATTTCCGATAATTCTGATGAACCCAATCTCGTGTTCAGCACTTTTGAAAATAACACCAATCCAAACTGAAACAGGTTTCATCCCTATTGAAAAAACAACAGTAGAAATAGTAAATAACACTAAAATTATATTACATATAATTAACCCAATCGAAATCCTCGATTTTATAGCATAAAAGACAACGTGAATATACTTACAACCGAGAACAAACACAGACTCGACATAGAAATCAAAGCAATATGAATTAAAATAAAAACAATAACACCAAACACTCAAAACAGACTCAAACGTGGAATCATCAATGCCATAGAAACAGCACAGAAATTGCTGTTCGGCGTCATGGACGACAACGACAGGCAGACCATAATAGAACACCTACTAAACAACCAAAAAACAATCACCAAATAATAAATACATTAAAACAACAAATAAAAATCAACAATAACCTCCAAAAAATTTTCAACACTCTAAAAGAAACAATAAAAGATGCTAGAGAAGAAATAACTAACACATTCAATAACATCAACACATATCATAACATCATGAAAACAGAAATCATATACCATGATCACTTAATAAAACTCAAGTTTTTACATGACAAAGTAAATACCATACTAGACTAAATAGCATCAGGAAGAGACAACCTATTCCATCCATTTATACTAACAACCGAAGAAATCAGCAACTATAACATAGACTTTTAGAAAATTAACCTAATACGAATGGGGGTAAAGCAATTAAAATACCTACTGACATTATTCATTCCAAAGTCATACAGATAATACCAATTACAAATAGTAAAGAGTTCCACTCTAAACTTTGAGGAGTAAATACGATAGTAATTTGCGACAACAAAACCATAACAGTAAACCGAATAAACAAACAAGTGCATAAAGAAGAATTAAAATAAAACGATACCAACAACCATAAACAAGAACAGTTACAACAGTTAAACGACAGGCCTTCGGCCTAAAAACAACAAAAACAGTGTCTGATCCACCAGACAAAAACACAAACAACAACAACAACCAGCTCAAATTCTCAATCGATAACAGTAAATCTCCCAAAAATGATTCAAACTGTCCCAAATACCTGATTATAAGTAGAAGCAACAGCAACGACACTTTTTCTAACTTTGTCTCACCGTTTCTCCTTAAGAAAGTCATCGATAATGTGTGCAACGGCGAAGTTGACGAATGTAAGCCACTGCGTAACGGTACAATTCTTATCAAAACAAAAAATGTAGCACAAGCCAAACAACTTATTAAACTCACCTCTCTCACCAACGAAATACAACTAGAAGTAACAGAGCACTACTCAATCAACAGCTCCAAAGGTGTTATTTACTGCAACAACCTGAGAGACATTCCAGAAGACGAAATTGCTAATTATCTAAAAAAAGATAATAAAACTTTAAAGGAAACTGGACTTATTATAATAATTTTCGCCTCTCCAAACTTACCATCCGACACCAAAATTGGCTACCAAAAAGTTCTCGTACGACCATACATTCTTCTACCACTCAGATGCAAATAACTACGGCAGACGTGGACACCCAACTAAAGCCTGCAAAACCGTTAAACTCTGCCTAAACTGCGGCCTACCAGACCACGTCGACCTAGAAGCAATGGAACCATGTACCAACCTTCACTGTTGTATTAATTGCAGAGAAAACAACGTCCACAATTACCACCACAATCCTATCAATGACAATACTTTGGACTCCTCATCGTCAGGCGACGGTAAACTTTTAGCCTCTCCAAAGGCCACAAATTCTGTAAGAAAAATCCCACTAAAATCTAAACCCCCTCTAAAACCAATTATAAAAAAGGGGGCATATTAGAAAACTTAATATAATTTAGTATACTTTCTCAGACCGAGCTGTGCCTCAGTCGACCTATCCGCAGGACGTCTTGTAATAGCTAGATACTGCAGCAAAAGTAACCACTTATAAACACTTCAAGCCGATAGTAATCTGTGCAGCAGCTCGGTCAACATACTCTCCCACAACGTTGAGTGATGGGCGTGGTTTCTTCATTTGTTGTCATGCTATAACTCAACGCTACTAATTGATCAAATCCACACAATTTCTACACAATTTCCAATCTACTCCCCTTTATTACCTTTATAATGGTTCTTAAAATCTTAAAATGGAACTGCAATGGTTATTCTAACAATTATGATCAAATAAAAATTCTCATAAAAAATGATAATCCAAAAATCATCACCATCCAAGTAACACATTTTAACTCATTGTCTAATATTCCAACTCCCATCAAATATAAAATGTATACTTACAACTCCTCATCTGGTTCATCAGGAGGCATTGCCATCCTCATCTATTACTCTCTACAACACAAAAATGTTATCCTCCCTTAAGATTCGATTGGGGTAACTGTCTACCCAAAAATCAAGGTTAACGTTATCTGCTCATACATTCCCCAAAACATACGTAATGCATATGATAATCTCACACTTCCTTCGTTAATCTGTGGGGACTTTAACAGCTGGCACTCTTTATGGGGCTCGCCCACAAACAATCGTAGAGGAAACACAATTTTCATATTTTTAGCTCAATTGCCATTCTCCATCTTAAACTTCGGATCCCCCACTCACTTTAGCACCCATCATACCAGCACTCATATAGATCTCACCTTTGCTACAACTACCCTTGCGCTAGAATCAACATGGAAAATAGAATCTGATAACTTTTCCAGCGATCACTTCCCAATAATTATAAATCTTTTTGAACACTCCCCCTCCCTTCCTGCACTGTTCCAAAATTCAAAACTGATATTGAAAACTGGACGCTATATAAAGAAACCACAAATATCTATCACCTCCAAAGCCCTGTAATCACTAACTTAAACAAAGAATCAGCTAATATCATAGAAATTATCCGCAAATGCTCTAACATTTCTATCCCACAAAGAACAGCCAATCCACATCATAAACGTTCAGCCGAAACACGTCTATATTAAAAATCTGGAGTACCATTCGCACCTTTTGCGGATTACAACCGTACCACTCTTTGCACGCCATACACAGCGCCAACTCACAACACCCAATCACTGAAAGTTACCTTACAGCAGAAGAATTCGGCACTAAATGGTCGAACGATTCAAACGACATAAACTTGTCGACTACTTTTCGTTAACACAAACAAAATCTACTCCCTACCCCAATTCCCTATACACACTCTTCCCTAGCAAAAAGATTTGAAACCCCAATTACTCCACTCGAACTAAAATTCGCATTATTAAAATTAAAATGTAAAACTCCAGGTGTGGACAGAATCACCTCCCCAATGCTAAATTATCTTTAAACAGCAGTCACATCACGTCTTCTCTACCATTACACATCTTTACATTACATTACACATCACATTAACATCTTCAATAAATTCTAACTACGACAAAACTGAACTTAATAGCCATAGACCCATTTCGCTAAACCCTTGCTGCGCAAAACTCTAGATAAAATAATTTCTAACCGACTATGTTGCTTTGTGTCCCAAAACAAATCAATTAACAGTCGGCAAACCGGCTTCAAATCGGTGTCTTGATTTTCTGATAACGTCAGCCCTCTCCTCCAAAAACCACCTCACGATCATCTCACTTGACTTCACCAAAGCATTTGACAAGGTAGGAATCCACTCCGTCATAGATGAGTTACATTCATGGAAAATTGGCCCTAAAATCATCAACTAAGTCACTAGCTTCATGTCTAATAGAAAAATGATTGTATATGCAAACAACAACTTCTCTTCAGTTCTTCCTCAATTCAACGGCATTCCGCAAGACTCTCCCCTCTCCGTCATCCTGTTCTTTATCGGATACAACAAACTAAATAGATTAATCCTTAAACATAGACATTTCGACTTCTACGCCTACGCCGATGATTACCTCATTGTCCAAAAAAATAAACAAGTGTACCTCAATAAACATAAATCCATTAATAACAGAATTCCTCTCCTGGTGTGATTACTCGGGTGCAACTCTCTCGGTTTCAAAATGCAAACATTTGCGCATTTGAGGAGCTTTTAGATCTACTCCTATAAACAATATACTTTTCAATGCTAATTAAACCAATACTTCTCTCAAATGACTCTCCTTTAGCAGTACCCCTTAAAAAATACATCTAAATCTAAAAATCCAGCATAGAAAATTCCCTTTGCTCTCCACCGCTCCCTGCTACTTAACAGAAGTTTTGGCCTTCCAACCAAACCAATACTCTTAATCAAAAGCACATCCCCAGCCTTCACACTAAACCTCCACTCCTCTGTGATCAATACATATCTTCACTAACTTCCGAAGTCTTCCACACCACCTGTAATTTACCAAAAAGAATTCCTTCACCTTAAAGAATCCCTAAACTCTCATGTATTCGTATACACAGACGGTTCACAAGTCGGACTCCGGTTCCTCCTTCAGTTTAGTAATGAATAGAGCACATGATAAATTCCTCCTTCCCCACCACTGCTCGTCTTTCTCAACGGAAATCATAGCCATACACAAAGCAGTGCAGAGGGCCAAAGAAGCACAAACCTTCTTTGCTATTTGTACCGGCTCACTTTCTTGATTACAAGCTATAGCCAATACTTCCAATCAATCATATTACCCCCTAACAATCAGGCAGATTCTTGCGAAAAATTCACCAAAAATCTGAACCCCTGGCCACTGCAACATCACCGTCAACGAAGAAGCAGATAAAGCTGCTAAAGATGCATTCAAATTCCCTCTCATTTTCCAAGAAAACTACAATATAACTGATATCATAAAACACATCAAAACCCACTTTAAAGTAGAACTGAACTCACTCATTGCTTCCACTAATAACCACTACAAATTATACAACACTCCAAAAAACACCATTTACGATTACGGTTGACTACTACATCGTCGTTTACTCCAAAATATTATTCGGCTACGTCTCGGCCACACCAATCTTACCTACTCCCACCTTTTCGATTGTTTCAACTCTTCATCAAATATATGTAAATTCTGCAACTAGAATACACCTATCTCACCTATCTTAGCCACCTTGACCCTCCTACAATCCTCTTCAATCCTTCCAAAGATAATTTACCCAATTTACTCATTAGTTTTCTAAAAACATGCAACTTATTAAGCCAGTTGTGATATTATAATTATATAGATATTATTATTAAAAGTATTTTATAAGTTCTAATAGTACATTGCACATACCCACTATCATATAATATTACTATTAATTATATTGCTAAGTCTTTTAACTATTACTATTATCACTATTATTGTTAATATCTTGATTAGTAATTAAGACTAAGGCCTCGATGCTATAGCTTTGTTTAAGTTAATCTGTAAATTGACATTGCATTAAAATTGTCCATAAATAAATAAATAAAAACAAATAGTAACAAAAGAAAATAGACATGGAAACGTAAGGCACAGTACAAATAAATAACAAGACATATACTTACAAAAAAGGAAAAACAATCTTAGTACTAACTGTATCACGAAAAATAATTGTAAAATAATAGAAGACCTAGAAATAAAAATATAAATAATAAATGATGTTACAATATTATTGCAAAATCTAAAAGAAATATTAATCATATACAAATGTAATGAAACACAGGAATACAAAACATTGACGGGAAACTACGTTATAGAATTCTCAAATTGTACAGTAACAATAGAAAACAATATATATACAAATAACCAAGAAATGTATGTACAAAGGTTCAATGAAGGAATCGAGAAAAGTAAAGCATATAATTTTTCATTTAAAGAAATTATAAAACAAGAAATAATCAATCTAAAAGAAATCCAAGAATTTAGAACCCATAATATAATATCAAATTCAACCACAATTATGATGTTAATAATGCTAACCATAGCAATAGTAATCCTAGTTTGTAAAAATTATAAAACCAATAATAAAAGGATCCAGGAGAATCCCATAACAAGGGTAGGAGGAGTTACGTATCCACATACGAACCATCCAAAGGGCGAACAATACCCTCAAATGACCCTGAACAACTATGCTGACATAGACGAAATCAGCAAAGTCGTTCAGAAATATTTGGAAACTGAAACGGAATAAACAAAGTTGCCCAAGCATAAAAATTTTATCTAAGCGTCGACTTTGCTTCCGTCATTTATGCTTGCTCAGCGCAAACAACGTAAGAACGGCACTTGCATGTGCCTTATGAAATTTAGTTAAGTTAGTCTTAAGACGGAACCTGAATAAAGAACATGTTTGGCTCTTAAGAGTCTCCTTCGTGTTTTCATATTCATATTCATGTCAAAATTATTAAAATATGTAGACTAAACAAAGCGCTCGGGCGGGCAGGGCTTGTGCACACCGGGCAAATTTGTTGATTGCTCCCAACCTGGCGAGATGCCAGCAACGATCCCTGTAAATGAGAAAGTCAAGTGGACATGCAGCCTCCTCGCGGCGCCGCCTGGATAACCATAACAACAACCGTTGGTTTGGACCGTGGAGTAGAGATGGCGGCGGATGATCCCTACATATTAGGGCCTCAGGGAGATTACCGACATCGGAGTTTATGCGGTCCCCGCCCGAGGGGAAAATTGTGCATGGCCTTCCAGGAGGGTAACTTCCTAATCACTTAAACAAATCAGTAGTTCACTGACAACTACAAGCCTCGGATATGGACGGATTTAATGTTGACGACCTCAGCAAACGAAAAAAAAAATTATATTTGGTTCTGTATGTGGAATGTGAGGTCCTTAACAGACGTGGTCTGCATAAGCCGAAGAACTTGCGGGGGACCTGGATTGCTGCAAAGCGGACAATATCACAATCCAAGAAGTGGAGTAGGAATGAGCAAAAGGAGGATGAGAAACTGCAACCACTACTATAGCGATTGCTACAGGAAGGAAAGGCAACACTTATTTGGATGTGGATTTGTTGTTCAAGACAGACTTAGGCAAAAAGTCTTAAGCTTTAAATACATAAGCGAGCGCCTTATAACAATCCGCATCAAGTGTAAATTCGGCAATATTAGCCTGTTTTACGCTCAAGGCCCGACAGAAGAAAATGATGATGATAGTAGGGATGAATTTTATGATCTTCTAGAATGCGATCAATGCCCCAGCTCAACGTTAAAACCCCCAGATCAACGACCCGAAGGTCGTTCTAGGAGGTTTTAACGCACAGCTGAAGAATAAAGAAGTCTTTGCTATAGTGGTCGAAAAACACAGCCTGGACGACAACACATCCGAAAGCGAACTCAGGCTGGTGGACTTCGTCTCCAGACGGACCATAGCGAGTACGCGGTTCTCACACCTCAAAATCAATAAAGGGACCTGGAGGTCCCCTGATCAATCAACCGTCGGCCATATTAATCACATTGCGATCGATATCAGACACTCCTCCAGTATTCTCGATGTCCAAACCTTATGAGGAGCCAACATCTTGTCGGAACACTTCTTTGTTTTGTGTGTCTGTGTTTGTCAGTTGTGCTACATCTGTGTTTTTAATTTCCTCCGAATTATCCCATTTAATTTCTGTTATACTGCGCTCATGATTTCCCTTAGTATTGATTTGTAGACTCATTCCGGTACTTGTAAAGTGTTTGTTTGGTTTTTGATTTACAAATTTTAACTACAGAAGCTAAAGAAGCCCAGTGTTGCGGTAAAAAACATATGGCAAATTATAGAGGTTGCCCTGTGTACAAGGAGATGACAATTCGTCTCAACTCTCTTTTTCTCTCTCAACAAGTGCCCTTGGAGAAGGGAAGTGCGGGGCTACGGATACGAAGTGTTGATTATAGCTGATGGTGTACAATCAACCCTTTTTCAACACTTTGACATTTCTTTTTGTGTTCGTTCGGTTTTTTCGCCTTTACTTCATTCGTTCCTTCATGTTTTGTAAACAAAATTACGAAATAGGTAAGAGTAGTGTGGTCAAAGGAAGCTACTCAATTAAAAAAAAAAATGCAAGATTATGAATTATTATTGCATGTAAAGTACAACGAAAATGTAAAGAACTGTCAAAAAGATTGAAAGCTACTGAAGATAATGTAATAACTCAGATCAAGACCAAAGAGGAATTAACGATTACTTGAGAGAGTTATTTTGCTAAGTATAGTACCCGTCTCACATGCGATGGGACAGATCCAAAAAGACAGAAAATGGCTACCATATGAATTGAGTGAAAATTCGATTTCAAACCGCGTCAAATTCGCAGTGTCATTGCTTACCAAGCAAAAAAGGAGACTTTTCTTTGGTGTATTGTGACCGGTGATGAAAGGGGGATTTACTATAATAATCCCAAGTGCAAAAAGTCATGGGTTAACCCAAGAGAGCCATCCACATCGACACCGAAGTCGAATATTCATAGTCATAAGGCCGTGCTATATATATGGTGGGATCAGCAAGGAGTAGAGTATTACAAACTTCAAAAACCGAACTAAATTGTTACTGCGGATATGTACCAACGTCAGTTAAACCAGTTGAATTACGCATTGTGCCTAAAAAGGCCAGCAATAGCGAGCAAGAGACACAAAGTCCAATTATATAATATTATACCAATTTTTCTCAAAACAATACCTTTTTTCAATAGAAAAATGACCAGAATTAATGCGAGTTCCTAATAGTTACTAAAATATTACTATTTTGGAGCAGCCCTATGTGCTTTACACTGAATCGTTTTAAGGACTAGCATAGTTGCCTTCCAAGCAACTCCTGGATGTTGTTGTTGTTCTTCGTTGGCACTTGTGACTGTTGTTGTTGTTCGTTGGCACTTGTGAATATTGTTGTGGTTTCTCCGATACTTAAGAACACCCGATTTATACTGTGCTGTATTTGTAGTTTAAGACAAGTGACTATTTTTTAAGTTGTACCGTTTTACTGTTCTCTTGTTTGGCTTTGCATAATTATGCTTATTAACTCACTTTAATACGTTTTTTTTAGTTCAGTTTTAGAATTTTAAATGTTAGTACAAGTTTTTCTAATTGCTTTTTACTTAATGGTTGTTCACTAGAACGTGTGTCTTAATAGGCTTCTAGCGTCAAACAAGTGAAGTAAAGTGAAGCAACTAAGTGCGCGTGCTATAAGTGAAACTTCAATAGGCATGAGTGAGACATAGTATATAGTATACAACTAATAAATAAACAAAGCTGCCTAGAGAAAAGAGCCAAAATTAAAAAGAGAAAGTCTAATACTTAGAATTATAATACTAATAACTATAATAATACAACAATAATTATACTAACAATAATTATACTAAAAATAATTTATCGAAGCTAACTGCCAATAGAACCAAAGATCTAGAGAAAATTAAAACAGCAAAATACATACCCTCTGTCTTGAGGTCACAATTCGACTGAGTCGGGCTCTTGTCGCTTGCTTGATTATATTTATTTTGACACAGCCTTGCGGCCAAATCTATAGTCGATTCTTCTTTGGTGTCGCGACAGTCGAAGATTTTGTCCATACTCGAGTAGACCGAACCTCGTGTGTCACGACACATGAGCGAGCCAACATGCCAACACCTGCGAGCACAGCCCAGCTTATCTCTGTTTTTCGCTTTCTTTCCTCTTTTTCTTTCTTTCCATCGCTGAATAGAGTGCACACAAAAAAATGTATACGTCTGCAGTGTATTCCTTCTCTGTTTCTCTTCCATATTTTTCTTCCATCTCTGTCGTAGTAGCCGTCACGGCGTAAATTTTTACTGCCAATGCGCCCTTAGAAGTTTCACTATAAAAAAAAAATTCATATCAAAAAGAAAATTCCTACAATATTGTTTAATCTTTATATATCAAAATCGATGTTTGTTTGTTTGTTTGTATAGGGTTCAACCCTATGAAAACCGACAGCGTTTGAGCGAGCACCATGAAGATTGGTACATAGATGAATGTCATCTTGGAGAATGTTTATGGCTAAATTTGGTGCAAAAAATAGTCGTATTCGATAAATATTTAGACCAACTCAATTTTCAGATGAGGTTTCTCAAACTGTACAGATACAAATAAAACACAAAAACAAAGTAGCCTCTAAGAATTGAGTGTGCCGGCGGTGCTGCTCAAACTGTGTAAGGCGAAATGTTCAAATATTCGAATGAAAATACTATTAAAAAATGAAGAGTAGGAAATGCCACCCAAAAAATCAAACATCGGAAGGCCAACAAGAAAACAGCAGCAGTAGACAGATCGAGGAAAGGCATCAACTCGTCGGAGCTCTGCTAGTAAATAATGAAAAAGAAATATTTTAATTTCACGTAATCTGTGAAAGCTCTTATTTGTTGTTTCCTTCAATCTGCACTGCTGGTCGCTCTGACATGAGTGACCAGGCGGAGCACAGTGCCACTATAACATAGCCTTCCTACCATTGCCAACATGCCTGGTTCTTTTCGGCGCCCTCATCAAGTAACCGTATAAAAAAGAAGAGTAAACCATGTTCGTCCAAACGGACAAATATTAAAAAAGTTAGCAGAAAACAACTTTTTGATACAAATCGATTCGCACCACTTAGTAGCGATTCTGACGCTTCTGACATGGAGCTTTCAAGTGTGTACCAGTAAAAGCGAAACTCCTTCACTGGAGACGGTTATCGCCAACGAAACCGCTGCTTCGACCAGTTGGCCCGAGACCACTACTCATACTCCTATTATCAATAATCGAGCTGATTCAACGATTCATAACAAATCTCCGAAGCCACCACCCATTTTCATTGTCGACATCACAAACATTAACTGCAACCGAGCCCAAATCATACATGCTAAAAGCATCTTCTAAAGAGGGTCTTAGAATGCCGCTCTCCACCAGTGATATCTATAGTAGTATTATACGATATATTGATCTGCTGAACATTACGTTCCATTCGTATCAGTTAAAAGTTGAAAGGGCATACAGGATGGTTATTCCCGGCCTTCACAACTTAACCCTCGCCGAGAACATTAAACGAGAATTTGCCAATAAAAGTCATTCTGAACGCAACGTGCACAACCCAAAAATCAGAGCTGATGGTCATCCGCTCAACCTGTTTTTATTGACCTTGAGCCCAACGCTAGCAACAGAGGGGTTTACGATATAAGGAGACTTTAACTTCAAATAGGTAAAATCGAGCCACCTCATCCGTTCAAAGATGTACCTCAATGCCATCTCTGAAAGGATTTCTCGTAAACTAAGGGGTACTGTCGCAAACAATTTAAGTGCGTCAAATGTGGCTAAGCTCACGCCACAACTTCTTGCACCAAAACATCTGATGAGCCTCCTAAATGTGCACTTTGCGGCGAGGAGCACACTGCGAATTATAAAGGCTGCATTAAATAAAAAGAAGCGATTTCCAGGAGAGTCCCGGCAAACCGCCCTACGCCTCTGAACACCTGAGCTCTCTGGCCACAATTCTGTGCCAAACAAGATTGTTGATGGGGTGTCTAAGCCGATATATTTAAGAAATCTATGTATCACCAACCGGCACAACAGAAACTCCTACGTGAACAGCAGAAGCTACATCAGCAACAACAGAAAGCAGTGTCACTACCCATTTAATCTCACTCCGAGCCAAAACAGCTACCAAGCAA
This sequence comes from Cacoxenus indagator, assembly GCA_035041755.1. Lineage (NCBI taxonomy): Eukaryota > Metazoa > Arthropoda > Insecta > Diptera > Drosophilidae > Cacoxenus > Cacoxenus indagator. The sequence goes on from JAWNKX010001092.1 coordinate 533,086, forward strand.
GACATCTCTAACTAGGGTCGTCAAAAATCTCATCCGTTAAGTATTGAACGTCAAATCGCATTCCCTTACCCAGTTGGCAACAAACAAACGAATTGTAATCATTACCTCTCTCCCAGCATAACAATACCCAATTATTCTCATCTTCTGAACAGGTCGTTCAACTGTCGGTTGTAGTCTCCCGCCTAGACAGTCTTAACAAGAAATTTGATAGCCTGATTGAGATGCAGACCAAGATGGTGGAAATGCTCGCCGCTATATTGTCTAAAAAATTAGCAGACTACACATGAACCTCGCCATATGGAACGCTGACGGAGTCCTTAATCATAAAAATGAATTAGAAGTGTTCATGGCGGTCAACTCCATTGACGTCATGCTCATATCCGAAACGCATTAGAACATACTTCAAAATTCAGGGATATGAAATATATTCAGCTAATCATCCGGATGATAACCTTATAGGAGGGGGAGCCGCGCTACTCATCCGGTCATCCCACAGCTACCACCCGCTGGAAACCATCGGAACTGACTCCATTTAAAGTGCCTCTTTCAGGATCCACACAATTCAAGGGACCCCATATATCAAAGCAGCAGTTCACTACCTTCTTCAATCAACTCGGACCTAAATTCTTAATCGTAGGGGATTGGAACGCCGAACATCGACTTTGGGGTCCAGACTCGCCACCCCAAAAGGCAATAAACTTTACAAGAATATAATAAACCCTTCCAGAGCGGTTCTCGCCACCGGAGCACCCACTTTTTACCCATACGATTCCTCAAGGTCGCCCGACCCAGTAGACTTTGCTGTCTACAATGGCATTCATCAAACAGCTCTGGCCATTGCTGAGTCCTTTGACATTAGCTAAGACCACATCCCACTATTTATTAAACTTGCATTGATTCCAGGTAGCATCGTATGCCGACCCAGACTACTCCCACCCCACGCTAACATAACGGTCTTTCATCAGCGTCTAAACGAACGTCCTCAACCTCAATATGGAAATCAATTCGGACAAGGATATAGATGATGCCGTATCCTGTTCACCAAAAACATACACGAGTCCGCCGAATTAGCCTTTTCACACCGATTTAACTCGGACGATACAAGAGTCCTCTTCAACTCTGCGTCTCTGAACGAAGCTGCGGAGATATTGTGCAGCTACTTAGATAGATTCCACTCGTGGGCCAGGCGCTGGAACAAAGCCATAAACTCTGAGAAATCAGCTTACTTCACCTTCACATTCCGGCAAGGTGTCTGTCCGGTTGTGATTTACAACACAAAACTCTTTCCGCAAACGGAGCAAATCTGGTATCTCGGTCTGATTCTGGACAAGCGTCTTACCTGGCGTGCACACACAAACGTAGTTACAGCGCGGTGCTACCAAGAAACTAGAGTGGCTCCTCCGCTAGTACTTTATGCTGTATATTAGATCTAATATTTTTATATTATGTTTAATTTAATAAATAAATAAATATATACATATGTATAAATATTTATCTTTTAATTTTACTGGTATTGCAGAACAACTTCTATTAAATTAAAAGAAAAGAACAAAAACGAATAACTTAGCGAAGAGTGGACTTACTTGTTGGATTTAAATTAATTGAGATTACGTCCCAAATTTTTTCAATAACACACAAAGAGCAATTTAAAAGAATTTGCAGAATCACTCCCTCACGGTCCATGAATGAGCTTATATGCTCCTCTGAGCGTTTGGTGTGCGTACTTGCATGGCTTTGTTTTTGAGCATAAAGGTAAGCAATAAGCTCAACAATCAGCTTAATGATCTTTCTGCAAGGTCGACAGGATACAGTCTCCGTAGCCTTCTCCGTCTACGCGTCTTGAGAAGGAGTTTAGCTAGACGATTTAGATGATATTTTTTGGTTCCCAATTGTGGGAACATTTAAATACCTTTCTAGGTTCTATTTTCACTCTTAAGAAGGGGCGGCAGAGAGTTTTCGGAGGACATTGGCTGGAAGGACTCTGATCTTAGCAAGGTGCAACTAGCAGCAAAGCCATAGACTTGCATTCCATATGGCAATGCAGGTTCAATTATTGCCTTGTATATGCTGATCTTGTTTTGCAAGCGCAGCTTGTTTCTGCCGTTGAGAAGCCAGCCGAGTTTGGCTATCCTGCCGCTAATAGATTTTGCCATTCTGTTGATATGGGTCTTGAAAGTGAGTCACCTATATAGGTAGATACCCAGATATTTATCCCCCCTTGCTGGTCTAGCAGCTATCCCTGGAGATAGACTCCCAGACAGTCATCCATATGCAGTGAACATTCCAGCGTTTTTCCCAAAGCTCAAAATCTCGAAGATACAGCTGAAGAATATCGGTAGCATTATACACACAATTGTCCTTCGCCAGGATATCATGATTTCAATTTATACATATTTCATAAGTAAGTTAATACAAGTAGAGTTATTACAAAAATACTAAATTAGTAAAAAGCACCCCAGGCATTTTTAAAATAAAAAAACTTTTTTATTTCAAAATAATTTTTTAGTTTTTTAAACTATATTTAGGGTCTTCACGAAACGTCGTAAATGTGTTGTATATGTTATAAATGTCATATTTTTATAACGGCGTCAAAATACAAAAAAAAATTTAACAATGTCATAAAGTAATCACACAATTGAATGTGATAAACTGTTAACTCTGTGTGTTGACAACATTATTGTGAAGTTTTATATTTATTGTGAGCAAGATTGCTCAATCAATATGGTAATTGTGATAAAAGAAATAACAGAGGTAAGTTGCAAAGTGCTTCTGTTAAGAATTTAATTTAATTAACAATTTGTGGCATTTTCTGTAGTTATTTCAATGAATTTCCCCTTTTTATTTGTTTTCGGCATTTTCAAATGTGTGTACAGGACAAGAGCTGATATGAACAGTTTACTTTTTTTTGCCGATCAGGGCAGAGACACCCCATTAGGTATGTAGCTACTACTTTATTATAATTATATACAGAATTATGTACACATATTAATCTTAAGATTGTGAATAAAATGAAATGAAAATTAAATCTTCAAAAGTTTGTTTTGGGTTATTTGTATTTTTTTCGATAGGTTTGCGCACAATCACATCAGATTACCGATCCATAGACCATAACTGGCACAAATATGGATTTATAAATTTTAAATATATTGTGTAAGGATAGGTGCTACTTACGGTTTATGAACGGGTATAGAATTATAATTGTTTTGTTGACTTTATCAATTGTTTTGCTTATATGAAGATTAAAGATTTGTAAAGGAAGAGTCCTAGATATCGTACACCAGATTCCCATGGTATTCACAGGTTGTCAATGACAAGGTTAGCGTTGGGTAAAAAGCAAGGCTCGCACTTTCTTGTAAATAAAATGGAATTAGTTTTATTGCAATTTAGTTTGGTTTTCCTTTTTCTGTAATAAGCAGCTACAACATCTAAAGCATTTCGTAAGTTTCTATGTATAGCTACAAAAGTATTGGATACGCAGTAAACGGCCGTATCATCTGCAAACATGGATATGACACAGTTTTCAAAATATGGAATATACATATCATATGTAAATGTGTTGTATAGAGTGGGTCCAAGGACAGAACCTTGAAGAACGCCCGCACATACAGGTGTGAGATTTGATTGTGTCCCGTTTACAACAGTATAAAAATACCTATCAGCAAGGAAGGATTGACTATTTTGTGTTAGGTATAAAGGAGTGCCAATGGACATAAACCTGTGGATTATTCCCTTATGCTGTGTCAAAAGCAGCTTCAATGTCAAGAGTGACCATATCAACAGACATTTTATTTTGAAGGTTATGCTTAACAAACCTCTAGTTTGAGAAGTGGTTGGATGCACCTAAGTTGGGCTCTGAATCCATATTGGTCAATAGGAAAGATATGATTTGCATCCCAGTGAAAAGGATGCCTAACATTTATAATTTTTTTTTTTTTTTTATTATTTCCCATATGTCGTGTACATATGTCTTTATTTTTTATTAAGACTATTAGTACGTGGTTTAAAAGTTATTTCTGGGTTGTAACTAATTTATGTGAGCAGATCACAAAAGTTTTTTATTTTTGTAAGGATGTAGGGGAAAAAAATCAAAATAGTAACAAAAATAATATACATTTAAATTAAATTAATACAATTATAGAGCAAAATATAGTAAAGTAAACATAAATGTAATAAAAATATAAAATACAAAAATAAACACATTAAACAAAAATAAAGAAAAAAAAAAGTGATATTGAGATATATATATATATAATTTCGAATTTATTCAACCAGATCCACTGGCCTTGTCCTCTGTAACCTGCGTCTGCATTGTAGTTCCTGTATTGGTAGTAGGTTGACACCAACATTTGGGTGTTGGGTAAGCTTGGTCTGGTAGATACGACTTATTTTTGTAATCTCCTCTGTTACTGTTGGAATATTAAGATCACGATGCAGATCATTGTTAGTTATATACCACCCAGCATTGGTGATCATGCGAATTATTTTTGATTGTTGTCTTTGTATTATGTCTGTATTTGATTTTTTGGCCGTTCCCCAGATTTGTGCTCCGTACGTCCAGATTGGTCTTATAATAGCTTTGTAGATCAGTATTTTGTTTTCTAATGTTAACTTTGATTTGAGCAGCCAATATAATTGACTAATCCTCAGCTTGATTTGATCCCGTTTTTTAAGTATATGGTATTTCCAGTTGAGTTTGTTATCAATATATAATCCTAGGTATTTGACTACATTTTCAATTTTTACGTCAGCTCCGTTAATCGTTATACGAGGTGGTGTGAATTTAGTTTTAGTTGTATATATAAAATGTACTGTTTTGGTATTATTTACTTTTATTTGCCACTTTTCAAACCACCTTAGGGTAGTATCCAGATGCTGTTGTAGTTTGGATGTTGCTATGTTCACTTGTCTATGTGCGCTAAGTATTATAGTGTCATCAGCAAATGTGGCCGCTGTAAAGATAGTGTATAATAACGGTCCTAGTACACTTCCTTGTGGTACGCCTGTTTTGATTTTTCTTAATGTGGAATATTCATCTAAGTACTTAACGAAAAAATGTCTTTCTGTGATATAGTGTACTAATATCTGTAGTACGTTATGCGGGAATATGCGGGGAAATATATTGCGCAATTTTCTGATTAGTCCTTTGTGCCAAACTTTGTCGAATGCCTTTTCTACATCTAGAAAAACTCCTATACAGAACTTTTTGTTGTCAAGATCGTTTAAAATTTTATGAGTCACACGATGGATTTGTTGTATGGTCGAGTGTTTTCGTCGAAAGCCAAATTGGTGGTCAGGTATTATATGTTTGCGTTCTATAATAGGTAACAGTCGCTGGCACAGGAGCTTCTCGAATATTCTTGACAGCAGTGGAAGTAAGCTAATTGGTCTATATGATGCTGGATTATATACGTCTTTACCAGGTTTTGGAATTGCAATGACTTCAGCCACTTTCCATACTTTAGGAAAGTAATTTAGTCGAATTATCGCGTTGAAAATATTGCGTATGTATACCACTGGTTGAAGTGGTAGCTCCCTTAAAAGTTTTCCGTCAATTTTGTCATACCCGGGTGCTTTTTTGGGCTTTATGTCGTGCTGTATACATTTGAGTATTTCATTTGTGCATATTTTTTTTAGGCGTGTTGGCTGGGGAGTGACTGTCGAGTTTATATGACAGTTATCTTCGTTGATAGTTTCATCAGCAAATATTTTTTCATAATAATTCGCTAGAACTGTCGCCTTGTCTAGGTTCGTTACTGCCCATGATCCATTGTCCATTTTTATAGGTGCCTGGTGTATTGTTTTATTTGTCAGTTTTTTTGTAGCTTTCCACAGGGAGTAGTCGGTAAAGCTTGTCGGAGTTAGCCTCTGTAAATACTTCGTGATTTCATAATTTTTCTGATTTTGGAGATATTTTTTAATTTCTTTAGTTGCCTTGTTATATTTACTTTTCGCATCGGGGGATCTGCAAATGGTCCATGCTTTTTTCAGTTTTCGTTTTGTGCATATCAATTTGCGAAGCGTAGGGGGTGTGTATCGCTTTTCATGGTGTATTATCTTGTCCGGAGTTGCTTGCAATACTGCCTTCTCAATGGTATCGTTTAGTTGGACTATAGCTGATTCTACGTTGTCGGGTGATCTCAGTGGAATGCTTGTATTTAAGTTTGTGTTAATGTAGTCTCGATAGGTATCCCAGTCAGTTTTGTTGTTGTGCCATAGTTTGGACTTGGTTGTGTTCACTTCAGTTGAATTAAGTTCGAGTAGTATAGGTGTATGGTCTGACGATAGTTCCAGTCTTGATGTTATGACACATTTATTTAAGTCTATGTCTTTGAGTATATAAAAGTCAATGAGGTCTGGCTTTTTATTTTTGTCTGTTGGCCAATGCGTGGGTTCGCCAGTACTAAGATGTTTAGCTTTTGCTAACAGCAGTGCACCCTGTAGGTTTTTACCTTTCTTGTTTGATATTCTGGAGCCCCAGTCTGTATGCTTCGCATTGTAGTCGCCTGCAGCTATAAAACGGTGTCCGAGAGTTTTTAAGAAATCAAGGTATTGCGACTGGGAGATATTGTGCTTTGGTGGGCTGTACACGGCTGTTATTCTTAGTGGTCCGGATGAGTCGAAGATTTGTATGCTTGTCGACTGGATATAGGTTTATTGGAATGGAAGCAGTACGTTATGTTTAATGTTTTGTTTAATAATGATAGCAGTCCCACCGTGTCCTGTACCGTCGGGATGGCTTGTGTGGTACATCTTGTATCCACTTATGTTCATGTGCTGGCTACTTGTATAGTGTGTTTCCGATATCAAAGCAATGTCAGTGTAGTTGTTGTGTAGGAAAAGCTGTAGTTCATTCAGGTGATTTTTTAATCCGTTTGCATTCCAAGTTAAATTCTTTATTTTAGTGTCCATTCTTGTTGTCGAGTTTTGTCAATAGTACTGTTATGATGTTCATCATATTACTCATTTGTTGCGCTAGTTGTTTTATTATATCTTTTATTTCCGCTAAATCTTTTGAAAATTCGGTCTTTTTTTCTGTGTTTTCACTAGTCTCGTTTTTGTTGGATTCGTTTTTGTTGCTTTCGTTTTTGTTGTGTTCCTCATCTTTTTGTTGAGGTTGTAACTGATTTGTGGGGTTTCTACGGTTACTGGCTGCTGTTTGGGCGTACGTTATTCCAATTTTGACTTTGTTTGATGTCTGTTCTACTACCTGATGGTCATCTTTTTTATCGTCTTTCTCTTTTAGTGAGGGAAATCTTTTAATTTTTAGATGTTTGTATACGTCACATCCCTTATAGTTGGCTGTGTGTGAGCCGCCACAAAGAGCGCATTTAATTTGATCTGCACTTATTAGTTTGCAGTCAATAGTTTTGTGCTTGCCAGCGCATTTCACGCAGATCGGGTCTTTGGTGCAGAAATTTCGTGTATGACCATATTTTTGGCAGTTTGAGCACTGAGCTACCGTGCGTTTGTGGTGTGGTGGCTCAAATATGACTTTGGTACATAGGAGTGTTGTAATATTAAAGATTTCTCTATTATTTGCTTTGGCTTTTAGTTCAATGAAAAATAGCGGCAGTGGTTTCTTTGTCAGTTTTTGTTGTACGTTGTGTATATTAATAACGTCGTGGCCTAGTTCCGATAGCTCGCTCCTAATTCCTAAGTACTGTTTTGAATCCCCGCTCCTCTTTCGGCTTAAAGGTGTAGTATTTAGTTTTGTTTTCCCTGAGCATATTATGTTTTTCAGAGCTTTGTTTAGTACGTTAATTTGTTCTACGTCCTGTACGTATATTGGTGGTGGCTTGTGTATTTTAGTAGGTGGTCGAGGTTGATTTGGCGCATTAGAATTTGCTTCTGTACCACTGCCGTCTTCAGCCGTTTCGTCTGGTGAGAGGAGTTCGAACCTGTTATTAGTGTTAGGCGCGTTCAGCCAGTACTTTTGCAGTGTTGTTTGTGTTGCCGTTTGTGTTTGAGTTTTTTTCCTACTTTTTTTACTATTGCTATTTTGTTCGGAAGTGTTGTTGGGAGAGAGCTTACTACGGTTGCGTTTTATTTTTGACTCTTGTGGGTTTTGATTGGTTGAAGTTTGTACTTGCGTGTTTGATGACTTTTCTCTGATCAATGTTGTTGCCGAAGAGAGGGAGCATATTGGCATTGTAGCTGAGAAAGATGACGTGGTGGTGGTTGTAATTAGTGAGATAGCAGCTGATGTCTGCGTTGTGGTTGTTGTTGTTGTTGTTGGTTGGAACGAGGAGAGTGGCGTCGTTGGTGAAGCGCATTGTGCACTCCACGGCAGAGGCTGCATATTACCTGCTGCCATGGAACAGCTGACAGTTAGTTGAGTGGTAGAGCGAGAGGCTGCTTTTGTTGGGATTGATGATCCATTATTGTTTTCTCTTTGTGAGGGTGTAGCTGTTTGTTGTATTGCGGGAGAGCAAGAACGCGCTCTCTCGAAATTAACGGGAAGTGAGGCTTGGTGTGAGTCACTGATGTTGATGCTGTTGTTTGAACCGCTTGTTGATGTGCCAAGGTATTCGTTGTTGTTACTTATGCGGACAGCTGTTTGAGCGTGGGGTACGCTCATGCTGTTCCTTGATGGATGATTTTGTTTTTGCGAGCTGCCCGCAGTCGGGGGACTGCGTTCAACAGGCATTTTGAGATAAGAACAATTGATTATCTTGTCTCTTGATTTAGTTTTTTGTGTTGTTAAATTCGGAAAGCGAAAGGAGACGACTAGTCGACTTGACAGAGATTGAGAAAAAGCCTGAGGTCAGTTCTGTTCCAATAGTCTCATGGTACGCACGCGCTACATGCACAATTTAAATAGAGCAACCCACGCTACGCGTTCAATTTGTAAAGTTAGATTTAAATAAATATAGTAAAAAACTAAACCAAGTGCCGATTCTTACTTTTTATAAGTCACCAATCGAGTGTCGGTGTGTTTTCTAAATTTCAGCAGCTACCTACCATCGACGCCCGCCGATTTGCTCCGTCACCGAACATAACCCACAATCAGTCTACCCCATAAGCAGGGATATTTTACCCTACCTAAGCTGAGGCATGCATTGAATATTCGAGTATGATATTTAACTGTTTTTTTTTTTGTGGTTTGTACATGTATGTTTGGAATATAGTCCACACCTGGCGATTGGTTGATTTGAAGCGATTGTATAACACACTACATCAGAAGTTGTAATTAGTGGAAAGCTCTAGGTCTGCTCTGGAGTAGAATTGGTCGAACTTATAGAGTTATTGACTAAAGATATAGTACTGGCATCAGATAGGGCTCGAGTAGGTTTGTGCTTTTCCTCGGAAACTTTACTTAATGTGTTGGCTTTTTGTTCACAGGTCCTACATGATTCATTAAGGTTTGTCTAGTTTAGCAAGTATATTGTTCCAGGAGTTGTTGTTGTGGATAAGTAATTGAGAACTAATAAGAAGGTTAAAATGTGAAAGTCCTGCTTTGAGGATTGGGAATCGTGTTCTGTACAATTACCGTCGCGTAATATTATGGATTTTGAACATTTCAAGAACATAATTTAGGATTTCGTCAACTTGTTATGTGGTTGGCTGCAAGTTAATATCAAGAGTTTTATGAAAATTATTGGTAATTTGGCGATTAAAAAGCTTCCAGTTTGCCTTAGCGAAATCTAGGAATGTTTTCTTTTCAGGTGGACGTTAAAAGTGACACTTACTATCACTGGTAGATAATCAGACGATAAATCATTAGAGATGAGAGGAGTAGATAACATGTTTCTTTGAGTTTTTTTTTTATTTTTACATTGACTAAATAGGTACGCAAAACCACACACTGATCTCACATGGGGCAGGCCCAAGTGCCATCAAAATGCACCCAGTCACATAGTCTCAGGGCTCAGCTGGTGTTAATTACTAATTTCTTTAGTGAACATGCGATACCAAAGCTAATGTCTACATAATAAATATTTGGCTACAGATAAAAACATCATCAGCCTCTAACAAATAAGTATGCAATATTAAACTAAAGCTAAGACTTAATTTAGAATTCTATACCTAAAATTATATAGACGATTCAAACAAAAATTTGGATTACAAGTTTAGAAAGTAAGTTATGCATTAATTCAATGACGCCAACAATTTAGATTTGGAAATTTCAGAGTTTAGAACATCAGGGAGAAGCAAAGTCTCAACGAAAACAATAATGTCAGAACTAAAAGAAAAACTTCTAAGATAAAATGAAGAAAATTTACACCTTAGCCTAGCTCTCTAATACTTTGAAAGTGTAGTGGAAGAAGCAGAAGATGAAACTGAAGCAGTGACTGGTAAGGTAACCTTCAAAGGCCTAGTTTTTTTCCATGGACCATCAAACGGGCAGGCCAGAAATTAGCGTCACAAATGACAGAAAACTCTTCAATAGAAACTGAAAGCTTGAAAGAAGAGCCTATCTCTAGGGCTCGAAAAATTAAAGTTTTGAATATTAATATTCGAAAGGTTGCATGCTTTTGACGATATATAGCGCGCAACGTCGTCACAGGTTGTCTCCTTATCCAACCGGGAAATAAAAACATGTTTACGAGGATGCAGCACCTTCAAAGTACATGGCAATGGAGTAGTGGCAGTGTTAGACTGCGAAGAACTCTTAGGGGGTGGCAAAGTACAGCACAAAATAGAGACTTTAGTAGAAGATGGAGGAGAAGTTACAGTAGTAGGACATGGAATAGAGGAAGACAAACAAGTAGTGGAGGGAAAGTTGAAGGCGAGAGATGAAGAACTTGTAGAGAGGGTAATGGTAGAAAGAGCTACTGGATATGGTACGGGATGAGACGATTGGGTAGATATAGAAGAAAGTATAGAAGAATAAGTGGGTAAAGGTTGGGAGGAAGGAGAAAAAATTGGAGAAGTTGAAGCTGAAGTCACAGTATTAGGACATGGAATAGAGGAAGACGAACAAGTAGTGGGGGGAAAGTTGGAAGCAACAGATGAAGTACTAGTAGAGGGGATAATGGTTGAAGGAGCTAATGGAATTGGAGGGGGATGGGACGATTGGGCAGATAAGAAAGTTCAGAAGTGTAAGTGGGTAATGGTTGGGAAGCAATAGAATAAGTTGGTGGGGAATGACAAGAAAGAGGTTAAGGAGACGAAAAAGGAAAATGTGGCGCTGTGGTAGGCGCAAGATTGTGAGGGGAAATGTACCACTACTTGCAGATAAATGAGCCTCTTATTAGTTAAAGATAACTAATTCGATGGACGGAGGACCCACTCCAGTTTCTTGAGCTTTTGATAGCAGCGCGCTGTAACTACCTTAATGTGTGCACGCCAGGTAAGACGCTTATCCAGGATCAAACCGAGATACCGGATTTGCTCCATTTGCGGAATGATTCTTGTGTTGTAAGTCACAACCGGACAGACGCCTTGCCTTAATGTGAAGGTACAGTGAGCTGATTTCTCAGAGTTTATGGCTATATTCCAACGCCTGGCCCATGAGTGGAATCTATCCAGGTAACTGGACAATTTCTCCGCAGCTTCGTTCAGAGAGGCAGAGTTGAAAATAACTGCCGTATCGTCCTCGTAAGTAGCAATAATCGAATGCTCATCTCTAGTTGTAGGCATATCAGAGGTATAAAAGGAGTAGAGGACCGGAGCTAAGACACTCCCCTGCGGGACACCGGCTCTCATGTGCCTGAAGGTGGAAATTTTGTCTCTTACCGCTACAGAGAAGGTTCGTCGTTGAAGAAAGCTTCGCATTAGTAAAAACTGTTTGCCAGGCAGGAGTAATTTTAATTTATGCAGAAGTCCATCGATCCATAGCCTATCGAATGCTTGTTTGACATCTAGGAAGACTGCAGAGGAATACTGTTTCATTTCAAACGCAATAAGTATGTGATTAACGACTCGATGCAGTTGTTCGGGAGTGCCATGCTGTGATCTAAATCCAAATTGGTGATCAGGAATGGCTTCTTGAACACCCCGTACTGCCAAGAATCTACTCAAAAATAATCTTTCAAAAATGTTTTAAAAAGTTGGAAGCAGGCTTATGGGCCTATATGATGTGACACGGTTCTCCGGAGTACCAGGTTTTGGTATCATGGATATTGTTGCACACTTCCACTGTGTGGGAAAATGGCAGATCCACAGCATGCTGTTGAACAGCAACGTCAGGAACAACACTCCCTTCCAAGGGAGTGCTTTCACCGCCTTGTTGTCAATATGGTAATGTCCGGGGCTCTTCTTAGATTTCAGTCTCTGAATTTGAGTCACAACCTCTTCAGGGGTGACATGTTTAGTTGGACTGTGGTCTAATATACATCTCCATCATCCTGTTTCGTCAACGTCTCCAGGGTCAGCCAGGCTAAAAGGTTTGAACCGGCCCTCCCACTCATAAGCAAATGCTTCTGCTTCCTCGGCCTCCGTACGCAGCCACTGGTTTAGAGGCCCATGGATTGGAGCATGTCTGTGAGGCTGTTGTTTAATGCACTTGGTGGCACGCCACAGATTGAAGGCAGACTTTTTCATTGGATCCGCATTAGCCAACAGATTGTTGAAATGTTCCGATCGCACAGCTTGCATTACATTTCTCAGTTCTCGGGCAGCTCTCCTCCATGCAGCCTTGTCAAATTCATTCCGTGATCTCATATAGCGACGTCGTAGCCTGCGTTTATATCTCACCAACTCCATAACATCAGGTTTTAGGAGAGCCTGAGGTGGGTTGGGTGAACAAGGGAATTGGTATGATAAGGGTAATTCGGCGGACTCATGAATGTTCTTGGTGAACAGGTCAACCGAATCAACTATATCCTTGTACGAATTGATTTCCATATTGAGGTTGATCCGTTCGTTTAGACACTGATGAAAGACCGTTATGTTAGAGTGGGGAGGCAGCAGTCTGGACCGGCATACGATGCTATCTGGAATCAATCCAAGTTTAATAAATAATGTGGTCTGAGCTAAGGTCAAATGACTCCGCAATGTCCAGAGCTGTTGGATGAATGCCATTGTATATAGCAAAGTCTACTGCGTCGGGCGACCTTTAGGAATCGTATGGGTAAATGGTGGGTGCTCCGGTGGCGAGAACCTCTCTGGAAGAGTTTATTATACTCTTGTGAAGTTGATTGCCTCTTGGGGTGGCAAGTCTGGACCCCCAAGGTCGATGTTTGGCGTTCCAATCCCCTCCGACTAAGAATTTAGGTCCGAGTTGATTGAAAAAGGTGTCGAACTGTTGCTCTGATATTTGGGATCCTGGAAAACAATAAATGGCTGCGATGACCAGGATGCCTTGAGTTGTGTGAATACTGACAGGGACACTTTGAATTGAGTCAGACCAAATGGTTTCCTGCGTATGGTGGCGTAGGGATGACCGGATGAGTAAAGCGGCGCCCCCTCGCATACGGTTATCATCGGGATGATTAGCAGAATAGATTTCATATCCCTGAATTTTGAAGTATGTTCTAATGCAGAAATGCGTTTCTGAAATGAGCATGACATCAATCAAGTTGACCGCCATGAACACTTCTAACTCATTCCTGTGATTAAGGACGCCGTCAGCGTTCCATATTGCGAGGTTCATGTGTGGTCTGCTCATTTTTTAGACAATATGACGGCGAGCATCTCCACCATCATGGTCTGCATCTCATTCAGGCGATAAAATTTCTCGTTAAGACTGTCCAGGCGGGAGACTACAACTGATAATTGGTTGACCTGTTCAGGAGATGAGAATGATTGGGTATTATCTATTCTGAGCAAGGGATAATGATGACAATTCGATCCATTATTGCCAACAGGGTGAGGGAATGCGATTTGACGTTGACTTGATAACGGATGAGACTTTTGACGACTCTTAGGTAGAGATGTCTTGCTTGGTAAATGTTGTGGCTCGGAGTAAGGTTGAGTAGGTAGTTCGGCTGATTTTTGTTGTTGCTGACGTAGCTTCTGCTGCTCACGTAGGAGTTTCTGTTGTGCCAGTTGGTGATACACCGATTTCTTAAATACATTAGCGTACGACACCCCGTTAACAATCTTGTTAGACACAGAATTGTGGCCAGATATCTCATGGTATTGAGAGGCACTTGGTGCAGGGCGTCTTGCCGGGACTCTCCTGGCAATCGCTTCCTTGTATTTAATGCAGCCTTTATAATTCGCAGTGTGCTCCTCGCCGCAAACTGCGCATTTAGGTGGCTTATACCTGATAAGCAAGAAAGTAGTCCCTTGGTGCAAGAAGTTGTGGCGTGAGCTTCGCCATATTTGACGCACTCAAATTTTTTGCGACAGTACCTCTTAGTATGCGAGAACTCCTGGCAGCGATAGCATTGAGGTACATCTTTGAACGGATGAGGCGGCTCGATTTAAACTATTTGACGGCAAAACCTCGTTATATCATAAGCCCCTTTCTTGCTGGCGTTGGGCTCAAGGTCCACAAAAAACAGGTTGAGCGGATGACCATTAGCTCTGCTTTTTGGGTTGTGCACGTTGCGTACAGAATGACCTTTGTCAGAAAGTTCTCGTTTAATGTTCTTGACGAGGGTTGAGTGGTGAAGGCCGCGAATAACAATTCTGTATGCTCTTTCATTTTTTAACTGATACGAATGGAACGTAATGCAGCTCAAGATGTCTTATAATACTACGATAGGCATCACTGGTGGAGGGCAGGATTCTCAGACCCTCTTTAGGAGATGCCTTCAGCATGTATGATTCGGGTTCGGTCACAGTGTCAAGGTTGGCTAACAAACCATTAATGTTTGTGATGCCGACAATGAAAATGGGTGGTGGCTTCGGAGATTTGTTATGAATCCTTGAATCAGCTCGATTATTTATAATAGGATTATGAGTAGTGGTCTCAGGCCGACTGGTCGAAGCAGCGGTTTCATTGGCGTTTACAGTTTCCAGAGAAGGTGTTTCACTCTTATTGGTACACACTTCTTCAAAAGAAAGCTCCATGTCAGAAGCGTCAGAATCGCTACTAAGTGGTGCGAATCGATTTGCATCCAAAACTGGTTTTCTGCTAACTTTTTTAATACTTGTCTGTTTTAACGAACTTGATTTACGCTTCTTCTTTATACGGTTACTTGATGAGGGCGATGAAAACCACTCCAGCAACAGAGCAGCAGCTTTGTTAGAAAAAGCAGGCATGATGTCAGTGGGAGGAAGGCTATGTTTTTGATGGCTATGGCACGGTGGTCCGCCTGGTCACTCATGTAGGAGCGACCAGCAGTGCAGATCGGAGGAAGCAACAAATAAGCGCTTTCCAAAGATTCCGCTTTTTTTTTTTTCTTTTTTCCTTTATATTTAACTTTTCTGTTATAATCAGAATAACTTCAACTAAATTGTATATACAAAAATTAACAAACCAACTTAAGTAATAAGTGGGGAAATGACTTAATAATAATATTATAAGGATCCAATATGGAGGTTGACAGGGTGCGATTTTCTCAGCCGTCTCGCCACCCTAACTCCTCCCATTCTGCGTCGTTTTAGAAGGCGCCTTGCTAGTTTATAGGGATGATTTTTTAATCTCTCTATATATTTTTTGGCCTGACGGTTTATCACATCGCCAATTATCGGTATTTTTAAGTCGTTTTCAAGGTCCGCCGTTCGCATGAACCAAGGGGCACCAGTAAGCATTCGCAATGTCTTTCCCTGCAGTACTCTCACCTTCGTGATGTTTGACTTTGCTGCTATGCCATACACCTGCAAACCGCATCGCCAAGCAGGAGCAATTATGGTTTTGTAAATGTCAACTTATTTCCCAAAGACAATTTATTCCTGCTAGTTAAAAGCCAATGCAATTTACCAATCCTCTGTCTTAAGGATTTCGTGATACTTGAAATATGCGTCTTGAAAATTAGCCGCCTATCCAAATACACACCCAGGTAATTGTAACCTGAATGGTTTTCCAGAATCTGGTTTCCAATGAAAACTCCCGGACAGAAATCCGGCCGTAAGGCGTACGTCATATTGGCACATTTGTTTTTGTTAATGCAAATTTTCCAACGTCGTGTCTACTTTTTAAAAATGTGCAGTTATTGCTGCAGTGAGTCCGTGGCTTCGTAAATGCACTTGTTTCTGACGAGGATGGCCGTATCGTCTGCAAACGTGGCAAGGATCAGATCCAGAGGATCCTTCAGTGGTATTTCTGACCCAGTGGGCATGTCGTGCGTGAACAGAGTATAGAGTGTAGGCCCCAAAACGCTACCCTGGGGGACACCTGCGCAAATCGCCTTGATGCTAGATTCCACACCATCCAGTACCACTGAGAAGGTCCTATTCTCAAGGTAGCTGCGCACGATTAACCATAGTTGAGGCGGCGAGAGATTCTTGAGCTTACTCAGCAGCCCGTCA
The DNA here is from genome assembly GCA_035041755.1 of Cacoxenus indagator. Classification (NCBI taxonomy): domain Eukaryota; kingdom Metazoa; phylum Arthropoda; class Insecta; order Diptera; family Drosophilidae; genus Cacoxenus; species Cacoxenus indagator. The sequence goes on from JAWNKX010001092.1 coordinate 549,391, forward strand.
TGCCATACTCGGTCGAAAGCCTGCTTTATGTCAAGATACGCTTCCACCACGTACTCCTTAACCACAAATCCTTCGAGAATAATGTTACCCACCCTATTCAGCTGCTCTGGATTTCCGTGAGATTTACGAAAGCCAAATTGAAAGAAAGGAACTATTTGCTTTACCTTTTTTAATTCCAGGATCCGTGTCAGCAAACAGCGTTCAAACAATTTATCTAGAGTGGGTAGCAGGCTAATTGGCCTGTAAGAATCTAAGGTGTAAGGGCTCTTACCGGCCTTATGAATCATGCAAATTCTCGCCTACTTCCACTGTTTCGGCTCATATCCCAATCTCAGCAATGAGTTAAAAATGAGGACCAGAAATAGCACAGCTCTTAGCGGCACTGCCTTAAGTGTAAAGTGGTCCAGTCTATCTTCACCTGTAGTCTTTTAGTGTTCAACCCTTTAATATGTGCTGAGACTTCCTCGGCTGTAATGGGAGCACTCGGGAGGCATAATTGGCCGGCGCTTTCAAGTCTCATATGGATCTGGCGAACGCTGAGTTCTGAGCTGGTATCAAATGGCTGAAATCGAGCTTCCAATTCCTCAGCGAAAGCCTCGGCTCGCTCGCTTAAAGATCTAGCCCAGGATCCGTCAGCCTTCTTGATTGGAAATTTTGGGGTTACCTGTTGTTTATACCTTCTCGCCAACTTCCACAAGGAGTGCTTTGTGGGGTCGTCGGGGGAGACATTTGACAAAAACCTGTGAGTTTCTTCCTGTTTATGCAGCGTCAGAAGCTTTTTGACTCTATTCGAAACTCTACGGAAAACCCTGTCCACAATAGGGTCGCGGGTGCGACAAAACTGTCTCCCAAGTCTCCTCTTAATAATCAGCAGTGCTTCAATAGCTGGGGGAAGTCCAGAACGCACTCTTGAGCCATGTGGTGGATTTAAGGGGGAGGCAATGAGAGCAGCTGAGTGCACCTTACTTAGAAAGATCGAGTGCGCGTCTTCAATGTCTTCGGGCATCAGGATTTCCAAGTTTAAATTTAGAGATTCATCCAGATCTCGGCGAAATGCAGCTAAGTCAGTTCCAGGTGGCAGCAGCCGTCCTTTTATTGTTTTGATTTTCGGAGTGGAATCAAAATCAACCACAAGGGGGGATGATCAGAGGAGAGTTGATACTCAGTCCTGATAGACAACTCGTCCGAACGCAGCCCATTATAAATGAAAAAATCAATAGCGCTGGGTTTGTGTCTTTGGGCGTACGGGAAATGGGTCGCTTGACCAGTTGCCAGGATTTGAGCTGTTGAGTTTTGCACAACTTCCTGTAAGCAGCTACCCCTTTTATCCGCTCTAAAGTTACCCCATAATCTGCTTTTGGCGTTAACCTATGAGAAACATTCTTCCTAGATTGTTTAAAAGATCTTCGAAGTCTACAGATGACCAATTAAGATGCGGAGGTAGATATAATGCAAAGACCATTAACTCGCCCCTACTGGTTGAAATCTGGATGGTGGCCATCTGTAACTTCGCTGTTCTCACTGGCTCTTGTAAAGAATAGCAGATTTCTTACTTAATAGGCACAGCCGCTCCTCCTCTATGCCTGTTGTTGGGATGGTTAGCCTTGTGAATGTTGTAGCCAGGTATAAAGATCTGGACTCCAGATTGCAGCCATGTCTCAGTGATGAGCAACACATCAATGTTATGGTCGGTTAGGAAATGCTTAAGCTCCTCAACATGCCCAGAAATTCCATGAGCATTCCACAATCCAAGGCTAATTGAACGGGTCATCATTTACGGGTATTCACGAAATTAAGGCATAATTGCTCTCCTTCAGTTCATTAAACATTAATGTAATTGTGTCAACTTTAGCTGTGAGGGCTGTTATTGCAGCCTCTAACCTGATAATGCTGTCAGGGGTCTGTGGCGATTGCTGTAGATGCACAGCTCTGATGTTAACATTGCAAGATCTCTTCGGAGGATTAGTTATATGCAAACCAGCACGTAGTGTGTCTGCATATGAGGTGTCTCCCTTGACCATTACCGCCGGGACGTAACTCACTGTTCTCATAGAATCTTCCCTGTTGCTGCCGTTCGCCGAAATTGATATATTGGGTTTTAGGCTGTTTAATTTCTTTTTGAAAACTCGGCAGTCCTTACTCCAAGCAGCACGTTTCTCACCGCAATTTATGCAGCAAAGGTCCTCCACAGCCAAACATTGGGTGGTTATATGGTTTTGCCCACATTTTCCACAAATCAATTGTCGCAGGCAGTAATTTTTGGTGTGCCCAAATCCAAAGCATCTATAGCACTGAATGACAGTCAGGTTCTTTTTTGGAATTTCCACCACTACACGTTGCCTGCTTATATGCTGAATTTTCAGAGCCTCCTTATTGTTAGGCGCTTTGGCAAGGTTGATGAAGAAGAAGTTGTTTGTTAACATCTTTTCAGTGTCTGCTCCATTAACCTTAGTGATTAACTTGCGGAGGTTGGGATTAAACACACCGGTGACATTGTGGCCTTTTGTATAAAACGCTTCCTTGATAATATTGTGGGGGGTGGTGCTGGCCAGGTTGCGAACATCTACCCAGAAAGCTTTGTCCTCCTTAAGCTGGTATGTGTAGTTTTTAATGTTACGCTATTTTAGGTAACGAACCAGAATACGATACGAATCAGAATCCTCAGTATAGACCCTTACAGTATCATTTCTCATAACTTTAAGTGAGAAATTGTTAGGTCCGGAGACCAGAGCCAGCTCCTGTTCCAAAAGGTGAGCATTGCTCACATTATCAATGTTGATAGGGGGTGGTTTTCTAGTCCTGCGAGTGGTTTCATTATCAATTCCCTCAAGCAGAGCATCAGCGTCAAGGACCATTTTCTCGGCTTCGGCAAGTGTTTCAGTGGCCTCATCCTCATTTCCAGCTTGAGATAGCAGAGCAAAGCGATTTGATGATGTGCCAGGATCTTCCAGAGAAATAGAAGATTCCACGGTTTGGGCTGACCCCTTTTCCCCCTTCTTTACCATACCATGACGGGAAGGTGGACAGGGTGGTCTTTTTGACGCAGCCGTCTGCCAACACACCTGAGCACAAGGAGTCGCAGTTGTGGTACAAATCGGAACCGTGCTAAAAGAAACAGCTGGCAGCGCCAGTCAAAAATTTACTCTGCAAATCAACGAACGAGCACATTTCAGGTAAGGCGCTTGAATGCGTCACTATATACTTGGAGACATTTGATGTTGTTGTTGTTGTTGTCGTAATTGATGTACAGTTGTCATGTAGCCATGAGGTATCCTTAGGAACCCGCCGCAACTCGGAGTCAGATAGAATTGAGTCATCTCTGTTAGAATTGCAAACACCCGAAACGTCGCAAAGATTCCGAATTTTTACCATTTTTAATGCATTTGCAGCAGCGCGGCGAACCGAATGGCGCTTAATTTTACCCGTTCTTATTTTTAATTTTATTTTTAACTGAGGTTATAGCAAAAGGAATTTCCTTATTTAATTTATTTTAATTCTTCACTTGACTTTTTTGACACAAGATACAACGAAGAACTAAAGATTCCGCGGAATTAAAATATTTCTTTTTTATAATTTATTAAACAATGTTGTGAAAATTTATGTATTTATATATATACATTTTTTTTTCCTTTATAACTTTACTTCACTTGTTTGACGCTAGAAGCCAAGACAAATAAGATAGCACAAAATGAATAAATGAAACGAATACAAATAAAAAAGGAGGAAATTTCAAAAATAAATAAAAAATAAAAGATAACAATTTTATTAAAAATGAATGAATATATCAAACAAATAATAAATAAGCAAAAATAAAATAATATATATATAAGATTAATAATAATAATAATAATAATAATAAAAATAATAATAATAATAATAATAATAATAATAATAATAATAATAATAATAATAATAATAATAATAATAATAATAATAATAATAATAATAATAATAATAATAATAATACTAATACTAATAATAATAATAATAATAATAATAATAATAATAATAATAATACTAATAATAATAATAATAATAATAATAATAATAATAATAATAATAATAATGAACTTGAAAGTTTAAAATTGATTTTCAAAATTTACTTGTGACTATTAACACCAAAGAGTATTAATTTATATAGAGTTCACATTTCTCTCACGAGCTTTTTGAGCTTTTTTCAAATAATGAGAAGACATTGGCTTATGTTATTTGTCTGCTATTATCATCGAAGTAGCAGCGCAGGCCGGTGTGTAGCAACGTCATTCTGATAATTACTGAACTCCAATTCTTGGCGCGAATCAGCATGAAAAGGAATTTCTGTATGTCACCTTTGTTTTGGTTAATTTGATTGCCGTCACCCATTTGTATTTTGATGTATTGATATTGTTGTGGGAATGATAAGTTTTCAGTTTTGTTGTCTTGTTGCATAGCGTCGTTGAGATGCACGTACTCTTCACCGCGTAACCGTTTCTGGTTAGTGCGTATGCATACTCAGAGCCCAGTCTCTACTTTCGCATACATCAAATTTACTAAATAATCCTCGAAATCTTTGCTGATATATAAATTAACCACGCAGTATTTGCAGCAAATATGAATAAAATTGCATCCTATATCCTATAAGATGAAAAACTTTTATTTTAAAGGTTGGCATATATGGCCCCTCTTTAATTTCTTTCGCTCCGAAAGACGTCATTTGAAATGCGATATTGTATAAGCGGATATTCTTCAAAAAGTGATTAGATTGTGGATGTTCACCACTTAAAAGTGATTTCATAAGTTCTTAAGAATCTTTAAAAATTTTCTTATGAACTTTTCCATTTGAGCAACATAATCCACTTGACTCCTTTCTCCATTTGAGAGCGTCACAGAAATTACAGCATATGACCATACCACCAGGAAGCAGCTTCAGCATAGTGAATTGTAGCTAAATATGTAAAACCTGCTCTCTCTGTATTAATCCAGGGAACACCCGCAGCATATTCTTCTGGCTAATCGAAATCGTCAGATGAAATTGACATTCTATTGACATTTGTATGAATCCGACCAGCGTGTGATTGTATTTGACGTTGTTCTGGTGTTTCTGATTGTCGTATTTCTTCTTTCCTTTCGAATTCAGGTATGAAATCATTGTCATTCTCTGGGTGTCTGTGCTCATAATTAGCCCTAGTCGATTCTAATTGTTGTTGATGGTGATCATCATTTTCAAAAGGTCTAGTAACGTTTTGGTCTTGATGATCTTCTGCATTATGGTCTTCACTAGTTTAAAGTTCTCGAGAAGTTGCAGTTGAAGCACTCTGAGAAGCCTCGTCCTCCTCCTCCTCCGATACACGTGCTTCTCGTTCCTGGTTAGTCTCGTAATACGTAGAAGTTGCAATGAGACTCACCTAGAGTAAAATCTTTTATGCGAGATGTGGCCGGCCTTTCTTTAGCAGCGAGTTTCGCTTCTAGGTTTTCTTCACTTTGTTGAGATCTACTGATTCTCATACGTCTAGTATTATTGGTATTTTTTGAGAGATTCAACCATTTTCTGAGCGGCATGTTAAATGATTAATTTAGTAAACTAAACTATTAAACTATGTATGTAATAAATTCGTATACTTTATGTGTTCATACATAAAAGATTTTAACAAAAAAAGAAGTACTGCAATCCGCAAAATATAAATAAAATAACTTTAAAAATCACTTTGAAATTTTGCTTTATCTTTATGTTCTCAACCTTTGTTTTCGTTCTAAAGCTGTTTCACCTTTTAGTCCTTGTTCAAAATTTTGGTTTTTACGCAAGGGAACTGTGGTAGCCGCTGATATTGATGATTCTTCTTTGGTTTGGCTTGTATTTACACTCAGTGGTAGCATACAAAAGGTTTTTATTAAAATAGTCAAATAGTGAAAAGTAAAAAAGTACTAACATTGAACTGTTTTAAATCCTTGATTTATTAAATGTTTATTTATTACAAAAAATAAACAACAGCGTGATATGAAACTCTAGACACGCGGTTATCAAACCGCTGTTTAACACCCTGAGCCAAGCGCCTGATTTAGTAAGAATGTTCACTGAAGGCGCATAATGTTTTCATGTTTTCAAAGTAATATAGACAACAACGCATGCCCCATTTGGTTTTCCTTTCTTTGCTTCGCTTCTTCATTTGTATACATAGTCATCGAAATAACGAGTGTTGGGCTAACGTCCAACAGATGGCGCTATTTTTGAAAACCATATTTTTTTGTGAGACACCTGTTTTTGAATGTTTTCGAAAATTTTTTGTGCCTATGTTATACTCCTAATAAAGCTTCTTATTATTCAGTAAGTAGATTTTGAATCCAATGAGCGCCTTTTACGCCAATTCTGCACAAAATGGCAAAGTCTACGATTTTATTATATGTATAGATATTGGCCCTATTCGCTTAGCCAACAGTAGTCTCAATTAAACTAAGAACTATCAATCGAGCGTACTCGTTTGAGCTGCTTATGTTGTAACAATTTCCTTATTAGCTTAATACCAAACAAACGGTTTCTTAAGTCCTATCTATAGTTATATATGTTTTTCTGTCCACTACAAATCAAAAACCACTACAAATTTGTCTATTACCGTAAGTATAATACTTTGTGGAATGACAGCGTTGGTGTATGTCCTAAATATTGTTCATTAGGGTGCCGCTCATATTTATTTTCTTTACATATTCTACAATTTTTGACTAACTTCTTAATTTTCCTCGCCACTGAAGGGAAATATCACTTTTCTATTATTTTCACTCTGTTTTTCTTCTCGTATCTGTAAGCTCTGTTAATTTTTAATTTTTTAACGCCTCCTCTTCAGGTGATGTCAAAATATTTCGCACACTATTAATACACTGCTGAAATGGATAACAACGTGAGTTGCTGCCTTTTAGCAAAGTTTTTAAAAGATGATGACAATTTTTGCAATAGAAGTGTTTTAAAATCATTGCGTGATAATAGTGATCCTTTTTCAATATCGGTTAATGTTTTTGAGAGGAATTATCGACTCTCAAAAATATTGTGCCACCTATTGATGGAGCAATTGAAGCCGCGGGATAATGGAAACTCAAAAATTCCATTTGAGTTTCGTTCTTTGGCGGCTTTATATTTCTACGCACATGGGTCATACTCGTTTGTTTGGCGTCCTTTATGAAGAAAAACCATAAAAATACCATACTCTCCTCTGTAGTATGGTATGTTTTGGACTATTACGAAAAACAGCTTTTATTAATAGTGAAGCCAAAGAGCATGGCAATTGATTTAACATGCATATTTTGAGATAGATAAATCGCAAAATCGAAGTTGAATAAAGCTAATTCTACCTTGACTACCAGGCAAACAGAAAAACCAACAAACAACTGCAAATGCTCCATGTCAAAACGAAATCAAATCCAGCTGCGCATTGCGAATATCACGAAAGACAAAGAAATAAATTTTGCCTTTGCCCACGCAACAACAAAGCGTGTGACATTTGTTTTATTTTCATATTTTCCGAACATAAGGGAAGATAAAGAAAAAAGATATGCCTGCGTGAATATGTAAATTAAACAAAATAAATTTTACTTTTATTTTTATTTTATTATTTTCGTAAGCAGCGCAACGGCTTGATTCCACGATTCTGAGTTTAGAACTCACTTAAACTGTTCGCCAGCCGCTTACTTTATAGCTAGTCCTAAGAATAACGAACTCACATGGTGCTGCTGCATGCGCGGTGTCAGACTTAGTTCGCCGTTGGTCCTAAATGTCAACGTTGGTCGGTTTGCTGTTAATGCCGACGCTGGTCTTCTACGGTGTTGCTGCATGTGAGATGTGGGGCTCGGTTTGCCGTTAGCTCAAAGAGTGCCGACGTTGGTCATCCGCGGTGCTTCTGCATTCGCGTTGCCAGGTTCAATTTCGGTTCGCCGGATATACGCCAGGCGCACATTCAGCTACTTCGTTTCGCTTCTTGCCGACTCAGTGTTTTCTCATGGGCTGAGCATGACACCATGCTGTGGTCGATATGATAGCTTTGTTGTCGTCCTATGCCATCGTGTTAACTGGTATACTTTTTGAGTGCACGCAAATTTGAACTCAATAACGAGACACGCGCTCGGGGCCTGACCTCTAATAAATTTGGTACAAGCTATGCTCACAGCTATGGCTCGATTTCTGTTGTTAAAGAACGATTTCGTAATTTAAAGAAAACTCCACACAATTTGCAGAATATTCTCGAAGACCATACAAATAAAAACTTTGAAAAAAAAGCAAGGAAAGAAGGCTGTGTGTTTTTCCTAATTTTTGTTTTTATTATGACTTTCTTGTGTATTTATTTTCTTTGAATATCATATTCCCGCCCAATTTGTTTATGCAAAGCCAAGCAAACCAACAGCAATATGTTACGCTACATAAATTGAACAGCCAACAATACTCTTGATGTACAGAATCAGTGTCGCATTCTAATCCTTTCTGAAGAGTCTCTCCGCCCATTTTTTTAAGAGAGAAATGTAAACTCTATATGAATAAGTTATCTCTGGTTGACACTCTCAGCTAGACAGAGATAAAATTGGAAAGAGAAAAGTGAGGTGAATTATTAGTTTTTATAAAAGACTTTCCAAGAGAGCAAAGAGGAAATACAGTTATTCAAAAACAAAAACTGCTTATCGAGAGCAAGAACGAAAAAGACAGAAAAAGACTAAAATAGCAAAAATATTTTAAAGGGAGAACAAAGCAGGAAAAAAAAAGAGATTAAACTCAATATACAGGAAAGCCAATTTTAAGTGTTGTACTTGCCAAAATAATTAAATAATGTTAAGCACAAAATGTATACGGGTGAAATAAGTAATACACCACAAATAGAGTCACTTAAAACAAAACACCGGAAAGAATATAAATAAAAGTAAAGATCGAAAACGACAATTGCCAAATGCTAGTCAAACTGTTAGAAAGAGTTAGAAAGGAAAATATCCAGGATGGGATATAAGTGGGACATATAGTTAAATCTAGCTTGAACATGGCTTTTTGGTGAGAGTGAGCATTTGATAAACTACAATTTCTGAGGCAGCAAGCATTGTTACCAGGAAAGTATACCGAGAATAACTTAAGTGGATTATTATTATCCAGAAAACCCCAATTGCAATGTTTTCGACTAAGTGTGTGTGTCTGCATTGGGAATCCACATGATAGAGCGGGGTTTCTATAAAGGGAGTAATTGTGAGATGCAAAGTTATCGTTATGCTTTAGGTAGGTTTCACTAATTAAACTAATATGTATATTCTGTTCGTTCAAGTAGTTTAAGAACTCAACCTTTTTGTTTCGAATGGCACGAGCATTCCATACCATATTGTTAAGAGAATTTGCTATATTATTTGTTAGTGTAGACATACTTAATTGCTAATTGTGCGATTACATTAAACTTTTCTACTTTTGTAGCACAGTTACCTAACTTTGTTGGAAGTTCGACCGTTAGATCAATAATTTCATCCAGTGTAAAAAGATTAGGTGAGCTTGTTGTTTTTGGAATGTCATACTCAGGCGTATGCTTACCAACAAGAGCATGTCTGAAGCTTAGGCCAGCAGCTTGGCTTTGTGCGTAGTTGACAGAATGTGACCTATCGTTGTTGTTGTTGTAGCGTCTGTTGTTGTTATTGTTGCTGCCATGCTGGTATTATAGCCGTGAGAGACGTTATTCGCAGCTAGGCTTCGTAGTTTCTGGCGTCGTTATTGTTTGAGCGACTTTACTTATCATCGTAGTTACTAGAGATGTTTTTTATTTTTTTTGACTCTCTTATGTAGTAACGTCCATGGAGGAGTGTTCGCCCTTACAGTTTGCGCAAAACAGCTTTGGAGGTTTTAGTTTTCGCGAGGTGGTTTCCAGCACAAAGCACGCAATAAGTTTTGACGTTGCACCGACTTGTCCAAATAGCTGGCAGTTATAGCATTTAGTCAGTTTACTTGGTAGTTTGGATTTGTATTCCCAACGTACTCTAGTGTGGTTTATGTAAGCGTAGTCTTTTCTAAGCTACTGCAGGGTTATTGGCTTGCTACGCTGTCGTGCTGCTCAAGAATATTTTTATTCCAATAGAGATATGGTAGCCATTAATAAATAAACCTTTTGAAAGTTTGTGAACAAATTTAGGGCCCTTTTTAGGACAGAAATAGGAACAATAATAATCTCCTTATTATTGCTTTCTTTAACCGGTGCCTCATCGGAAGAATCACCTGTTGTCATATTATTTTCCGTGTCGTTCGTTAATGTTTGTAGTGAACGAAAGTAGTTTACATAGGTATTTCTTATTTCACCACCATTATTTTTTAAAGCGGTTTTCTATAGGCAAGTCATTTTTTGTTGTAACGGCAGCGAAGCATTACAACAAACAGTTATTGAGTTCCGAATTGACCTGAAGAGAAACAATGGTGTTGTTGTAAGATTATGCTCAAGACAAACGAAAGTTAAGAAACGCAAAAAGTTGAAATAAAAGCCATCGCAATCATAGTTGATTATAGACTCAGGCTACTCATAAAAAAAAAAATAAAACAGGGAGCCATTCATATACAATACCGACATTTCACTGAAATCGGTTGGGTATATTTTGAACCAAATGAAAAAATGTCAAACAAATAGAAAAAAAACTGCATGTGTCTCGAGAACCACGATACCTACCAGGTCCAAACATTAGTCTAACTATCCGAGGACCCCTTTAAACGCACACCAAAATCGGTCCAGCCCGTTAGGAGAAACATAGTCACAAAGGATTCGCCTAGCGGAGTTTTATATATAAAAATAAAATATCAACAAACTTGTGATGGTAGGGTGATTTCATTTAAGAATCACTTGGTAAAACCAGTGCAAAATTGCTGTACAAGTACGACTTGTCAAAATAATTGTGCAGACTAGGCACAATTCATTAGAAATATCTTCAATGCATTCAATCTCCCATCGTTATGCATTTCCCTCAATGCCTAACCAAGACTTCAACTTGAATATATATTTTGCATATCCATATGTACAAATCAGTATTCCAACACGTTTGGTGTTACGGTATCCAGCTGTATAGAGCGCCCATATCTATGACACACAACCTCTATTAACCAAAACTAATGAACAATTTCATATCCTGTGAAGAGTGGAGGAGTTATATATATGTGTGAGTCGGTTATGTAATCCCTGTCAAAATTATAAATATCGCTGTTGCAAAATTATAACCACATCAATTAATTCAAAAATTAGACTTGGCCTTGAATCAATCAATTTAATGATTTGTTTTTGGCTGAAGAAGTTTCAGGCTTCAAGAATGATGTCTCTAAGCATATTCCGTATTATCTTCCTGGAAAACACCATTTGCATTAGACAGCTGTCTAAAAAGGTCAAGAGTTTTCCCGAGAGTAGAACACTGTGCTTTTCTGAATTCATTCCTGTAGAGGGCAATTGCAGATCCTGCTTTGTAATAGCGCTAAGAGCAGCCCATTAAAGCCATCCGGTTCATCAAGGTTCCACTTCTTTCATCAGAAAACATGAACTTGCAATTAAAGGCGCCAAAAGCAACATAATTGCAAAAGCTAGATTTTTAAAGAAAAAAATACCTGGTTGGAACAATCAACCAATTGGAATTACTCTCCATGCTATTACGGGAAGTATTTTGTATAATATTCTTATGCACCTTTGGTGAGTCAAGGTACTACCTTTTTCTTCCAATACTGAATGTTGCCTAAGGACTTTAATACGCTAAGAATTGGTAACCTAGATGCATCCACATTGCATTCAGTTTTAATTTCTCGCAAGCTTTATGTTGGCTTAGAGATTTCATTCTACTCCGCTGATTATTATTACTTTTTTTTTGTTCATAGCTTTGTGGATTTAAAAAAAAAAAAGTGATAGAACGCTATCACTCCCACCTATTATCCGACCAATCTCACTGTAAGACATTTTTTGAGAGAAAAATCCCAAACATTTTTTTTTCTGTGTCAATTAATTTTCTAAAAAATAAGGATTCCGCTAAAAACAACATTATTTATTAACCTACATATTAACGTACCTACATGTTCCAATAAAAATGATGAAATAAAAATAAGTAGACGCACAAGAAAAGTGAAAAAAATGTCGGTGAAACTGCGAATGTAGCTTCGTGTTCATCCAGACGCCCACATGTCGGCAACAAGTAAAGCAAAATTTAAAATACCAGCAACAACAAGGAGATGAAAGTTAGTTACTGAACTTCCAAAGGCAGTAACGTACGGCGGAAAGAGGGAACCAAGGAACGAATGACCGAAATCAAGTTGAGTGACTGCGGTTATTGATATATATTTCGGGTTTACAACCCGTTTATTACGCGCTCACTCGCTTTTAATTTAATATCTTTTGTGATGTTTATTTAATTTTTATTTTTTTCTAATCTTTTTCTACTCATTTTAGTAAACTAGGCACATACTCGAATTGCAGAGCACCAATACATATATAGTAGACAAGTGAGGTACACACAGTGAAATCTTCTATGGTATCCACATTAATCATGGACGCATATATCAAACGATATCTAATCTTGAGATTATGTGGCATTCGTACAAAATATCAATTGTGGTTTGCCTAGTTGTATGACAAGCTTTATGCGCATTGGTACGTAAGCCCTTTCCTCCACCAGGAAATGAGTCAATCAAGCCAGCAAATAAAGGCAATTGCAAAAACCAAACTGGACACATTTCACTCTGCTTTGAACATCAGCTGCAATTGGTCGAATGTGCTCTAAAGCAAACACTGCAACATGGCAAAACGCAAAGTTATTTGTCTGAGCGTTTTGTTGACTTGGATTAGTTTGGTATGGCGTGCATTGCCTCAACTCTATTTCCACAACACTCAGTTCTTAAAGAACACCAACCGAACTGAAGTTGATTCAACTTAACTTCAGCTGACCACTCCATAACAACCGACCACTGGAATGGGACATTAAGTGCGGTTATTATGCGGTGTAGCTCAATATCTCTCAGTGCTCCTATATCTGTGCTCATAAATTTAGTTTTGTGTGTGAATTGTGTTTGTTGCACTAGCATCTACAAGGTACACATACGTGCATAATGCCTATGCCATTTAAAATAATGTCTCTGGCACTACGGTTCGGTTTGGTTTATTTCAGTTAAGTTCTGTTAGCCGTAACTTGGTTAAACTGGGTTCAGAAGTTTGTTAAATTGGCCTTTTTAGTAATTGCCAATTATGGCAAAACCAAACTCAACCATGTGCCTGCTATCTTCATGAGTCCTCATTAGTTTACCGGTTTCCCTCTTCATGGCCTTTTAACCTCTAATTATTATACGATCTTTACATTATTTAATTTACCAACATCGAGAGAAGCAACATTACAGCCTACGACGAACTGTATGCGCTGTTTGGTATTACGTACGAACATGAAAAACGCTTTCAAAGAAATAACTGAAGAAATCGGCGAGGGCATAGAAAATAATAAAGCAAAGAATCAAACAATATATATACATACATACAACTATACAAAAAATAATCTGCACAAAAACTCATATAATTTGAAGTGTTTCGCAAGCGACGTGATTTGATGAAAAACAATTTCAATACTAGGAACACCAGGGAAACCACTAGCAATCAGACAACATTTAAAGACAAAGTGAACCGTCGTCATGTCACGTAGCATGAACGACGAAGCTACATGGACCATTCATATAAATATTGTTCCATAAGATTAGATAAGATCTTTATTCTGGCAGTCTGTTTGAATTTAAATTTTGTTGTTGTTGTGTTTTTGATATTCACATTTCATACTTCTGAAATGCTTGTGACGTACAAGAGCTAAGAAGTAAAAATAAAAAATAAAAAACCAAAAAGAACTACAAATACTCTGATAGGACGGCAGTTTGTATCTGTTCTATCACTGAAACCAAAACATCTCACCACGCATACATACAAAAATAAATAAATGTAATAAGTGTGAGGTTAAGCCTGGCAACCCTGTTCAGGCTGCATTAAGAGAAACGGTGACAATGAAGTCGATGAAACAAAAACGAAAACGAGGAGTCCTGATACGACTTGCATGACGGGAAGACGCATACCACAGAGACGTGTTAAAAGATATCATTTTTATTTATCAACCTAGTATATCAACTTTGTTTTACTAAAACTGACAAACATAATACAAGTCCTACATTAATAAGGGTAAACTTGGTGGGTTATCTTTTAGAACTTTTGCTGCGGGCTGTCTAAATGAGTATTTGTATTGCTTGAAATAAGTTATGCGAATTTAAATGTCACATAACTATTATAGTTACGCACTTCTTTTAATATTTTCTACCTTTAAAGAAGCCGATAGTTAGATGGATTGATAGATAGATAATTAGAGCTTCTTATACTTCTGCCGTTGGGTAAATGATAGCAATGTTGTAGCGATTACCAGGTGGAGGGTGCCTAAAGTAAGGTTCTAAACCTCGAAAAGGTACGTACTGCTTGACTTATGTATTCCATTATATAGTAAAACCTGTTCTCTGGCAGTGCTGTCGAATAGTTTAATAAATTGTGTTGCATATTAAAGTAATAAAACTAGTAATAACGTTGTTATGTTTAAAATGGTAATTAATCTCATATTTACTGTGCATTTATCGTAAAAGTGAATTCAAAATTTGTTTCACACTGGCATTTTGTACAATTGTAATAATTTCATTTCTTAATTGTTCCTTAAAGGCAGATATATTTTTACCGTTTTTTTTTTTTTAAATCAAAAATATTAATATAAATAACAAATTTTAGGAGAATGTTTGTATATGCTGACAGCCCTACTCAGTCAATCATAAAGCAAAACCGCCACGGTCCTTCATTCCAGTATCAAGCAGTTGTGTACGTAGGTGATTGTGTATGCAGCCTTACTACAGCTGGATCGGTTATTTTTTGTTAAATTTTGAAGTGAGCAAACGAGTGTGAAAATGACAACAATGACGGACGAAGCATTATTTGCGGTTGTGGATGTGTGTTTAAAAACGGAATTGAAATAAAAAAAAACAATGAAAAAGGAAATAATATGAATGAAAAATTGGCAAAAAAATTTACTCATCAAAATTTATTTATTTATTGAAAATTTATTGGAATTTATTTCAAAATGTACACATAATACTCATACTTATGTTAAATATAATACTTAAATAATAAATTAAATAAATATTATTGAATTGAAATAATATAATGACGATTCAAAGCAATTTTCCACCCCTGCTCCACTTCCACCCCGGCGGCACTTTACAATTATTTCAGTCGCGCGCTCACGTCTGTACTATAACTGTCAAACTATCGATTGTACTATCTATAGTTCGATAGTATTATTTTGAAGTCACTATCGATGTTTTTTAACCACTATCGATACTATCGGTTGTGAATTACATACATATTTCAAAACTTGAACATTGTAATACTTGAGTATTGGTGGTAATTTAGGTGCATCTTGCTTAATCACGTTGAACTTTGCCATCGTTGGTTTCGGTGAAATACATATTCAAACTTCAAAATTTGAACATAACTATACATTTTGTGAAGTTGGGTGTTGGCGGTGCGGTCTTCTACAAACTCTAGAAGAATTAAAATCTAAAATGATGATGTCAGAAAGTGTACACGTTTTCGTTTTGATTACTAAACGGTTAAAGAAAAGGCTCTTCCCGTACGAAGAGCGCACGGTCACCAGATGGGTGACATTATTAGATCGCAGATTCAAAAAAGAGGGATTTAGATCTCTCTTCAATGCAGATACGGAGTACTGGAGAGTAAACATAACGATTTATTAAATTATTTCATAGTATGTGTTCTTATACAACTATTTACTTTTTTCTTTGCAGTGCAATATGGCGGCATTTAAGATGTGTGCAACACGTTATTTGTGCATTCCAGCTACTACGACGGAAGCTGAAAGGATGTTTAGCAAAGCTGGATCCATCATTTCAGAGAAACGAGCTTCACTAAAACCAAAACATGTGTTTTTGAATGATCTCAGACTAACGCATAATTTTTTACCGCCCTATTTTGAGCACAGTCACAAATTTGGCAGTCATAACACCACATTAGTGACATATTTTGCAAACACAAGCTGTAACAAATTTTTGTGACTGTGCTCAGAATAGCGGCCTAAATTACTTTTGTTTAAACACCTAAGCAAAGAATGCTATTTTTATTTTCCTCTATATTCCTATTTCTTAATTCGTGTGAAAAAAAAATACTTTACATTTAACTGATAATATCGATAGTTTTTTTGATTTATTTGTCTTTATTCCCAGAAGATTATTATATGTTCTTAGAGCTAACAATAAATTTATTTTATACAGAGTTCAGCTATACAATGTGGCTTTCTTCTGAATTATATCAGATCATTTTTTATAATTATTTTGTAATTTTTAATTTCTAATGTTACTTTTACGAACCACCTTCCCTGTCATTGTTATAACCATTGAACCTTACTTTTCCTTGACTATTTCTTCTTTTCCACTTTGACTACAGCAAGCTTCATGAATTTATCTATTGCTGTTAGAATTCTGGGCTTCTCTGTAGTAAATATGTCGATGTGAACAATTTGTCCGGGGTATGTAGGTATAGGTGTGCGCCCAAACATAGGATGCCTCTCGAACTTACTTTCTTTGCAAATCTTACAGTTTTTAAAATTTGCTTAATTTTTCTTGCCATCGCTGGGAAGTAACAAAGTTCCAAAATTTGTTTTCTGTTCTCGTTTGCGTTCCTATGAGCTCTATCGTGGGTTTTTATTATGATGGAACTCTGCTCATCCTCACTTACGATATCTGCAACCAATGTTTGTGTTAACCTAATCTTAAAATATGAAAAGTGTGATAGAAAGAAAGAAATTGGTCGTCCTTCTTGCGCTAGGACCGCTCCTAGGGCGTAATTTGACGCATCTGTGGTTAACTCAAAGAGCTTTTCGATATTTGGGTAATGAAGCATTACATCTCCGGAAATAAGACAATTTTTGAGGTTTTTGAACACTTTAATTTGTTGCTCGTTAAGAGTTAGTAGGGTTTTCTTCGAAACATTTTTTGGGATACGCATTAGTTCTCCTCGCAGGGTTTCTGTCAATGGTTTTGATATTTCGGCATAGCCTTGGATGAACCTGCGGTAGTGTCCTGGAGCTCCCAGGAAAGAGCGTAAATCATGCACTGCCTTTGGCCGAGGAAAGTTAGCAATTGCTTCCATTTTACGTGTGTTCTTCAGAATACCGTTTTGATTAATTACCAGGCCAAGGAAATCTATTTCTTCCTTAACAAATTCAATTTGTCCAATTGAACTTTTATATTTGCCCTTTAGAGTGTATCAAAAACAAGCCTTAAACTTTCCAGATATTCCCTCTTTATTTTTGCAAAGATAATTATATCATCTATATAGACATAACATTTTATGCCTATGTTCTCACCCAGAATATCGTCTAATGTTCTTTGGAAAATTGTAGGGAATTTCTGAGCCCGAATGGTAGTCGAGTGAATTCATATTTTCCATTATTCACGGAAAAAGCTGTATTTTCGAAATCCACCTCGACAAGAGCTATCTGATGGAATCCGCCTTTTAAGTCAACTGTGGAAAAATAGCTATTGGAGCCAAGATTTAACAAAACTGTGCTTATATCCGGGATCGGATATTTGTCAGCTTAGTTTATTTATTCAATTTCCTGAAATCGATAACCATGCGAAACTTTTTAATTCCCGAGGCATCTTCCCTTTTCGGTACGACCCATACTGGAGAAATGTATGGTGATTTTGAAGGTTTTATAATGCCATCACGAAGAAGCTCCTTGATTTGAGTGTCAATTTCTGTTTTGAGTAAGACTTCGAAAAAATAGGTCGTTCGCTCTTAGTAGGGATATGTGCTTTTACACTGGTGATAAAGGTCAAATCCGAGTCTGGAAAAAGTGTACGACAGTTTTTTATGATGTTTCTAAACACAATTTCATCTTCAGGTGCAAGGTGATTAAGACGTAGTTGAATGTTAGTAACCGCTTCCATTTCAAGTTGGTTCAGGGAATAACAATATTTATCCAGCAGAGTAAAATAAGCCTCTTCGGTATAAATTACTGCATTTAGGGTTCTAAGGGTGTCATTTCCAATTATTCCATCAAATGCTTCTAGACATGGTAATATGAACAATTTTTGTTTCCCTATATTAAATATTTCAATAAAAGTGTGGTGGGTTATTAAAACCTTTCCTCCCACCGAATTAGCTGAAAAGGGTTTTTCGTTCGGAATTGGCTTTCTTACCAAATAGTCAACTACATAGTTTTTATGCGATCCTGTATCTAATAGGAACTTCAGTTTGCTACCATGTTTCATTGTGAACGAAATATAAGGTAGAGAGGAAGAGTTTAATCTTTTAATAAACCTTTGCGCTGGATTGTAGGGTTGTGTTTGGAATGGTGGGCGACAAATTTGTGTTTGTTGGAATGGTACTCTAGTTTGGACATGTAGTCTATTTTGGTAGTCGATCTCTCTAGTTTGCAGGTATCCATCAACTTCCATTGGTACCGGCGGTGGTAAGTTAACCAATTCTGGGTAAAATGTATTGTGGTTATAATTTGATACTCGCTGCTGTAGTTGGCTGGAATATTTACATGGTCTAGGAGTTTGATTCGGGGAGGTATTGTTTGTTTGGTTTACCCTATAGTTCATATTTCCCAATTTCAAGCATATTTGAAGGTCTTGGGGCAAACAAGTCGGCTCCCTCACACTCAATAGACTCGGCAAGTCACCATTTAGTCACTTAATAAACGTGGCTAGGGCATTGTCCCGATAGGTGTTAGTCATCGAGTTTAGTGCTTCTTCCCTTAATTCAAGACAATCAATCTTATCAAGAATTAACGATAGGTAGTTGTACACCTTTTGATAAAATTCTTCAAAAGTACTGTTTCGCTGAACGAAAGCTGTCATCTGATGTCGAAGAGTACTGACATCTCTACTATCAGAGTAATGCAGCATTAGACACTTCTTTATCTTACTCCAATCTAGTGGAGTATTGTGTTCAAAATATCAAAATATTTTGGTGTACTCTTATCCCTTCCGTACATTACAAAAATCCTATCCACCGCCATCCTCCAGGAACTAAATTCTACCTTTTAGTCGGAGAATTCTCTGAGACATTTAACGACGTCTGGGATTCTTTCTGACTCATCCGCATTTCGACTAAAGTCTATCTCAATTTCTACCTCTTCTTCGCTTTTGGTATTTAGTAACTCTTGAATGGTGGTTTTTATAAGTGCTGAAATTTCTTGTTTTTGATTGGGAGAGAAGGAGAAGGTGTTGGGACTGGTCTTGTTTGAAAATTTATTCTCGAAAGAGATTGTTCCTCTTCCACACTCATTTTGTAAATTTTCCGCCTTAATTTACCAACAAAATTCATTATTAATCTCATTATATTTCAGCTGTTAATAATCAAATAATACTTAAATCTATGTACTAATCTATACTATTCCTCACGAAAAAATTGAATTAAGGAATGCTATCAGAGACTGTAGTATTTAAAGGAATTAAATAAATCGGACTAAAAAGAAAAAAACAAAAATTAACTTAGCTGTAATTTCTACCGCTGATCACGCTAAAGATGTTTGCTGATGTCTCTGGCGTTGCTGGCTCCGTTACTACTTGCCTCTTGTTCTCTTCCACTTCATGCCTTTCATCCCTCCATCCAGTGTTATTGTAAAATTTTTTCCCCTTTATGATTTTTAATTTTACACATTTATGTTCTTATTTTTTTCATAAATTAGGATTTTAGTTTTTTTTTTTCATTCTTTGATTCACTTTGGGTTAGTTTGTAAAAATTTTTTACTTCCACATGAGATTTTTAATTTTTCAAATTTAGTTTTTTGCTTTTACTTTTTCGTAAGTTTGGATTTCAGTTTTTTTCCTTCTATATTTACAATTTTTTTTCCCACTTGAGAATTTTAAATTTGCAAATTTAGTTTTTTTTTGTTTTTATTTTTTCATAACTAATGGATTTTGGTTTTTTCCTTTATTAATTTTTTTATTTAAATTTTAAATTTTACCAATTTCGTTTCTTATTTTTATATTTTCATAACTTTGGATTTTACTTATTTATTTTATTTTAATTCTTTTTATTCGAATTTTCGATGGTTCTGACCACTTTTGATAGTTTTTTTTTATGTTTGATATTTCTGACAGCTTGGGCTCCTTTTGTTAGTTTTTTTATTTTTTTTTAGTTGATGTTTTAATGTTTCTAACCGCTTGGGTTCCTTTTGTCAACTTCTTACTTAATTTAATATTGCATTGATAATTTAGATTTATATTATTTAATATTTGTGATTTTTTAAGTATTTTTTAGTGAAGTGGAGGAGCCGACACAGCTCGTCCTTTTTCCTGTCGGTACTAAGGGGCCAAAACACACTTTAAAATTTGGAACTGGCGAAAACTTATAATACGATAATCACCCGCGAGGTCCCTGCTCGGTCGCCAATTAATAATTAAATACACTTTATTTATTAAATAAATATTTAGGTTTACAGCACGATATGCTTTACAAATTAATGATTATTCAATTTTATATATTTAGTTTTTACAACACGATGTGCTTTATATTCTGTAACTTATTATCAACTGTGCAACTCTAAACTTAGGAAACTACGCTTAGGCAAGAAAGTTTTTAGAAGCAAAGACGAAATGAGATAATTAAAGATTACTGTTATTACGGTGACTACGAGACTACTGAGAGGACAGACGAATTAAACATAATAACGGAAATAAATAACTAACAAGCAGAGGGACAAAATATTATACTATTATATTAACTTATATCTCTATAATATTTTAAACGATAATTTAATAATTGTTTCTGTGACAGCAATGCGCTAGTTACCATCGAGTATTATATGTAATATATTACTAATATACATATACAGTTTGTCAAGAAAATTTTTTTACACCATAAAAATTAAATTTTTTAACTTTAACTCGATTAAAAGTTACTAAAATGTTTCTTTTTTTAAATTTTCTTTTATTTTTATTTTATTTTAATTTATGCTTTATTATTACGATATTAGGTGTCACATAAAATTAATTTACAACTAACTTATAAACTAAATGACCTTTACTCGATTACACTAATGTAGGAGTTAGTGTAGAGAAGTACTGGTCAGCACAAGTTTAGTGCAAAATGAGGATTTCTCAGATTAAACGTAGTTTTTGCTAAAGAGATTTTCTCACTGATCATCTGATACTTCATGAAGTAGAGATGTTGGGTAGTAGAAAGGTAGATCTAGAATCATTTTTGAAAGCTTGGTTTGAGCGATTTGCAGCTTAGATTAGTGGGTATAGGCACAATCTCCCCAGACCTCCGAGCAGTATAACATAATGCGAACAGAGATTGACTTACATATTATTAGTTTGTTATGGACGGATAGCTTAGATCTACGGTTAATGAATGGATAGAGTATACGAATCGTTTTATTTACCTTTTCAAGAGTTATGTTAACATGTTGCTTATAGATGAGTTTAGTATAAAGATTGACCCCAAGGTATCTAAATTTGTTCTCCCAGTGGATATTTTCATCATTACCTATTAGGTTGGTGTGTGGTAGAAAACAGGCCTTTCGCTTTTTTGAAAAGAAAATGGCTTTAGTCTTACTTGCGTTCAGTTGAATCTTCAAACGTCTAAAATAATTAGAAATGATGTATAATGCATCCTGTAATTCGGAATGAATGTCGTTATAAACATCGCCTGAGCAATAAACTGCGGTATTATATACGAAAACTGAAGCAACACATTTTTCGAACGTTGGTATATCATATGTGTATATGTTGTATAAGGTAGGGCCTAGAACGGAACCTTGCGGCACACCTGGGAAAATATAGTTACTAACGGATACCGTGCCGTCAATAAATATGCTAAAATATCCATCACATAAGAAACTTTTAATCAGCTTGATTAGATATACTGGAGTTTAGGTGATTACTAATTTTTGAATTAGGACACCGTGCCATACCGTGTCGAAGGCTGCTTGAAAGTTATCATACCTACCGAGTGTTTTCTGCTGATTTCCTTTATTAAAAAGTTTGTACGTTTTTAGTGGATGAATGCAACTAAAATTTGCCCTAAATCGAAACTGAACCGGAGTCAAGATGTTGTGGGATACTAAAAACAGATTAAGACGAGCTTTCAATATACGCTCAAATATTTTATTAAAATAAATAATAATAACACGGTTAATGTGATTTAACCTCGCTTTAAAAATTGGTTGCCTTGTTCTTATCCACTGTCTTTGTATATCGTTCCTGATTTTCATTAAGTCAGTAATGAATGCAGGCAGCTTTAAGATGCGCTGTTTATTTGGCTTTTTAGAAACAGAAAGGTATATAGCACCGACAACATCTGATTTTAAATTGTCTACCAATTTGTCAATCATATCGGTCGTAGCGAGAGGATCATCTGGAATGTGCATCCTTCTCTGAGAAGCAATTGAAAGGAAGTGCTTAAACTTCCTCCAATCGGCTTTGTCAAACTGCAGATATGATTCAGTCGCATTATTAGTGTGGGAAGTTAACTTGCAGAAAACTGGAAGGTGGTCAGAAGATAAATCGTTGCAGACAATCGGTTCAGCAAGGCGTTGAGGAGAGTTGATGATAAACAGAGGTAGACGGATGAGCTTAATCTTTCGTTGGTATGTAAGTGGGATAGTTTAGATATACTATGACAAACCTTCCATCAGAGGATAACTCATGCAAAGAATTGCCCCAACAGTTCGCCCTAGAACAGTTCCATGCACGATTCCTGCAGTTTAAGTCGACGCCTATAATGTAGCTTCCGTCAATGCGCGAAAACTTTAGCAGGTCGGACTTGAACATAACTTTTTGTGGTTACTATCACTGGAAGAGTTACAAGAGGCTATACGGCATTTTGCAGATGTCATAGTAAAATAGGCTGCATAAATTTTAATAGAG
The DNA here is from genome assembly GCA_035041755.1 of Cacoxenus indagator. Lineage (NCBI taxonomy): Eukaryota > Metazoa > Arthropoda > Insecta > Diptera > Drosophilidae > Cacoxenus > Cacoxenus indagator. The sequence continues at coordinate 572,294 of JAWNKX010001092.1, forward strand.
GTCACTGCTTCAACATTTATATGTACTCCAATATTTTCTATTAGATTATTAATGTTAACAAGCTGCTTGTGCCTAATAGCGTTTTTGATAATGATGGCAACGCCACCGCCTCTATTGGCATATCGGTCAAATCTGTATATGGTGTAATCAGGAAGAGTGAAACGATCTCTTGGCGGTAACCACGTTTAACTGAGTAGGAGAATATCGATACTGTTTTGATTTATAAAATTTAAGAGTTAAAACGGCATGCGGATTCCATGCCATAATATATAATAAGTTATCTTTCTTATTTGCTAGCATACATATACTTAATAGTTAGTTGAGTAATTACAGTAGACTGTTCACTCTTACTAGAACAACGACTCAGTTTTTCAAGTAGCTCAGTGTGAGCGCGGTGATTTCATCTATTGTGAAGAGATCATTTTTTGCTTGAGCTGTGGGCTCTTTTCTACCGTTACTGAGAAGAGCGTTCTTGAAACTTTGGTATACAGCTGGTTGCGCCAAAGTGAGACCGATGCTACAATCATGAATTGACTTCACGTGTTGTCGATTAGCGTTTCTAACGGCAACTGGAAAGTTGTCGTTGTAGTTTATGTTATTGTAAGAAGCGTTGTTGTTGCGTTTGGTCGCCTGTTTATAATTTGGTGCTCTTTTTTGCAGTACAGCAATATAAGAAGTGGGACACGGGCACGATGCATCAGTGGAGCGGTGATCACCTTTACAGTTTGCACATTGAAACGCATCAGAGGCCGTGCACAACGAAGTATGGTATTGTCCAACGCAGCGGTCACATACAGTATTGATATGACAACTCTTGGAGCCATGACCAAAGAGATGGCAATTGTAGCATTAAGTACTATTTGCAAATGACTTGGACTTAAACTCCCAGCCGACTTTAGTGTGATTAATACAGGAGTGCTCCTTTCATAATTGCTGAAGCGTTATAGGTTTAGATTTAAAATACACGACATACAATAGTATTTTGTAGCCATTGCGAGTTATTTTATCCACTGTTTTCACATCAATACATTGAAGGCCTAGACTACTGAGTCTGGCGAGTCTGTGTGTCTACAAATTTAAAAAAAATGTTTTTTTTTTAATTTTTTTTTTTAATATAATACTTATTGTGTTTATTTAAAATAATTATTAACTACTTTTCTACTACCTTCAGTGGCAGCTTAACCTAATTGTATATACATGAAAATGAAAATATAATGTAAACCTATGACTTACAAAGAACTTATAAAGAATAATACATATATACATATTTACAATTACCTATTTATATAAAGAAAATTTAGCTAATTTGACGGAAGAAACTTATGAAAGGGCCCTCATAGGAAGATCCTGTGGGTGACACCTTTAGAGTCTTCTTTTTCTGGCTCTCGAAGTTAGCCGTCTCACGAGTACACTTGGGTGAAAACCAAGGCGCTCTAGATATTTCCCCTCTTGTGCCTGGATAACATCGCCGACTTTAGGAACCCTAAGATCCTTTTAGATATCCCTTGTACGCATGTACCAGGGAGCATTGAAAATTTTTCTAAGCGTTTTAGCTTGAACAGTTCTGATATGCGACTTAGCAGCTATGCCGTATACTTGCAGCGCGTACTTCCACATGGGACTTATAATTTTCTTGTATATTATTGTCTTGTTATCCAAGGACAGCTTGCTCTTGGGGGACAACAGCCACGACATTTTTCCTGCTTTTGCCAGCACGGACCGCTGAACCATTGTTACATGTCTTTGAAATGTAAGTCTCCTGTCCAGTATGACTCCAAAGTATTTATGCGCAGGCTGGTGCTTCAGAGTAGAGCCTAGCAACGATATCCGAGGCAAGACAATGGCCGTGTGGCATACGTAACACAGGCACATTTGCTGGCATTGATGCCTATGTTCCAGTCTAGAGCCCACTTCTCAAAGCAACACACGTATTGCTGCAAAGACTCCGTGGCAACTTTTGTACTAGGACTTCTGGTTAGCACTGCAGTGTCGTCCGCGTAAGTTGCTATGAGTGCGTTTTCCTCATTCACTAGTGTGACTACAATTGTTTTAGGTATGTCTGCTGTATAAATCGTATACAGCGTAGGGTCTAATGCGCTGCCTTGAGGTACACCAGCGCAGATTGGTCTTCTTGTCGATTTCTCACCATCGATTAGAACACGAAAGCTTCTGTTCGTTAAAAAGCTCCTGACAAGTTGGAACAGCTGACGGGTAAGTAGGTTCTTCAGCTTGCTGAGAAGGCCTTCAAGCCACACCCTATCAAAGGCTTGCTGGATGTCCAAGAAAACTGCTAATGCGTACATTTTACGTTCCATGGCATCCAAAGCGAAGTTAACCACACGGTGCAGCTGCTCCGGGGTGCCGTGATTTTTCCTAAAACCAAACTGTCGCTTTGGGATTTTTCGCTTTCGCTTTCGAGTTGAAGAATCCGATGCAATATCATCCTTTCCATTATTTTTCCTAAAGCGGGAAGAAGACTGATTGGCCTATATGAGTCAACTTCAGTGGGTTGTTTCTTTGGCTTTGGAATCATAATAATTAAAGCTGATTTCCAGATCTTTGGGAAGTGTCCCAACCTTAAGATGCTGTTGAATATCTATAAACTATAAACAATACAGCTCTCGTGGGAAGAAGTTTGAGCGTCTTGTTATCCAAGAGATCTTCGCCTGGGGATTTTTTGCACTTTAGCCGTTTAATTTGCTGATTCACTTCTTGAAACGTTATCGGGTTTGCTGGTAAAGCCATTTGGAATGGCGCGTCCAAATTCATTTTAACAGTCCTGCGCACGAGCTCCGATGAGAGATCAAATGGCTTAAATCTGTCTTCTAGGTTGTCCACAAAAATTTCAGCCTTCTGTTGAATGGAATAACACCAACCACCTGCTGGATCTATGATTGGAGTCTTTGGAATAGCCTGTCTCTTAAAGCGCCTTGTGAGCTTCCAAAGATAGTAGTTAGAAGATGCGTCAGGACTTACACTTTCTAGCATGTCGTCGATTGACTCGTTTTTATGCCTGATTAGCACCTTTTGCAAACGATTAGAGAGTCTTTTGTAGATCTGATGAATGCGAGTGTCTCCCGTTCTTGCGTATTCTTTCCGGACTCTTATTTTTAGGCGTAGCATGCCAAGAGCAATTTGGGACATCTGACTTCTCCGATGTTGGTTTGGAAGGCATTCAAACTTTGGAGCAGCATAGGAAGAGGCTAGTAAAATTTTGTTCATTAAGACTTTGACTGCATCTTCTATGTCTTCTGTTTTTTTTTTACTGATTATGATTTATTAACTTAATTTCTATATATGTAAGTTGCACAGCGCTAAGAAAGAAGAAGAGAAAGAAATACTGTATCTTCAACCACAAATCGAATTGAACAACCCCTGACTATGTCAATCACAAAGGTATTGAATACCTGAAAAAGCAGGAAATTATTTACACAGTGGAATTAAAAACAATTGAGACATGGCAACGGAAACAACAACGACTACACTGACATTTTTGACGATCCTGGTGAGAATGATGAGGACAAGCACTGCCTGACAGAGTTTTCAATCTCAGAAACTCATATATTAGGTAGTCATACTCAAGGATCATCTTTAATCATATAATACAGCCAATTAAATGCGACTCATCTGACAAATGAATGTGCGTCACAAAGGAACATATCGGGATGATTTGCTTTGATCTGATTTGACCTGGATCTGTGTTGGTTAAAAAGCGTATTTCATATGATATATATAATATATAAACTGTGCTCTGTAGACACAATAAATGAAATGCCTCCTGTCGTCGAAGCTAATCTAATTCATCGTTGGCGTGAAAAAATTATCAACAACTCTGACACTCTGTTGCCAGTTTGGTTGACAATGCTGGTGATGCTGGCGGCTCGACTGTTCATCTTTGTTGACAATGAGTCATCTTATTGGTATTGGGTTATAATTTTTTCCTTTCTTTATATCGACATCAGAAGCATCGAATTGTCGTCGTCGTCATTGTTGTCATCATTAAAATGTCGTCATGTTCTGGCATTTACACGAAATCAATGACCTTCAGATTCCTGAATGAAAACAGGCAAAGATGCAACAAGTTTGACAAACACTTTTATATTCGGTTGGACCGCATATTTTTTGTCGCCTTGGTTTCTTTTATTTATTTATTTTTCCTTTGTCTCATATTTTTATTCATTCCTTAAACATTTTTTATCAGTTTTTTATTGTTGCTCCCGCTGATTGTATGTAAACATTTATCATGTTTAAAAATTAACTTGAAGATATAATTTAGTATACATTTAAATGCTCATGACGGGATAAGGATCTGACGTAACTGGGCACAAAAACCAGATAGCCGTATAGGTGGCCAACTGGACGGACTAACGGAGAGACCAACCGAAATTCTTCCTTTTATTATTTCTTTTTCTTTTTTTTTCTTGAGTGTTATGAATTTAGTGGAATTTTCAATATATTTATTCAAAATTGATGTTTGATGTATTGAGACGAACGACTTCAAAGCAAAGAACAAATAAATTAAAACTCCATTTTCGTCTGCTTACTCGTATTATTCTTTTTTAATTAATTATTTATTCGTATCTTATTTATTCATATATTTGTAAAGTGTCATTCGAGACTTTTTTGACAACAATAAGTCATACGTCACTCCTTTATAGTCAAATTAATGTTTTATAGCCATTAAGTTACCGGTTAATTTTATTACCAAAAAACAAAAGTTTCTGAAAATTGTCCATTCCCAATTACGTTTAATTGAATTTTATCCTTTAGCCAACAAATTCGTAAAGAGCTACGCTGTGATCATGTGTTTTACGACTCCAACACGTTTGCTTTTTGTTTTTAAAATTCTATTAATTTCAAAAATACTGAATGATGCTTTATGGTACTCTTCAAGACGCGTATTCTTCTGATTTCTTCGAAACTACGTGTCATACTTACACTTAAAGTGTATAGCGAAAGTGGAAAATGAAGTTCCCGTTATAGATAAATGTGAAACCACCTATGATACTTGAAATTAAAAATCAGTAATGCCTCTAGGTAAGTGATTGGATCAAAAATATTTTCGATAGACCCCATACAAAAACTGGGAAATAAATCACTTTAAATAGTAAGTATATCGAGCATTACTCAAACAAGGTTTCAAAAATACTAGAAACTGTGAGTTCCAAATAAAGGTAGATGAAACTGTTGGGTCAATACAATCTCTTGAGGATTTCTGACAAATAGTGGAAAATATTACCCCGCTAATTGAAAAAAAAATTATAAAATAAATGTAAAAAATTGTAAATAAAGAAATTATAATAATTAACATTGATTGGATTTGGAAAAATTCTGTTTGCTTAATTAGGAACGAATATATTTAATAATAACTAATCTATAAATACGCACTTTGTAAAGTTTAAAAAGAATTTAAATAACCTACGAATTTCTAAATAAATGTTTGCAAGTTCCTTACCATAATCTACAACAGATAGCTTCTGTTAAAGTAGCTAATCGGATTGAGCATAAGTCATCTTCGTTGTCGTTGGATCCCCACTGCTATCAATTTCTTAATAATTTTTGCATTTACTCTCTATTTACTTATTTTTATTTGGCCATAGTAATCAGTCCAAATACAGATCCACTGTTTTTTAGTGGCCGGTTGGGATTATCTGCGGATTAATACGGAGACATTATTTTTTCGACCCCTTTTTACGTTACTTGACGTCCAATATATTTTAATGAAAATTATGTGGTGGGAAAGGTATGGTTCTCTAGATGTGCGTTATGCAATTTTATGCCAATATACTGATGTTAAAAGCATTGAAAAATGCATACGGCTTACTGCCTGCTCAGCGTATTTGTGGTATCGGAGAATGGAAGCACTACACACCGCATACCAACAACAACAATGGCACGCACCTAAGAAAAAGAAACGCACAAAAAAAAAAACAAGCTAGGTGTTGCGTTATAAACAGTAAAAAAAATTATTATATATATTACATATCACCTATATATTAATCCGGAGACATTCTTTTGGTAGCATTTTACCCTAACAATCGTCAGATTTACGTATATATGAGAAGTTCGTTGATGCGTACACAAAGGAGGCACTCAATTTTAGAGAATCTTATGAATTATTTCAAACTAACTGCAGTCTGTTCTATTTTGTGATCCAAGTTGTAAATAACGTAAGTGCTTTTTGTTTACCATGTATCAAAAAGGTTGTTCTGTTATTCCCCACTCCATCACTCAGTAATAAAAAAAACAACACGAATTTGTTTAAGAAATGCACAAACGTTTGAAGGCAAAATCCGATTACTGGTAAATCTAGTATCAAACTAAAATTATTTATCAGTTTTACAAGCACCATTGAGTGTGTATTTCAAGAGAAATCATTGGCACTGCCACTCAAATAAATGTAGTTTTAAGGGAATGTCTCCGTTTGACACCAAAACCAAACACAATTAAATTTAAAAAATAAAGTGCCTTAAACCAGGGAAGCCAACCGATCATTTCATTGACAAATTATTGTAACTTGTGTCAAGGTCAATACAAGATATCGATATCAGTTGCGACATTGGTGACGACAGAGGCATTGACGGAAGTTGTGGTCTCTCAAGCCTTAAACCCCAATTCTGTAATTACTGCAGCACTACGCGCATTCATCAAAATTCGAGAGAAACGACGGAGATCGCGAAGACAAGTGAGAACTGTGTGCATGTAGTGCTTTCTTAAGAACACGTACGCCTTACAAATTGTAGGGTACACATACACATAACTTTTTTATTTTTTCATTTAACTTTTTTTATTTATTTGTTTTCCCCTTCTTTACTAGGGAGCGGTACTGAGCTGAGTCTGAAAAAAATGCACAACATGACGGAACGCGTTGGGTTCAACAAATTTATATTTTAGGTGACTGTTGACGTTGTCAACATTTCTGTTTCGTTGTCTGTCGTTTTGGCATGCGGAATGCGAAAAATGGCTAAGAGAAACGCTGCCAAAGTTGGCAAACCCACCGCCTCCCTAGGCAGAGAACAACAAGCAGCCAGTTGAAGTCAGAAATACAACAGGTAAGTGGATAAAATTAAGAAACTTTTTATGACTAAATGTTGAAAATTGTTTTATTATATTTTTTTCTTTTGTTTTTGATTTATTATTTATTACTTTTTTGTTGGTGCCGTTTTGTTCATTTGTTGTACTGACAAATTTGCTCTGTTTCTGTTCTTTAATTTGTAGCTTTCTTGTGAGTGTGTATGAGTGTGTCATTCGGTTACCACTTAAACGATATTTTGAGTTAAGCTGCCAGCACATGCCATGCCCGTTTAGCTCAGCTCAGTTCAACTCAGCTTTGCTCATCTTCATTAAGCTTGAATCTGCGCTGCCATGGCTTTGCGGCGGGGAGTGCGAACAAGTGAATTTAAGCTCAGCTCAGCAAACAGCGAAGAATCAAGTCTCAGCCAAACTCAGTTCGTCCCAGCTCAATGCGTTGATGTGTGTAACGGACTATAAAAGCCAAAGTTACGCAGGTTCCGAATTAAACTGTTAACGCAACAACACCCGAGCACAACATATGTGTGTGCCATCTGCCTGCCTGCCTGTTCGCTGAAAGCATCTGAGCATTACTTTTTAACACTGAAACTAGATAAAGTTTCCTTCAACTGTCGATAAAATTTGCCGCAGTTCATCACGAAACTTTGACTTTGGGTTAATAACGACACGAAATTTCATATAATGTTGATGCTATTGCTCCTTTCGTTATACTTGCTGCAATCCGCATCGCTTAACGAAGCTTACGTTGTTGGCAACACGCCACAACAACAACAGTACCAGCAGTCAAATCGAGAACGTAACTCAGCCCAATCGGAAAGTAACGTGGTTAGCGCAACAGCAGTACAAAACCGTCATCAGCTACAGACGACTGAGCTCGAGCAGGGTCTCTTGGACCAGTTCAATCATCGCTATTCGGATGGTAGCTATGAGTATCGCTTCGAGCTGTCCGATGGTACGGCGCGCTATGAACGCGGCTACTTTGCGTTTGTCAATGATGTGAAGACACTTATTGTTGTCGGCTATTATTCGTATCGTATGCCCGATGCACGTTATATAACTGTCTTCTACAATGCCGATCAGTATGGCTATCGTCAGAATCAATGTAAGTAGAACCCTTATGTATTTTGATATTGAAGTGTTATAGTATAATGTCACTACCTTATCGTTCGTCTGTATGTGATATCTTTGAAGTTTTGTCGAATCAATCTATTCTGAAGGGTTCGTCCAACAAAAACTTCAGATTAAGGTTAAAGAACAACTTTCTTGGTTTTTTTTTCTTTTTTACCTATAGAATTGAAATTTTGTCAAACAGGTTTTCAGGTTCATGCACACAAACTATGAACATTTCTAGAATTTATGGGTCGTTTGGTTTTCGCATGAAGCCATAAGTCAAATCAACCTTCTAGCATATCGATCTGATATGGGCATACATTTCAAGATCCGGGAATTATTTAGTTCAATATTTTGCATAAAAACATTTGGTTCAGTTCTTCTTAAAACTTCGGCGTAGCCAAGAGTAACCTTTTAAATATATTGTTTTTTTTTATATTCCTTTTTTCAGCCATTACGCCGGAAGTATATCCAAACCTACCGCGATCAATAGGTGTGCCCGGCTTCAATGAGGCTTACAGACGCCAAAGCGCCAGCTGACAAAGTCGCCAGTGACTACGTTCATATCGTATACACCGCCCACAAAGCGCAAAGGTCATTACTGAAACGTTTTGAAAGGATGAAAAAGTTTTAAAAGGATCAAAAATATGTATTATTTAATGTTTCTTTTGTTTAATAGTTTTAATGTCACCTAATTTGCCCAGCCATTTATTCAGAAACGACATTCGTATGCTTCCAAAAAGATATTAAAAACTGATCGGAGCTTTGCACAAGGGTTAATTTATTTTATTGCATCTCATCGCATCACATCGTATATTCCTCTTTCACTAACATCGCGATCTTTACGCCCATTTTTGCCAAGTGCATTTTTAACCATGTGGCTTAATTTAATGAGCAGCAATCGATTCGTTTAAATTTTTATTTATATAAACCGTCGGGGTCATGTCGTTAAACTTGTTCTTAATACGCAGCCAACGGCACAAATTGAGACATTGCCACTTCTACAGTAGCTCAGTGATTGCCGATAAAATTTGCAATAACGGAATAAATTTCTTTTTTCAATTTCAACATATAGATAAAATTCACTTCTATTGCATGGTGTTTTAATAGTCCACCGAACTTCAATGCATTAAGTCTTGGGTTATTACAAATTTTGTTGAAAATTTTAGGCCAAAAGGTGAAGCGGAGAGAAATATCCTTTTTATCTTAAATTAACAAGAGCCCCAGCGTATTTCGGGATTTGGGTGGAATGAAGATTTACACGGAAAGTGAAGGCTATGAGCGATGAACGATTTATGGTAAGGCATTCTATTATTCTTTCTTTTGTGCTTATTCGCTCGCCTCCCTCGTGTCTTGTAATTCCTTTTATATATATAGATAAATATCCACACAATTTAGACTACTCCTAGTGGTAATATTACCTTTCCTCACGCATAATATAGTCCTGATGTTTCAGGTCGAAACTTTAAAGCATTCCGAGTTTAATAAACAGGCTCTCTGTCCTGAGACCGGCCTACACAAATGTGGCAGATTGTGTTAGATCGTATCTGAAGGTCAAACTCTTCAAATTCAATTGTATCTATTTCGGACTCAATGGGGCGCGCTTTGAAAATTTTTGTTGCAGTTGTCTATAACCGCTCACAACCCTATTCGTCAGTCTCATTGACCCGACGATCATGTTCTTGGGTGCTGCGCACTTTCGCCGACTATTATTTTGATTTCGACACTTCACTTGTATCATTGATTTTATTGTTTTGAAATCACCAAAGATATAATCACCATCAATAATCCACTAAATATTCTATCATATTTATCAGACTTTCGGTTTCGAATTCGATATACATATCAATGGAAAACTGGTGAAGCAATATTGAGATATTCATATTTTTATGTGATTCCATACAAAAAATGAATTTTCCGACTTTTCCGGTAGACTTTCGCACCAAACTTTAGTTTGACTGATAAATCTTCCGTGATGCGGAATAAGAGATCTTGGGTGGTTTAACCACATACATACGAGTACATATTTTCAATTTTATATCATACTAGCTCACCCGATACATGTTGTCCTGTCCCAAAAAAAATAGCATATGGAGAATGAAGAGCATATCACAAAAACAAGTGAATCAATGTTTAACAACTTGTTATTTTTATTCAATCATGTAACAATTCATCAACAAATTTTTCAAACTATTTTGCAACGATCTGAATATATTTAAATGTAATGGTACAATGTTGAGAAAGTGCGATTGGTGAGGAAGTTCCTCCCACCTCAGTTCATTAATTGCACAATGCTGTCTTGAATTATCCAGTTGTAGAACAACGCATTATCAAAATAATGTGCTATATCGATAATCCGTCATCTCGATAATCCGTTAACGACCGTAATCCGCCGTTGAAAATCCGTGTCATCCGCCGCCATTCAAAACTTTTAGCTCTATAAGCTCTTTTAAGCGTATTCTTACCGTGTTCTATGTATACCGTCTCCGACAACTTTGGTGCACACACGCTGCGTTTTCGTAAAGTAAACAATTATAAATGGCGTCACAGTCCACGAAATGAAAGCGTGCCACTTTAAATTTAATGTAAGAGAGTTAAGTACATAGTGGTAAGTCTTTTAAAGACATTGCAAATTATTGTCAGATTGGGCGATCAACAGTTTATCACATTCGGAAGAACAGAAATAAAAATGAAAATGTCGTCACTACAGCAAAGTGTTGAACAGGGAAACATCAAACATTGAAGATTTCGAAAACACGCTTTTTCGTGGTTTTGCAAGTGTGTCGACATCACGCACCGAAAACTGCTGATGAAAATTTATAATAATAGGATGGTTTTCTAAGTTTACAGCAAGATTTGGATGGTCGGGATTTTGTGGCGGCGTATTATCGGGATGGTGCTGTACTTTAAAATAAAACCGATGAGATGATATAAACCTGTCTTAACAGAACAACTTTTTGACGATTGATTCGGAGCGTCAGTGCCTTTTGGGTTTTGTATTATCATAGATGTCCCATTTTACATCCCTCGTAATCGAGCGATGTATTATGCTATTGAAGCAACGATTTGCATGTGATCGGTTAGCTTTGTTTTCTATGCAGTTTATACAAGACCCACACACCTGCTCTGCTTTCTTTACCAATCTCCTACAAATGATTTTGGTTCGTTGACTAAAGACTGTCTGGTTGTTTGAATAGGACTTCCTGTCACTGCCATGTTGCTGATAAATAGGAGTTAGGAAGATTAGAATTACGGTAACCTTCTTATCGAAACCTTCCTTTCTCAGTTACGAACGTCTAATACGCTTAGATAAATATCCAATATTAGTTTGCAATTCTGGCACGAACGGTTATCTATATATAACAAGAAGTGATTTTGGTGACCGAGTTTGTGCAATCAGAGACTTCTTCACTTGGGGAACAAAACTCTTATGGAACCATCCAGGCTTTTTTAGAGATTTTATATTCCACCGGCAGATCAATATTTTAAAGTGCTCATGGATTTTTTGATCTTACAATCATGCATTCGCACCTACTAACACAACTATTTGTTATTCCGATATCTTTCCTTCAGATGTAATTTTTTCAATCGAGGAAACATAAGTTTTTTTGAGAAATATTTTCCAAAAATAGAGCGGTCTCGGATACACTGTAAAGTTGTTCATTCATTAGACCGGGTTCAGCAAACTGTCAAACGTGCCTGGAAGGGTTCTTCAACTCCTTTATCAGCAGATAGTTTTTCGCCACTTATAGCTATGTTAATAGACGAAAAACATATAGTTTTTCCATTTTTAGGGTTCAGTAGGTTTAAGTGGAAACGGAACAACTTTTACAGTCAATTTGCTACGAATCCATAGACTAAATTGTAGTATATATCTTGTTGATCTTGTCTTGTTGAAAGTGTTTCAAATATAATTACAATTCACATAAAATAAATAGTTTCGAAGTTATTTAAGAAAATAGATTACAATTGACCACCTTATAGAATTTCTCACGATGGTTTTTTGTAAATGGAGTTGCTATTCCAGCACCAATTTCTAATCTCTTATACTGTATAATGCAATTGAAATTCGGAAAATCAAATTGACGATCGTTATCCATGCACGTCTTACTCAGTATTAAAATAATCCTTTTTGAGAAACGGAATCACTTACGTCTGGTCAATAACTTTACACACTTGGGCAGTTCAGTTTGTATATCAAAATTTCTTTTTTATTTTTCATAAATGTTATTACGCCATCGACTCTAGTTTCCAAATTATTAGCAACAACAAAAATAAAGTTGCGCCAATAACTGTTCTTAAAAAGGATGCGAATATATTCAAGATATGCTGAATATAATGCTCATTGCTGATTACTCGATCAAAAGATATCGATTAGTATAAAAGTTTCATTGCTGATGTGCTTGCTGATCATTATTTGAACATTTGTAATGAATTGAAATCTCGTAATTGCGAATTTTATTCATAAGAGACTAAACATACTAAACCATATAAAGCTGTGCTTTCTCTCTTGGTCTACCATAGCAATGAAGAAGTTGAGCAACTCCTAACTCAATTAGGTTCAAAATGTATTGAGCTCAAAACTATTGACAAATTGACACAATCTCGAGTGAAAATACTGTTATATATAGTATACTTCGAAAATAGATCCGTGACTCTCAAACAACTGAGGGAAACCTTTAATTCGATCAATCATATGAGGGTCAGATGGGATTATAAAATTAAAACCATCAACAAGCTTACTCAATGTTATAATTGCCAACTATTTGGACATGGCTCTAGTCACTCCAGTGTCAAAACTACCTTTGCCAATGGTGCTGGTCCACATCACACGTCTGTATGTACATTGACTAATACAATGCTTTGTGGTAACTGTAATGGTCATCACCGTTCTACAGATCTTGTTTACCCATGCCGCGCTTCGTATCAATCTCTTATTCGACGAGGGATGTCTAGTAATAACCACACCATAAACATCATAACCACTCCAAGTACAACGTTGCGGGCTATACAATCACTAACTATACTCCTGATTTTTCAACGTTAAAGAAAAACGGGTCCCGACAGAGCTGGGTAGAAACTCAAAACGTTCCTGCTTGTATTTTCAGCGACAACACTCCATCTACTAGCAATAGGGCTGCTAATAAGCTTAACTACAAAGAGGTAATAATAAACTCATCAACTCAACAAACATCGAACAATCTCTTTACTACTGATAAAATCCAGTCGCTTACCATGAAATAACTTGAAAAGCTAAGCAGATGCTCTAGTAAGAGTGAACAATTCAACGTCATCACCCAGTTAGCTCTTAAGTATTTATATGTCTCTAAGTAATAACAGTCTTAATTGTCTCAATGTCATGACATGGAACTCACGTGCCATACAACACAAATAATCTGAACTCTTAAGTTTCCCAAAACTCCAATCAAATTCACATTTGCTTATTCTATGAAACATGACAAACATTTAGTGACAGACTTAAATTTCCTAATTATAGTCTTTACAGAAAAGATCGAATCACACGCAGAGGCGGTGGGTTCACTATAGGAATTCATAACTCTTTGAAACATAAAGAAATCGCCAATATTTATACTCACCTTATACAAAACATTGGAGTAGAACTCAGTTTAGATCCCCATTATACACCTAAACTATTTCTTTTTACTTTCCGGAACCATCGGCCAAATATTTAGACAGATCTTGAAATCTAACTAACGATAAAAGTCACCTTAAAAACTTCTCCAAAACAGACCTTAATTAATGGCCACTTTGTGTTAAGTGGTACCCTCAATTGTATAAACAGACTGTGGAACTGCAGTAGAGCTAACTGCTGGAGAAACATTCTGCACGACCTCATATACGCTAAGGACAATTCATACATTCCAGCTAATTCTAAAGCTAAACCCTCTACTTTGGACATGTTCGTCACAAATATTCCAAACTTGTTAACAGATCTTACGACTCACAACGATCTTTCATCAAAGATAGCATTTGATACCAATATACACAGTAAAACTTTTCCGATTTACTCTAAGTGTAATTGGAAACTCTTTAAGAACATTTTAAAAAGTCGAAAATCTGCACTAATTTCGTGCCGAAACTTCTACGTCTATTTCCATTGATAATATTGTTCCTTTTCTAACAACGAAGGTATCCACAGCACTGGAAATTTCGGTACCAAAGAAACTATGCACAAGCCTTTATAATAACTTACTAAACTATATAATTGAGTTAATTAGAAAAGGAATACTATCTGTTGCTGCGTTGGCAAGCAGCTTTTTTATTGAGGCAGAGCCGATTTCAAGTTGGCGAATATTTTATTTTATTAACAATATAAAACTGAAATCTTTGATTTACATTAAATCTTCGTACATATATTTTTTGTAAGTTATAAACTTACAAGAAAGAAAGTTAACAAACAAGCAAAGGTACTCACTAGCATAAATGATTGCACATTGGGATCAACAGTCAAATTCCAATGTTCAATTGCTTAAGCCAGCGCAGGTAGAAAGCAGAAAGAGAAAGAGAGTGCCAGCGCGAAAATGGGCACTTCACAATCCCTGTTGGAACCCGACGCTCTCATTCAGCGCGTCAACACTATCAACAAGCAATGATTAAAAACGAGGCAACTAATCTGCAAAGCACAGCTTAACCAACTGAATTACTTAATAAGGTTTCAAATATTTGCTCACAAAAACTTCACTTGGAACAAAAAGGTAGCAAGCCTAAATAAGCATTCCAAACAATTTTGGAAAATAACTAAGTTAAATAGAAACAGAAATCAATTTATTTCAAGTTTCTCATACAATGGTTTTATTTATATCACATGGCAAGAAAAAGCAAATTTATTAGGGCAACTTTTCCAAGCCAAACACAAACTAGCAAACAATCTTTCAGACTGTGTTACTAGTCACATATCAAACATTCGATATGTGTATTGACCGATCTGCGCAACTCAGATGTACCTCTGGTAACTATTGGTGAAGTTGCGTCCATAGTTCGAGTAAAAGAAATCACCAGGCACTGACAGCCTTCCCAACATATGCATTAAAAATATGCCAACTAGTGTCCATCTTTACCTCGATACTTTATTTAATGACTATTTCGAATCGCCTACTTCCCGCAAGTCTGCAAAGTTGACAAAATCATCGCTAGTTCTAAACCTGGTAAATGTCCGGAGTCATCAGACAACTATCGCCCTATTAGTTTACTGTGGTACTTTGCCAAAGTTTTTGAAAAAAAATTTTAAGCAGACGCTCAGCCTTCATTTAGATACTCACTGTATTATACCATCTACGCAATTTATCTTCAGGCCTCACATGAGCTGCATAGACCTGCTTATTAAACTTGGGCTTGGTTGGGCTTGTCACCCTGGATATACAGTCGTCTTTTGACACAGTATGGCATGATGGATTATTGCACAAACAGATCACTACAAACACTCCAGTTTGCTTAATTAAAATTATACAGATCTTCCTTACCAACCGAAAATTCTTTATTGACCTGCAAGGTGTTCAATCGAGTGTCCTAAGTTTCAGTGCTGGTATAACACAGAGCCCCATTTATATTATTTATATACTCATGACCTGTCTGTACTGGATAACTGTAACACATCTGTCTTTGCTAATGATATGGCTCTTTATTGCACTGGTAACAACTTCTCTGATATACATAGTACACTTCAACGTTCATTGTTCTACTTTGAAGTATATTACAAAAAGTGAAAAATTAAACTGAAAGCTGAAAAGTCCTCTGCTGTTTCCTTCACTAGGAGAAGAAAGAATGTTCATTTAGCTAATGTTAAATGAATATTATACCATACCCTGGGCCAATAATCTTAGATATTTTGGGCTGCACTTAGACATCAAAATTCATTCAAAATTCACATTGCCATAACCCTTGACAAAATCACCAAAACCATTTGTATCTTCTATCCTTTGATCACATCTTCTATCCGGAAGTCACACATGTCAATACATCACAAATTGATTACTTTCAAATCAATATTTATCCCTATTTTTCTATATTGATCACAAGTTTGGGGTGACTTTGCCCAGACACACATCAGGCGTATACAAACTGCCCAAAACAAACTTCTTAAATTACTCCTTAATTTACCCTTTTACTTTTCTACAGTACTTCTACATAAAAAAGGATATGTACAAACTATGCGGGAAAAAATTTAGCTATCAATCTTTAAATATAATAATCGCAATACTCTTATATAACACACAATGTGTTAATAAGATTGCCTTTGTTATTTCTTGTCATACTAACTCGTAGGCTACTCTAAGGGTTAGTATGCCAACCCTATTAGTTAGTAGTTGTAAGTTTTATATCATTAATAATTAAGGTTTTTGTCTTCCTATTTTCTTTAGCAATGTTTCATTATTTCACTTTACATATACTTTATACTCTTTAATATTATAGTTGTTGTAACTATACTCCGTAGAATTTATTCAAGTTTGATTTTTTAAGATAACATGTTATACTGGAATAAAATCACTTATCACTTGTAGTTTCCAACGACAATCTTCAGAGTTCTGAAAAAGGTATGATATCGTTCGAATATGATGAAATTTCAACTTAGCCGGATTATTAGCAGGCGCCAAAATAAATAATCCCACTATGCCTGTTACAGACAGAATTAACGATAAACTCGCTTCTTATGTTGTAGTTTGTGTTTCCAAAAAACAAAAAATGTATTTTATTTACGAAATAAAATATATTTATAATAAAATAAGAATTAGAGTAATTCGAGGTATGTAAACCCTATTTCCTGTGCCACAACCTGTCAAAAACTGTTCTTCAATAACGTTATGTTGTAAGGCCTTTATTTTCAATATGGTGCCGTTACATAATTTAGGCGGACTTAAATTTCTTAAAAGGAGAACAGGTACTCCTACTTTTAATTTGATGGTAAACAGAGACTCTTAAACTTCTATAGGAGAGTGGGTACCGCCTTCTTGTTCCATTACTCTGTTAATAGAACCATATTCAGTTATTTCCCCCGGGATGCTCGTCAATATTCTATCATTAATTGCTGTGGCCTGATCGTTGCGTGCTGTCAGAATTGCTCTTTCGCATAGCCATGAATGTGGTTAACTTGTCAATGCGGTTAGGTCACCATAGATATGTAAAATAAGGTCCTGCAGTGATGAAACGGTATTACACAGATTTTCAGGTAAGATAACTTTTCCATCTGTTTGTGGATATTCCTTTACCAATTTTTAGCAAACAGGAAGAAAACTCTTGTGCATTTCGGTTACTTCCTGGTGTACTCGCATATTTAGCGTTAAATTCATTGATATAATGTTACGCCATAGACTTGAGTCCTCAAGGCATGCTTTCATTTCATCATTCACCCTCATTCCTCGAGCTAGTAATGGTAATGTCTGTCCAAAATCACCACATAAGATCACTGTGATGCCAACCATGGGCCAATCGTCTCGTCTTATATTTCGCAAAGTTCTGTCCACCGCTTTAACTGCTTTATGCTGAGAGCAATTATGAATTGATTGCGTATTTGGGTCAATATCACTCTGGTGAGGAATGCTTTTCCCGTACCTACGGGTGCATCTAAAAATAGGATTTCCGTCAAATTTGGGAGATCATTCTGCAATATTTCAGCTAGTTCCGATGTATTATAATTTTTTTCCGCTATGTACTCTCTGTTAATGTGTTCGCAATTTAAATTTGGAGTGGGCATGCCATATTGCGGCAGAGGATTTCCCTAATACACGTAACTATGTCTTGAATATCGAGCAAGCATCGATTGAAGTTACTCTCACATAATTCATCGTTCTATCATTGTTTAACTGCATATTTCTGAAAAAGTCTTCCGTCAATTTACGTTGATATTTTTGCCATAACTGTGCAGCATCTAAAGTCCACAAAATACTAATAATATTGCAAATAAATGCCGCAAGCGTTGCGGAATATATATATTTATATATATATTTGATAGATGAAACACTGTTGTTTTTACTACGTTAATATGAGGTTGAAATAGTCTTGATAATACCGGAGAATAAGGTACAACCCATTTATTCTCCATAATGAATTCCTGACCACGTATCCTTCTTGTATCTATAAAACCGCCTTCTTGGAGTGACCTTCGACGACACAAAGGATAGCCGTTTTCCCCTGATATCGTAGAATTGGATAGAGTTCTAGGGTACCTTTTAGAACAACATTTTTCCTGCATGCAAGGAGAGTTCATATTTAGGGTACCGCACGGCCCATGAACCATGTGCATTTTAATTATATCGTGCAATATTGGGTCCTGCTTCATGTCAGGAAATTCAGCAATTATGGCTGTTTCATTTGATCGAATTTTGTCTTGCAGCCACAGTAAAATGTGCACGTAGTGTAATCCACGTTTCTGCCATTCAATGGTATACATATGGCACAAAGCTGGGCCAAAAAGTTTTGGTTTTGTGAGGAAGTTCATGATGAGATTTAATTTTAATTCAAAAACTCTATAACATCGTATCTATCCTGTTCTGAAAATTTCATTCCATCTTGAATTAGTCGAGAGAGTGTATAAAGAGGTCAGGTCGGCTATATTTTCGAACATAACAAAATGCATCTTGCGTACTACCGTGCATACAACGTGGCCCAACCGTAAAACTGGACGGAAGGATAAACAATTGACCTAAGTTTTCAGTATTGTTGTCTTGTTGCATAGCGTCCTTGAGATGCACGTAATCTTCATCGCGTAACCGTTTCTGGTTAGTGCGTATGCCTACTAAGCGCTCTGTCTCTACTTTCGCATACATCAAATTGACTAAATAATCCTCATTTTCCTGGTCTGCCAAAGCGACTGCAATCATATTTGTGACAGGGGCGTTGTATTTACCGCGATGTTCTATGACAGGATGTTTATTGGCGTTGATGACCAATTTGTAATGATGTCCTTGCCCTTGCGGTATTGCAGCATGTTTTGGAGCTATAAGTTCGTTGTTCAATTGTGGAAAATTTCTATTTCTGAAATTAGTTTGTTGAATGTAGTCCTATACAACATAAATCAGAAGAAATGTTGGCTCATCTTGTGGTAGTAACGATCCTATAAGATGAAAAACTTGTATTTTAAAGTTGGCATAAATGGCCCCACTCTAATTTCTTTCGCTCCGAAAGACATCATTTGAAATGCGATATTGTATAAGCGGATATTCTTCAAAAAGTGATTAGATTGTGGATGTTCACCACTTAAAAGTGATTTCATAAGTTCTTAAGAATCTTTAAAAATTTTCTTATGAACTTTTCCATTTGAGCAACATAATCCACTTGACTCCTTTCTCCATTTGAGAGCGTCACAGAAATTACAGCATATGACCATACCACCAGGAAGCAGCTTCAGCATAGTGAATTGTAGCTAAATATGTAAAACCTGCTCTCTCTGTATTAATCCAGGGAACACCCGCAGCATATTCTTCTGGCTAATCGAAATCGTCAGATGAAATTGACATTCTATCGACATTTGTATGAATCCGACCAGCGTGTGATTGTATTTGACGTTGTTCTGGTGTTTCTGATTGTCGTATTTCTTCTTTCCTTTCGAATTCAGGTATGAAATCATTGTCATTCTCTGGGTGTCTGTGCTCATAATTAGCCCTAGTCGATTCTAATTGTTGTTGATGGTGATCATCATTTTCAAAAGGTCTAGTAACGTTTTGGTCTTGATGATCTTCTGCATTATGGTCTTCACTAGTTTAAAGTTCTCGAGAAGTTGCAGTTGAAGCACTCTGAGAAGCCTCGTCCTCCTCCTCCTCCGATACACGTGCTTCTCGTTCCTGGTTAGTCTCGTAATACGTAGAAGTTGCAATGAGACTCACCTAGAGTAAAATCTTTTATGCGAGATGTGGCCGGCCTTTCTTTAGCAGCGAGTTTCGCTTCTAGGTTTTCTTCACTTTGTTGAGATCTACTGATTCTCATACGTCTAGTATTATTGGTATTTTTTGAGAGATTCAACCATTTTCTGAGCGGCATGTTAAATGATTAATTTAGTAAACTAAACTATTAAACTATGTATGTAATAAATTCGTATACTTTATGTGTTCATACATAAAAGATTTTAGCAAAAAAAGAAGTACTGCAATCCGCAAAATATAAATAAAATAACTTTAAAAATCACTTTGAAATTTTGCTTTATCTTTATGTTCTCAACCTTTGTTTTCGTTCTAAAGCTGTTTCACCTTTTAGTCCTTGTTCAAAATTTTGGTTTTTACGCAAGGGAACTGTGGTAGCCGCTGATATTGATGATTCTTCTTTGGTTTGGCTTGTATTTACACTCAGTGGTAGCATACAAAATGTTTTTATTAAAATAGTCAAATAGTGAAAAGTAAAAAAGTACTAACATTGAACTGTTTTAAATCCTTGATTTATTAAATGTTTATTTATTACAAAAAATAAACAACAGCGTGATATGAAACTCTAGACACGCGGTTATCAAACCGCTGTTTAACACCCTGAGCCAAGCGCCTGATTTAGTAAGAATGTTCACTGAAGGCGCATAATGTTTTCATGTTTTCAAAGTAATATAGACAACAACGCATGCCCCATTTGGTTTTCCTTTCTTTGCTTCGCTTCTTCATTTGTATACATAGTCATCGAAATAACGAGTGTTGGGCTAACGTCCAACAGATGCCGCTATTTTTGAAAACCATATTTTTTTGTGAGACACCTGTTTTTGAATGTTTTCGAAAATTTTTTGTGCCTATGTTATACTCCTAATAAAGCTTCTTATTATTCAGTAAGTAGATTTTGAATGCAATGAGCGCCTTTTACGCCAATTCTGCACAAAATGGCAAAGTCTACGATTTTATTATATGTATAGATATTGGCCCTATTCGCTTAGCCAACAGTAGTCTCAATTAAACTAAGAACTATCAATCGAGCGTACTCGTTTGAGCTGCTTATGTTGTAACAATTTCCTTATTAGCTTAATACCAAACAAACGGTTTCTTAAGTCCTATCTATAGTTATAGATACTTTTTCCATTTGTTTTTCTGTCCACTACAAATCAAAAACCACTACAAATTTGTCTATTACCGTAAGTATAATACTTTGTGGAATGACAGCGTTGGTGTATGTCCTAAATATTGTTCATTAGGGTGCCGCTCATATTTATTTTCTTTACATATTCTACAATTTTTGACTAACTTCTTAATTTTCCTCGCCACTGAAGGGAAATATCACTTTTCTATTATTTTCACTCTGTTTTTCTTCTCGTATCTGTAAGCTCTGTTAATTTTTAATTTTTTAACGCCTCCTCTTCAGGTGATGTCAAAATATTTCGCACACTATTAATACACTGCTGAAATGGATAACAACGTGAGTTGCTGCCTTTTAGCAAAGTTTTTAAAAGATGATGACAATTTTTGCAATAGAAGTGTTTTAAAATCATTGCGTGATAATAGTGATCCTTTTTCAATATCGGTTAATGTTTTTGAGAGGAATTATCGACTCTCAAAAATATTGTGCCACCTATTGATGGAGCAATTGAAGCCGCGGGATAATGGAAACTCAAAAATTCCATTTGAGTTTCGTTCTTTGGCGGCTTTATATTTCTACGCACATGGGTCATACTCGTTTGTTTGGCGTCCTTTATGAAGAAAAACCATAAAAATACCATACTCTCCTCTGTAGTATGGTATGTTTTGGACTATTACGAAAAACAGCTTTTATTAATAGTGAAGCCAAAGAGCATGGAAATTGATTTAACATGCATATTTTGAGATAGATAAATCGCAAAATCGAAGTTGAATAAAGCTAATTCTACCTTGACTACCAGGCAAACAGAAAAACCAACAAACAACTGCAAATGCTCCATGTCAAAACGAAATCAAATCCAGCTGCGCATTGCGAATATCACGAAAGACAAAGAAATAAATTTTGCCTTTGCCCACGCAACAACAAAGCGTGTGACATTTGTTTTATTTTCATATTTTCCGAACATAAGGGAAGATAAAAAAAAAGATATGCCTGCGTGAATATGTAAATTAAACAAAATAAATTTTACTTTTATTTTTATTTTATTATTTTCGTAAGCAGCGCAACGGCTTGATTCCACGATTCTGAGTTTAGAACTCACTTAAACTGTTCGCCAGCCGCTTACTTTATAGCTAGTCCTAAGAATAACGAACTCACATGGTGCTGCTGCATGCGCGGTGTCAGACTTAGTTCGCCGTTGGTCCTAAATGTCAACGTTGGTCGGTTTGCTGTTAATGACGACGCTGGTCTTCTAAGAGTGCCGACGTTGGTCATCCGCGGTGCTTCTGCATGCGCGGTGCCAGGTTCAATTTCGGTTCGCCGGATATACGCCAGACGCACTACTTCGTTTCGCTTCTTGCCGACCCAGTGTTCTAATGGGCTGAGCATGAGACCATTCTGAGGTCGATATGATAGCTATGTTGTCGTCCTATGCCATCGTGTTAACTTGTATATTTTTTGCGTGCCGCAAATTTGAACTTAATAACGAGACACGCGCTCGGGGCCTGACCTCTAATAAATTTGGTACAACAATCGAAAATTGGCTTTAGGACTGTGTTGTGAAGTGTGGCGCGTGCGGGAATAAAAATTAGTCTTTTTTGCTACGCTCACGCAACAACAAAGTCTAGACCATTTGTTTTTTTCTTCATTGCCAATCACAAGGAAAGAAGAGGGAAGAACACAACACAAAGTAAGGATAAAGAAATTTGCTTTGCGCGATTGAGACTCGAACTCCATAATGCCTAACAAAAGTTCAAATTATGGGGATATTCGAGTTATGAAAGACATATTGTATTGATTTTTCGCTATAAACTCAATTCAGTCATTGTACTTTCTATTGAAATGGATTTCGTTTTCTGGCACAACCGAAAATTGTCATCAAGAAGCTGGAGTCAAAAATAAAAACTTGCAATTGTGTGAGTGACCTTGTTGTGTAGGTGTGGTGTGTGTATAAGATTCTATTGGTTTCTTATTGTGTGTACCACCCGGAATATTTTTGAATGACTTTGTTTTATGATCACGCCTTCTTCTTTTGCTGGCCTCGTGGTATTTTCATTTCATTCATATAAATGAATATAGGCAGCCATGCTGAAATGGGTTCGATTTCGTTTCTATTTTAAAATTAAAGAAAATTCCACTCGATTTGCTTAATAGTCTCGAACAACTTTGAAAAAAATCAAAGAAAGAAGGGTCTCTGATTTTTGTTTTTATTATGTCTTTCTTGTGTTTTTTAATTTACTTATCATTGAATAATTTCCCCTATTACGGCATTTCGACGTCCAGCCATTTGCTTGCTGTATAACTAAAAAAGACTTAACATAACCTATTAGCTTCGTACAAGTCTCTCCAGCCTTTTTTTTTAGGGGAGAAATGTAACCTCTATATGAATGTATACTCTTTGTTATAGGACGTGATAAGTCTGCGGCGAAGTTTGTGTTGCCGGGCTTGTAAATAAGTTCACGGTTTTCATTTTTGCATTTGTGTTTTTAGGCGAAAGTCAAAGGCTGGTGGTCTGTAAATATTTTGACTTTTTTGGTCCATACAAAAAGCATCTCAGTGAATTCAAAGCCCAAACGTTAGCGGGCATTTCTTCCTCGTTGGCTGCAAATCCTTCTTGAGATTTTCAAAGTATTCTAGACAGGATCGTGATGGGTTTATTATAATGCGGCAGTACTGCGCCTAGTGCGTAACTTGAAGCATCAGCGTAAGTTTAAATTACTTGTTGAAATCAGGGAAATGTAGTACAACTTCGCCCAAATTAGGAAACCTTTTGAAACATTCGATCTGCTCTTGGACTTGATGGCCGAAAAACACCTTCTTGTAATAGTTCATCTACTTGGGCGTTTATTTCTGATTTGAGTGCCGTGGGATGATTTGTCTAATAGGGTAAAATAATTCTGTTGTATGAAAATTACGCATTTCAGGTTTTTCAAAGTATCCTTTCCAATTATCCTGTCGAAATTGTCTAGGTCGCGAAGAATATAAAATTGTTGTCTGTCGATACCAAAATTAATTAAATCGAAGTAGGCGTGGTGTGTAATTAAAGATGTTCCTGTAATTTCTTTTACTGAAAATGGAATTACTTTACTGAAAATATAATAAATATAAAGCTATGTCATATTTCCCTGGAGTTTTAAGTTAAAACACATAGTAATAGGGTGGAACACGTCTCTTAATTTATTGACCTTGGAATTTTGTTGGAAACCAAATAGCATTTCGGAACTCACATTTCCTTTTCAGTCTCTAAGGCCAGAGGTGTCCTTGGCTATATTAAACGCTGGTCTAAGGAATTTAACGATCCTCATACAACCAAAGTGCTGTAAACCTCACTTGTTAGACCTATTGTTGAATATGGGTCTTGTGTTTGGAATCCTCAACATCAAAGGTATATTGATTGCACTGAGTCTGCTCAAATATAGTTTCTACTATTTGCTCTCAGAAATTTTTGTTAGGAACCTAATGCGCGCCTTCCATTATATCCATTATATCGTAGTCGTTTGAAATTAATCAATCTTCCTACTTTATGTAGTCGTAGAATACTCCTGGGCGAGACCTTCATGCATAATCTTATCTATGATAACATTTACTCGCCTTTCTTACTAAGTTTGATTAATTTCAATGTACCTGCTCTATTTACTAGGCATTACATACCTAATAGTCTCGCCTTGTGTAGAACTTCTTACTTACATGTCTTCTATGTCTTAAGTTAATCTTTTAACACTCACTATGCGTTAGCTTCTCCTCCGACCTCTATCAATCTCTTAAAAACTAAACTATTAGCGACGCTGAACTAATTTTAAATTATAATTGTTTGATCAATTTTCTATAGCATTCAAAGTAATTCTTACATTTTATACAATCCTTGGTTGTGTTTGGTTGTAAAGAAACTGTTGTCATTTGTCTGTACACTGCTGAATAGACACTTGGTCTGTGTTTCGTAAATCCATATGATTGCAGTGGTAGACCTTAACGACTTAAAAAAAATATTACTCTCTTACTTGCGTTCTTTTTAATAAAATTGAACTCTTAGTTAATTCTTAACTGTAGTTTAAATTTTGCATACTCGGTTGTGAACGGATGATGTTATGTCTGTAGCCACGAACAACGTAGACATTAGCAGGGTAGGAAGGATGCACATATTCTAAAAAAATTATTGTTATCAACTTGTTCCACGATTTTAAATATTTGTTCATCATTCCCATTCTCGAATTTTGTAAAAGCTGAGAGTTGTCGATGAAATCGGCATGGATTGATACCTCAGCGTTGGATACTCTTTGTTGTTTATGTGCCTGTGCTGGTGGTTGATAAGTGTTGAGTGAATGTGGCCTTTTGTCGGCCCGCTGATTGTTAGTTTGGTATAAGAGTTATTGGAATGTCGGTATTGCGCATTTTAACGCGATTCATTTGGTGTTTTAATGAAGTTTTGTGCTCATTGGGGCCTAATTTCATGTTCGGAGTGTTCTACACCACTAACGCACCACTGGCGTTAAGGTAAGTGTGCAAATATGCAAGCTGAACATTGGGAGAGAGATGAGGAATGTGTTCTCTGTGATCAGGCCGCCAACATAGTGCTCCATATGCCACATTCTGCCCAGATTCTATGATGTTTGATAGTGACGATAGCGATAAAGAAAAAGTTAAGCATTCAGGCACTTTGAGGACTGTATTTTGTCCGCTTTTGGAGAATAACTTTTTGATGCTTCTATAGTTAAGCGATTGTTTCAACTAGTTTGTGTTTTGAATTCGGAGGATGGTGCGTGTACTCATACTACACAAACCGGAGAATCTACTTCTGTTTTAAAAACTACACCCAGTAATAGTAGGTCGTCAACTTCTAATACGTCAAGTTATTCCTTAATGATAAGAAGTCAAAAAGGAAGAAAAAGATCAATACTTCAATATATTAAAAATGGTTCGAATATTGATGAGGCTGAACTAATAGTTTATTCGGCGGACTGCAAAAAATATACGTATGGCTGCCCTCTATTTGTATTTTCATTTGGATATAAAATCTATAACCCACAATTATCTTTTTAAAGGCCATACACATTCGATAACCCAAACTGCTAAAAATTTTAATGTCTATTCTTTGTAAGTGAGCTTTCTTTTAAAGATTTTCTTGATTTGAAAATTCTACCAAATGATACCGGAGCTGAAACTCTAACAAGTGAATGTTGTCAAAGTTCAACAAGAATCCCTCAATTCAGTTTTATTAAAACCACATAGACTGAGGAGGAATTCACTGAGGCTACGATTATAACAAAACAAGTGTATAGTTCATGCATGGTAGATGTGAAACTTCTTAAAAAACAACACACCGGCTGTTGTTCCTTCCTCTTGTTGTTATGTTCATTAGATAAACTGCTAACGACTTCGTTTTCCTTTAACAATTTGAGCTTAACGCTCGAATGCTACATGAAGAACGATAATGCGATGACGTGATGACGCGATGGCGCTATGACGTGCATGTAAAATTTCGCTCTACCGAATCCAAAGATGTTTTTCATAAAAAAAAATAAATAAATAAAAAAATATAACAAGGAACATCGGTAACTTTTACAAAAGCCTTTTCTAAGAAACCAGGTTTGCCGAAAAATAAAAGGGACAACATCAATGATTTGTTTAAGAGATCTAATTCCAAGATTTTATAAAATTATTTCAACAATTTACAAAAATTTATCAAAGAGAACTTGTGAAATTTGGTATTATTTTTTCCTTCCTTTCTAAAGTGTGGTCGCTTAAATACATACTTA
The DNA here is from genome assembly GCA_035041755.1 of Cacoxenus indagator. Taxonomy (NCBI): domain Eukaryota; kingdom Metazoa; phylum Arthropoda; class Insecta; order Diptera; family Drosophilidae; genus Cacoxenus; species Cacoxenus indagator. The sequence goes on from JAWNKX010001092.1 coordinate 599,182, forward strand.
ATGAAGATTTTGTTACGTACGACTAATGTCTTAGGGTCTTCACGAAACATCGTAAGTATGTTGTTTATGTTATAAATGTTATATTTTTATAACTTCATCAACAAATTACTCGTAGCTCCATACAAAAAAAATTTTAACAATGTCATAAACTAATCACACAATTTAATATGATAAACTGTTAACTCTTAGTGTTGAGAAAATTATTGTGAATTATTGTATATATTGTGACCAAGACTGTAATCAATTATATGGTAATTGTGATAAAATAAATGGCAAAGGTAAATTGTAAAGTGCTTGTGTTAAGGGCCAAATACACCACGTAAACATGTTTGTCTCAAACCTGCTAGTTAAAAAATGCGTAGTACACACATTACGCAAGCCGTTTGAAAAACAGCATTTGTTATCGAAGGTTGTTTAAAATGGATACGGATTAAGTAAGTGCGGTCATAATAAGTGATATTTTCTACAAAAAAAAGCAAATGCACTCTGAAAAAAAAAATATGTATTTGGATGAAAACGTGGTACACAAAGAGAGCTGATTTGGGCGACACCTTAATGATAATGTTAAACAGGATGCCTGCAACGACCGTCAGAAACTCAAGTAATCGTGCAAAGGATGTGCGAAATAAATTTTCTGAGTACTTCAATACTGTGGCAATTGTACCATGGCAGGATCAAATTTGCAACAGAAATGTAAACAAAAGTGTTAAGTGCCAGAATCAGTCAAAACTGTTATTTTATATATAGGAACTTTAATAATAGAAACTTAATATATACAATTCAATTAATTCTGTTTTCCATTCTTTCCCTCAAAACACT